>JADLZN010001742.1:302500-327500 GCA_018155175.1 Sinocyclocheilus anophthalmus | reverse complement strand
TGAAGCACACAGTGTCTTTATGACATGGCGGCGGCGGCAACAATACTACAGCGAGATAAAAGTTACTCCTTCTTTCTTTGCATGAACATTTGGTGGCGTTAGGCCAAGCTTCCCACATAGTGATGTAGACATGTGGGGGCGTGTTAGAACGAGTCGTTTTAGGTAGGTGTGGCTGACTCTTAACTTTTATAAAGAATATCTCTTTGGATTTGAGACTTTAGTCTTCGCAACTTTACAGATCTTCTTTATGCACCAAGAGCTTGTAACACTCCAAAGAGAAAGGAACAATTGAAATCGCATCATATGACCCCTTTAATGCAGTATTGCATCTCTCAATGAATGATCTTCTTGTGTTGCAAGGGCTTTTAGGCAGCGACCTGCATCCATATTTGCTCCCCAGACTTGGATGGAATACCAATGTTCTGGACTCTTCATGCAGATCTGTGATCCGCGGGTGTTTGTCCTGCTCTCAGTGACTTTGAGCTTTGTATTGTGCTAAATGGATTGTGTTATTGTTGAGGACAGATGTGGGCTTTAATGTCCTGAGTTCCTACTTTTCTCTGCTCTGCTGTTCACTCTGCAGCTGAAAATGTTTCCAGCACTGACCTAGCCAATATTCATCCTTAAATGAGGCATTGTTGCGTGTTATTCAGTTGAGACCCGTGAAGGTTAAAGGAATAATTCACCCAAAAATGAATATTCGGTCATTATTTGGCCCACACTCATGTCCTTCCAGCTCTTTTCGAATGAATATCACACATGACACGTTCATTTGAAGCACAGTTCTGGGATCTGATTCAGTTTTGCATTGTAAAGTAAAACATAATAGCCTATTAAATGAAGGAACGGTTTTCTTAACGCATTACCGAATGACATTGCCTTAACCTTAACACATTTATTCATTTTCAGTTGGATGATATTTCATAATAGATCAAAAGATCTCATGTAACAGCGTGTTCTGTCTTCTAGAATGAATTGCACAAAAAAACACTGTAAAAATGAACATTGCATTGGCTGGCCAGATATAGCCATTTAGCGCTCCTTTGCAGTGTATTTCAGCATGAGGTTAGCAAGGCCGTCAGGGGTCTATTACCCAGCAGCCCTCATTTACACACTCCTGTCCTGCAGTCAGCACTTTCAGAGGCTTGAATTACTGCTTGATTCATGGGAAATAAAAACGTATCAAAGACACAAGCATCTGGTGGCTCGTTCCCGTCTTTGCTGCACCACCAGCAGTGGAGCGATTGCTAAAAAATGTCGACCAAAAATGATTTCTGTTGTAAATGTGCACCTACAGTATATTTTGAACAAGGCATTCACGATGAAAACATTTCCACTGCCCATTCCTGCTGGTTCTCTGAGGACTTCTACTGTTCATTTACTGTTTTATACCTTGTTTAACCATTGTGCTGTGTTGAAAGTCCTTTGCCTGATTTGGTGTTCAAAAATGTCCGGCTTACAAATAATTGCTTGAGAGTCCCTCATTGTGTTATATTATCACCAAATGTTGGATGCAATCTTTTTTCAACTTGTTTTCTTTTAATTAGGACAGGTTTCGTTGTTATTTTTTGGAACTGATTGAACGTAGGCCTCACTGACCTGAGCTCATACACCTTAGTTTTTGAGAGAGAGAAAACAATTTTTTGGCAATATTTACACAAAAAACTGAGGTGCATGAGCTCAGATCAATGAGGCATATAGCCATTCAGTTCCAAAAAGAAATACAAAATTGAAAGGAAACAAGTTAATAAAAAGATTGAATGCAGTGATAATATTGCATAATGAGACCTTTACTAGCAATTTTTTGTAGTGTTTCATTTTTAACCAGGAACAAGGTAACGAGGCGGGGGGAAAATCTCCAAAAAGTGCAAAAATGTGAGAACACTAACCAGCATTTTGACGAAAAAGAAAATCCTCTCCAGGTCAAAATGACTGGAACGCAACACGAGGGTTAAGACCTTAAGAAATTAAAAAAGGTTGAAGAGTCAAAGAGTTTAAACTTCTGTTTGCCGTTTAGTCATAGTCACTGACTGTGTCTTGCAGCATATGAGGATATTACACCTAATAATGAAGTCAATTATTCCAGAGTTTTCTAGCATGTGGAATATAGTCAGAAGACAAAGTGAGTAGATGTGACTAGTTGTTTAGGTATGTCAAATTGTGACTCAATTGTTGAGTGGTCTTTTATATTCACTCCTGATTTATGTAAAAAATACACGACAAAGAAACTAGGACATTCTTTGTTCAATGTCATCTTCATGTTTCTTTGCGTACCTGTGCGTCACAGCTGAAGGTAGATTGTTTTAGGTGCATTCACAGAGCTCGGATGAGCTTGGATGGGACGGGAGCGGCGTGATTCACCTCACAGACACGCGGCTCAAACTCCAGGGACGTGAGAGGAGGAAATGACAGAGTTCTTGTTGTGCGGCTCTGGCCTGCTGTAATGGATTTAACAGATGGACGTGCGTTGTGTTCTTGAGGTGGGCTTGACAAGAACAGTCTGTCCGAGATGTGCACAGTTCTGCTGTTCTCACAAGGGCCTATTATATGCTGTGAACGTGTGGAAGTGTGTGTATGCTGGGAGATACACACAAACACACACACACAACTACTGTACACTGGCCCAAAGCATGTTATGATGCTGTGAATATAGAATCGTGTGTAGGTGGCTTTGTGTCTTTCTCTGTAAGAACGGGTTTCTGTAAAACATCCTCAAGCTCAAGCAAACGTACACACTCCTGTGCAGTTTTATTTCATGTTTATTTCATGATTGCACAGCCCATGTGAAATTAAATACAATATGAGGTGTTGATATGTACAGTGCTTGTGAAAAAATGAGGAAACACTAGGATTTTAAATGTTTTTAGTGAAGTCTCTTCTGCTTACCAATTAAAAAAAAAAGAAGAAAAAAACAGTAATATTGTCAAATATTATTACAATTTAAAATAATGTTATTTTATCTTTAATATATTTTAAAATGTAGTTTATTCCTGTGATATCAAAGCTTAATTTTCAGCATCATTGCTGTAGTCTTCAGTGTCACATGATCTTTCAGAAATCTTTTTTTTTAAATTTTATTAAATAAATGCAGTCTTGGTGAGCAGAAGCAACTTCATTAAAAACATTTAAAAATCATAACATTTCCTAACCTTTGACAAATACTGTAAATGTGGATGGTCATACTGTATATTAATATGAGCTCATTGATGTGTTGTCACAATCATCATGATTTCGAAAAAAGTTGTTTTTCAGTTGAATTTTTTCATATGTTCTGGATGAAGAAAATAATGTGATTTAACAAAGTAACAGATTAAATAATAGAGGTAAATACAAAGGGACAGATTTACTAACAGCTTGTGCCAGTTCAAACTCTCTTTTGGCATTAAAAAATACTGTCAGAATTTACTAAAGACATGCAGTGAAACATTAGTAATGAAAAGGTGTTTTTGCAGCTGACCTTATTGCATATGCATTTGTAGTAGTTTTCTCTTTCAGATGCAACATTTATGGGCGGAGAGTATTTGAATGAATCATGCAGCGTGATTTACTAAGGTTTGATAGTCAGTTTACTGGTATTTGCACCATTATTTAACACCTAAAAAATTTAACTGGCCAGGAGTCTAGAAAACGTCTCTAGGTTACGTATGTAACCATGGTTCCTTGAGGGAACGAGACGCTGCGTCGAGATCGCTTTGGGAAAGCCCCTGCGTGACCGCGTTCTGAAGCAAGTGTCAAATCCGTCCAATGGAGCAGCGAGACGTCACGAGCAGGGTGACGTAAGCACCAGAAAGCATAAAAGCGCATCCGGCCGGGCACAAACCAGCTTCGATGAAGTAGTGCCTGCAGGGATGCAGGGAGTATGGCAAAGAGACGCAGCATCTCGTTCCCTCGGGGAACCATGGTTACATACGTAACCTAGAGACGTTCCCCTTCAGGAACTCGAGCTGTGTCGAGATTGCTTTGGGAACGAGAATACCCACTGCAACATACTACCAAGTCCCTGCCTGTGTGTATCTTATGAGCACATCACGAAGAGAGAACGTGGGAACCTGGGGTAGAAGCCAGGTCTATGTTGTAAAAGTGGACCAAAGTGTGTGGAGAGTACCAGCCCGCCACAGCACAAATGTCCTGCAAGGCCACACCAAGCTGAAAGCCTTGGAGGCCGCCATACTCCTGGTCGAGTGCGCTCTGACCCCCATAGGTGACGGGAGGCCAGAGGACTCGTAGGCTAGGGAGATGGCCTCGACCACCCACCTCCTCATAGTCTGCTTGGTCGCCGGAAATCCGTTATTTAGCGGACCAATGCAAACAAACAGCTGATCTGCCTTTTGCCAAGGGGCAGCTCTGTGTGCGTAAGCGTTGTGTGCTCTAACTGGACAGAGCAGATTAAGCTTTTCTTGGCCTACTTCCTGGAATGGAGGAGGACAGAATGCCTGAAGTACTATGGGCCCTGGTGAAGAAGTGGGCACCTTAGGGACATACCCGGCCCTCGGGTAAAGGAATGCCCTAACCATGCCTGGAGCGAACTCCAGGCACGAAACAGAGAGTGCCTGAAGATTCTCGATCCTTATTAGTGAGGAAATAGAGAGGAGAAAGATGGTCTTGAGCCTGAGCAACTTGACCGAACTTCTTCTATGGGTTCAAAGGGGGCATTGCATAAGCCCTCCAGAACCACAGCCAGGTCCCATGAGGTGCGCTGTACCGGCCTCAGCCTCAGGGTGCCACGGAGGAAACGAGTGGCAAGTGGGTGTCTTCCCAATGATTGACCACCCAGAAGGGCGTGGTAAGCAGCTAAGGCCGCCACGTATACCTTCAGAGTGGAGGGAGATAACCCCGCCAGAGAATCTGAGCCACCACTGCAAAGGTTTCATGTACAGCAGGCCAAAAGGTATGACGTTGGATGCCGCTGCCATCAGGCCAACAGCCTCAGAAACTGTTTGACAATGAGTGACTGGCCTAGCTTCACCCTCTTTGCGGCTGTGAGGATCGACTCAATTTGAGCAGGAGACAGATGTGCCTGCATCGAGGTTGAGTCCCACACCACGCCTAAATAAGTGGTTCTCTGTAGTGGAGAAAGATCACTCTTCTTGGCGTTTAGGTAAATCCACCTGTGATCCCCACGACAACAGTCTGCGCTGTGCCTCGGCAACAGCGGGACCGCTGCCAGCGGGATCGCGAGCCTGGCCGCTCTCATCAAACACAGCCAGGCGAGAGCAGAGCATGCACAGCGAGAGCAGCTCGCAGTCATGACAATCAGCTGCTCGAAAGCTGACCGTGCATGCTTTGCTCCTAAACAAACGACACACAAACGTGTGTATTCCCTGCCGCCAGACATCGTGGGCAGGGAGAAACACAGCGTTTGTAATGCCGTTCGCTCGCCATAGACATTTTCATGATCGTTTTTTATATATGCTTGTGCGGACAGAAAACAGTAAATAGACAGACACATACACAGAGCGCTACTGAAGAGCAGAAGCTGGTTTGCGCTCCGGCCGGATGCGCTTTTATGCTTTCTGGTGCTTACGTCACCCTGCTCGTGACGTCTCGCTGCTCCATTGGACGGATTTGACACGTGCTTCAGAACGCGGTCACGCAAGGGCGTTCCCAAGCGAATCTCGACGCAGCGCCGAGTCCTGAAGGAGAACCAACGTTCTCTGTGTGGAAGTAGTGGAAACCACTTTGTTGTTTGAGTTCTGCAACAAGAACTCTCCAAAATATTACATTTCTGTGAGTGTTCAAGGTAGGACATAGCCTGGAGACACAACTCCATTGGGTCAAATGTGCGTAGCAGTTTTAAAGGGATCATTCACCCAAAAAATGAAGATCTTGTCACCATTTCTTCACCTTGATGTCATTCCAAACCCATATGACTTTATTTCTTCTGTGAAACACAAAAACGGACCATTTGACGTCGTTGCACCAACTATTTTTAATACATTGAAAGCTTATGGTGATAATGATAGCAGAAAACCGGTGACGTTTGAAATGTTATCTCTATCGCGGGTAGCTCTGAATCGCACAGGTATGGAGGTGAATGATATTTGGATGAGGCTTTAGCCTAATTAATCTGTCCCCCACACAAAGCATCATATGGCTTCAGAAGACTAATATAACATATGTGACCCTGGAGCACAAAAGCAGTCTCAAGTCGCTGGGGTATATTTGTAGCAATAGCCAACAATACATGTATGGGTCAAAATTATCGATTTTTCTTTTATGCAAAAATTCATTAGGACATTAAGTAAAGATCATGTTCCATAAATAAAATTTTTTTATTGGTAACATTTTACTTGAAGGGGTGTGCATAAGACATGACACCTTCATAATCATGACATGAAACCTACATAATCATGACATGACACATAACATGAATATGAAGGTTTTTTTATGCATGTTTATGACAACTGTCATTAAGTGTCATTTGCTCAGTTATGTAATTTTCAATGCAAAGATGACATTGTTTGAGATGTCTTTGTTATGGGCTATGGTTAGGGGTAAGGGTAGGGGTAGAGTTAGGTTAGGGTTAGGTCAAATAATGTAATATTTGCATTAAAAATGACATAACTGAGGAATGACACTTAATGACAGTTGTCATAAAACATGCATAAAAACCCTTCATATTCATGACATGTGTCAGGTCATGATTATGTAGGTGTCATGTCATGATTATGAAGGTGTCATGTCAGTCTTATGCACACCCCTTCAAGTAAAGTGTTACCAGATAAATTGTAAATTTCCTTCGTAAATATATCAAAACTTCATTTGATTAGTAATATGCATTGCTAAGAACTTCATTTGGACGACTTTAAAGATGATTTTCTCAATATTTGGATTTTTTTGCACCCTCAGATTCCAGATTTTCAAATCGTTGTATCTCAGCCAAATATTGTCCGATCCTAACAAACCCCCATAAATCAATGGAAAGCTTATTTATTCAGTTTATTCTGATGATGTATACATATAAAAAAATTGACCCTTATGACTGGTTTTGTGGTCCAGGGTCACATATACAGGAGAGTGTAGTGAAATCCTTGAACACCATGCTGGTTTGAAACGAAATGATGATAAGTAAAGGATGACAACTGTCACTTTTCTGTGTATTAGAGACCGCTGTACGACAGTACACTCTTAAAAATAAAGGTTCTTCACGATGCCATAGAAGAACCTTTTTGTCTAAATGGTTCCATAAAGAACCTTTAACATGTGATTACAAACCTTGGTTCTTCAGATTACAAAAAGGTAAGAAAGAGATGGTTCTTTAAAGATGGTTCTTTAAAGAACCTTTGACTGAATGGTTCTTTGTGGAACCAAAAATGGTTCTTCTATGGCATCGCTTGAAGAACCTTTTGAAGCACCTTTATTTTTAAGAGTGTATGTCTGCTGGGAGAAGATCTGCACTCAGAAAGCAAGGCTACACCCTCTCACTTCCCCCAAAATATATCCTACTGTTTCATATGGACCCCATTAAGAAAAAAGCAGCTCTGAGAGAACAGACTCCCTTCGCAAACTGCAGTCTAACGGCTTGACATTCCCTTATGCAATGAACTCTGTGAAGCAAAGCAGCAAGGTTACTGTGTTTCACTCAGGTCAAGCGATGTAACATGATGCTCAATGTTCAAGCAGTTGTGTATTTGACCTCATTTGCCTTTGACCTTTAAAAGCACAGAAAACGATTACTGGACTACTGAGGTATCATTATGAGGCTATTATGCAACTGAACCCGAGTCACGAAACAACATAGAAGCTTGCATAGTAAAATGGCTCTTCTGTAATGATATATACATGCAACACTCTCCATATGGAGGTCAAAGAGCTGCATGAGAGGTGCGCTGAAGTCCTGCCATGAAAGAGCCGTAATCCACTCTTCAGCATGTTAAACAGTGGACTCATTCCTTTTAAAATGCAGCGTTTGATGTTAATTAATTCACCGCTCAACATCTTGCCATAATTGTCAGGCCTTCTTTTATGGAAGTGCTTTATATGCTGATATGTGTTCGGCTCGTCTAAAGAGCCAGAAAGAAAAAAGAGACGGATGAAAGGAAAGTCTGTTTATAGAGTCTGATCCAATATTTTCTCTTTCTTGTACCATCATGCTTCCTCTCTCTATTGTCCTCAGAGTATAAAACGTTACTAAACGTTAACCAGGAGACATTCCATCAAGGAATGTTTCATATTTTTAATGGTAAGTTTAAGAAAGGACTTGTGAGACTTTTGAGTTTCAACTTAACATTGTAACTGTGAGTACGAAACTCTTCTAACCCCACACTAAGATCCCAGATCGCTAACAGTAATTCAGTTTCAAGTGTGAATCTTAACTGTACAATTATGTTGTATAGACTTGCACTCTAAAAAATAATGCAGGGGACCTGTTGCCACAACTTAAATAAATGCTTGTCAGCTAGTTAAAAATTCTTATTGAATAATTGAATTAAACCTTTTAAGTTGCAAAAAATTATTTTGTTAAGTTCAGTTGACATAATAATGTTGATCACAACATTAACGTAATATTATGTGTAATTTAAACTCAAATTTCTGCGTTAAGTGAATTTTCTTTAAACAAAACAAAAAAAGGAGTTGTAGTAACTTAAATTAAAAAGACAATAAAATTGTCTTGATTACTTTAGAAATTAGGTAGTGGACTTCAAGTTCCCAGCATGCTTTGCATAGGACTGTATAAGGTACAGTGGGGCAAAAAAGTATTTAGTCAGCCACCAATTGTGCAAGTTCTCCCACTTAAAAAGATGAGAGGGCTGTAATTTTCATCATAGGTATACCTCAACTATGAGAGACAAAATGAGAAAAAAAATCCAGAAAATCACACTGTAGTATTTTTAAAGAATTTATTTGCAAATTAAGGTGGAAAATAAGTATTTGGTCAATACAAACTAAGCAAGCAAGATTTCTGGCTCTCACAGACCTGTAACTTCTTCTTTAAGAGGCTCCTCTGTCCTCCACTCGTTACCTGTATTAATGGCATCTGTTTGAACTCGTTATCAGTATAAAAGACACCTGTCCACAACCTCAAACAGTCACACTCCAAACTCCACCATGGCCAAGACCAAAGAGCTGTCAAAGGACACCAGAAACAAAATTGTAGACCTGCACCAGGCTGGGAAGACTGAATCTGCAATAGGTAAGCAGCTTGGTGTGAAGAAAAATAACTGTGGGAGCAATTATTAGAAAATAAAAGACATACAAGACCACTGATAATCTAACTCGATCTGGGGCTCCACGCAAGATCACACCCCGTGGGGTCAAAATGATCACAAGAAATGTGAGCAAAAATCCCAGAACCACACGGGGGGGACCTAGTGAATGACCTGCAGAGAGCTGGGACCAAAGTAACAAAGACTACCATCAGTAACACACTGCGCCGCCAGGGACTCAAATCCTGCAGTGCCAGACGTGTCCCCCTGCTTAAGCCAGTACATGTCCAGGCCCATCTGAAGTTTGCTAGAGAGCATTTGGATGATCCAGAAGAGGATTGGGAGAATGTCTTATGGTCAGATGAAACCAAAATAGAACTTTTTTGGTAAAAACTCAACTTGTCGTATTTGGAGGAGAAAGAATGCTAAGTTGCATCCAAAGAACACCATACCTAAAGCATGGGGGTGGAAACATCATGCTTTGGGGCAGTTTTTCTGCAAAGGGACCAGGACGAATGATCCGTGTAAACGAAAGAATGAATAAGGCCATGTATCGTGAGATTTTGAGTGAAAACCTCCTTCCATCAGCAAGGGCTTTGAAGATGAAATGTGGCTGGGTCTTTTAGCATGACAATGATCCCAAACACACCTCTCGGGGAACGAAGGAGTGGCTTCGTAAGAAGCATTTCTAGGTCCTGGAGTGGCCTAGCCAGTCTTGAGATTTCAACCCCATAGAAAATCTTTGGAGGTAGTTGAAAATCTGTGTTGCCCAGCGATAGCCCCAAAACATTTACTGCTCTAGAGGAGATCTGCATGAGGAATGGGCCAAAATACCAGCAACAGTGTGTGAAAACCGTGTGAAGACTTACAGAAAACATTTGACCTCTGTCATTGCCAAACAAAGGGTATATAACAAAGTATTGAGATGAAATTTGTTATTGACCAAATACTTATTTTCCACCATAATTTGCAAATAAATTCTTTTAAAAATCCTACAATGTGATTTTTGGATTTTTTTTTCTCATTTTGTCTCACATAGTTGAGGTATACCTATGATGAAAAAACAGGCCTCTCTCATCTTTTTAAGTGAGATAACTTGCACAATTGGTGGCTGACTAAATTCTTTTGACCACTGTAAATCAAGTAGTACTTTTATGTGGTTTTTAGTGAAGGCAAAGTCTCAGGTTACTTATGTAACCATGGTTCCCTGAGTAGGGAACGAGACACTGCGTCCTCTAGGGGTCGCTATGGGGAACGCCTCGTCGTGACCCGTGTCTGAAGCATACATTGAAAAAACACCAACAACACGTTGGCCGGCGACAGCCCATGACGTCACTACCGGTGCGACTATAGTATAAATAGGCGCCGGTTGTTATTTTTGAACATGTCATACCTGCTTCGTTTGAAGAATAAGTAACCTGAGACGTTCCCTTTCAAGGGAATTTCGAACTGCGTCCTCTAGGGGTCGCTATGGGGAACGGTATACCCATGCCGCCATGCTGAGGGGAGTGCGGGCCAGAACCATGGCGAGCACTAAGTACCAACTTTACCATTTTCATGGTGAGTTGCCCCTGGGACGTCAGACGGCTGTCCGTGACTTTATCCCCTACGGCCAAAGGCCTAGGCTACATACCCAACTTACCTGTTAGGGCAAGACTCCTGGGCCCGGGGTAGAGCTCAAGGTTTGGAATCATAATGATTCCTTTAAGGGGATACGACCAAGAACCTAGTATCACACTAAGTCTTGGCATGTCACACAGGGGCTACCGCTTGCTCTTGCATAAGCTCTGAAAGGAAGATCTAAGATATAAAGCTGGAATGGCTAGCAGTAAATCTATAGCTGAGGGGGCAAACACCCAGCTCTCACACGAGAGGGGAGCTCGACCTACCGCGTGTTCCAATGCTGGAACAGCTAGCAATAATTTACTTAGTTGAGGGAGCAACACACCCAGTTCTCAATTGAGAGGGGGGCTCGGACCTACAGCATGTTCCAATACTGGAACTGCCAGCAGTAAGTTACCTAGCTGAGGGAACACAGACCCAGCTCTCAACGAGAGAGGGGGCTCGCCCAGCATGATCGTTAGAATCAAAGGTAAGTGTACTGCAAGCTAGCCAAAAACTCAGCACATCAGAGAGGCGGATTTGGAAGGGCCTAGTTCACCTGATGCTACTGGTTCCAGGTGCTCTGGGAAAACAGAGAACTCAACTCTCACGTGAGAGGAGAACTCCGAACTCAGAAAGAATAGTGCGCTCATAGGCAACCCTTTGGTAAAGGGGAGCACTGCTAATATTACCACGAGAGCAGCCCACGGAGCAAACCCGGGCGCTCGATAGGAAGCAGCATGCTCATAGAAACCCTCAGTGGTGAGGGGAGCGATATTTCCAAGTGTGTCAAAAATAGAGACACACTGGTTGAGTGGAGCCCAAGGTACCGGGGTCTAACCAACTCAGAGAAAGGGAACGAAGCTATAAGGCGTAACCCTTACCGTACAGGATTTCAGAAAGTGCACAAAGTCTAACGTGAACACTTACCACTTATGTGGATTTTAGAAAGTGCGCAAAGTGCTCAGCGTGCACACTTACCACTACTGTGGATTTTAGAAAGTGCGCAAAGTGTTCAACGTGCACACTTACCACTATGTGGGTTTCAAAAAGTGCACAGAGCTTAGCGTGTGCACTTACAATAGCATGGATTAACATTTCCAGGCATCTGATCACAGATACCCGGAGGTACTGGGCCAAACGGGAGAGGCAAGCTCAAATACGACCCTCTAAGGCGAGGGAGCACTGCCTGAGACCGCATTACATAAGAAGGTTCTCGCAAATGCCACCTATAGTTCCCGCTCGATGCCTCAGCAAGAGGGGATATCCTGGAGCCCGGACATCCAGGAATTTTTTGCAGTGTCGTGCCGGGGGCCTGATGATCAAGAAGGCTCCCGCAGAAGCCTCTAACCTGGCCGCATGGTCCAGGAAGCATGAAGCCGGAACCAAGGCTATCATACCGGCTGGACATAATATCGACGAGTGAGGTAACACTGCAAGTCGAGCACCTGGTTTCTGAATCCAGCAAAGGGGTGCTCACAGAGGACCTACCTTAGAAAGGACAGAAACACACAGGTCCCGGAAAACACTGCAAAGAAATCTCACAGAAGGATTATACACACAACCACCAGCACATTAAATACATACATATACATATATACATATATAGAATGGATCATACTCATCCACCATGGTTCCCGCGCCGGAGCCCCGTTCAAAAGGCGACTCAAAGAAGCCTCTATTCCAGACCATCAGCAAGGTGGTCACTATGAAGCCATAGAACCAACCAAACATATAGGTCCAGCATAGGAGACGGAAATGCAGGAAAATTCCTACCTAACCTCGGTCAGGTGGAGAGCTGGTGGTTATAGGGGAATTAGGAGCTAATGGCAGATGTAAGACCCCCGAAGGAAACGAGTAGATACTCAAGTATCACTCTGATCCGGACGAAAGCGCTGATGCCTTGTCTGGATCACATCCCTAGGTCTTGCCTACCTCCCTTTGACCCGTGATTTGACCCGCCTGCGGGTAAGGGTAGAAGGAATCGTGGGTCAAGGGAGTAGGCAAGGCCTAGGGACACTAGCCTTCTGTGGCCGTCTCTGATCCTCAGACCGAGACGGACCAGGACCCCTATGCTGTTCGGGCTTAGACCTGGACCATCGTGAAATGAAGGACTGAAGGCCGCTGCGCGCGCCTTTGCCTCCCTGAACTTCTCAACCACCATCTCAACGAAGGTACCGAAAAGTTCGGAAGGCAAAAACCGGAGCATTGAGAAGAAAGCCCCTCTCCTTCTTCCCGATATCTGCCAGGTTCACCCACAGATGTCTCTCAATACCTACTATAGCTGCCATGCTTAGTAGCACAGAAAATGAGATCTGTGGTGCGGCGAAACTCAGCTACCTCATCAGGCCTTTATCCAGGTCTTCCAGCAGGTCAGCCTAATATGCCTGGAGCACCGCATTGTGCGCAACGAAGCAACAGCCTGAACTGCTGCTGCGTATGCCCTGCCATCTAAGCGAGATGGCAAGGAGGGAGTTTTAAGAGAGGGCGTCTCACCTATAGAAAGATAGCTAGCCAGTCATCTTTTTTTTTTACAGGGGCATCCTCTCATAGTCGTTTCCGCGCATCGCCTTGATGTTGGCATAACTCGTATGCTGGAATCGATGAATGCGTAAGAAAGATAACGCTCAAAACTCACCATACGCAGAGCAGGAGGATTGGGAAGGCTCAGCCTCAGCTTCTTCGCCGTCCTCAGACATCTCCTGCTCTTACTGGGCCGAACCCAGCAGAGCACCGGCCCCCGGATCAAACGATGTTAAAGAAATAACATCATCCTCCAGCAGCTTACTCTCGTCCACAGCAGACGAGTGCGAGAGGGAAAACCCCTTTTTAAACTCATCAGCCGGATCCACCTGCGATCCCCACAAGCCCATCCTCCTCCGTGCCTCAGCAACGGTGGGTCCTGAGCAGCGGGAAGCAGATGGCTGCCCCCCTTTACTTGAAAAGAGAGACAAACGATAACGGAGTTTTTTCATTGGAAAAAACTCACAATGAAAGCAGATTGCCCCCTCAAGGACATCGCGTGCGTGCTCTTTGCCCAAACAAACAACGCAGAGATCGTGTGTGTCATCAGGTGTCAAATAACGACGACGCGGATGCACACACCCTCTAAACGCTTTGCTAGTGCTCGCCATAACGATAGGAATATAGATCGCTCTTACCACGGAAATGCACGCTTCAAACAAAACGGTCAGTGAAGACGAAGAAGAGAATGACATGTTCTCCCGGCGCCTATTTATACTAAAGTCGCACGGGTAGTGATGTCATAGGCTGTCGCCGGCCAACGTGTTGTTGGTGTTTTTTCAATGTATGCTTCAGACACGGGTCATGACGAGGCGTTCCACATAGCGACCCCTAGAGGACGCAGTTTGAAGTTCCCTTGAAAGGGAACACATGTTAGTGTTTAATGCTGTTAAACATTGAAAAGAGTTTCTGTTATGTTGAAGTTTTTGTGGTTACCACTGTGCTGAAGAATAGAGCACATGAAGGTAAACATCTTATTTACATGCTAAATAAGTTACATTTATACATTTAGCATGCGCTATGATAGCTGTGAATTTGAACTGAAAAAAAAAGATAAAAATAAATTGGTTTCGGGACCACAAATCCATTAGTTTGAGAAACTTTCTAGGCATGCACACTTAATAAAATAATCAGTGTAGGATTTGCTTCTTCACTCATAGATTGCTAATAAATATCACAAGTAATTACAAAGAAATGATACGAAGTAACACATTGAATTAAACATGAAATTGAACATGAAAACATTAAATAGTATTTTCTCATAAAACATATAACTAAATAATAATACAAATAATAACTTTTACTGCGTTGTGTGACAAAACTAAATTTCTCATGATTTATTTGTCAGTTTGAGAATGATATAATATAAATAAAGCATCAACTGCTCACACAATGAATTATTTGCTCTCTATACTATGTATTAGAGTAAAAAGAAATCCATTGCAATGTCATGAACTCTGAGTGTGAGTCTACATGCACAGATACACTAGCTGTTATATGTGGTTTCTTGTTAACTCTAAAGAAAAGCCCCAGTCTCATTAAACACTGATACACAGTCCTTCATAGGCATTTTGAAATCTCCCTTTAAAGTTACATGTGTGCCAAGCTCAGCATGGTATGTAAAAGGTTTGGAAACTGTTCCAAGGCTTAGACGTTTTATAAGTTTCCATATTTTCTTTTTATGTCATTTCCGAAGCCTGTTCCTTCCTGTGTGGGTTAATGTGTCCAGAGAGAATACAGATCCTAAAGCTGAAACGGTCTCTCAGCAGAGGAAGTCGTTGAAGTTTTTTAAACACTGCCCATCATTTGCTCAATCAACCCCTAGGTAAGACTCAAGCCTGCAGGAATGCGTTTGTGTTGGCCAGACAGCAGTATGAGGAAACAATAAGCACGTCTACCTTCAGAAACCTCGCCGGCTAAATTATACACACCACCTGCAACCATTATGCTATAGATGTCTTGATTTTTCAGAGGACTCAGACTGATGTAGACATATATTTTGTGTCGAGAAGTGATCCATCATATGAATTATTCAGCTCAGGTGATCTAAATAAATCAAGCCATAACTGAGCAAAGATTGCAGCGTGCAAACTGTGCATATCCAAAAGGGTCCTGTGGTGCCAGCCGAGCAACTGTTATTAAAATAAATGGAAATGGAAAAGATTGCTCTCTCCCAGTATATTAGACCCGTTAATAACACAGGAAAGAAAATTACATTTCATGGGGTCTTGTTTGTTCTCTTCCTGGAAGAATTACTGAAATTGTCTTTAGCATTTGCCCTTCAGGAAACTACTGAACCACGGTTTGACCCGAGAGGACAGTCCCAGCATTTGGAGTAATAGAGTTAGCTGCTGAGTAAAAGTGCCTTGCCTTCTAAAGGACTAGTTATAACAGCAAAACTAGAAACTAGCAAAACACACACACACACACACTCCTGATTTACTGCCATCAGCACCTCTGGAAAATTAATCACAGTACAAACTGCTTTATATCAGAGCAGAGATTCACTTAGCAGAGTGCTGTCATTTGTTTTTGCATTTCCCTGTTCTGAATGAAAACCATACCTCAGGATATCATAATGAGCAAATTATACCTAAATATACAATTTCAAAAATTCCCAATTACGTCTGTTCATTCTTTGCCAAGGTTTTACATTAAAAGCAATAACATTCTTAGTGAGCATGCTTCAGTTTTTGACACCTTCAGAGAAAGAAGTGGTTGTATTATATAAATGCTTGAACAAAAATACAAGAAGCACATTTCTGCTTTTAAACCTTCCTGCCCTTTACCTGCTTTAATTACAACTGCATTACTCTAAACACATTTCCTCTGTTCTTTACAAACTGAGGAACAGATGCTGCCCATTGATATTAAGTTGTAAATAGCTGGAAATGTGCCTTTAAATAGACATTTGTTATGCTTCAAGAAAACACTCTTCACTGTGGTATTAAATATCATAAAGCATGTAATTTTTTCTCCATATGTCACAGCTGAGCCGTATGTGCTCACTGAAATCTAAGCGCATTCACGTTCATGGCTCTGTGGAGCTTTGATAGACTGTTGGAGAGCGGTGCTGTTTGTTTGCAGTATCGTGGAGAAATGGGTGCATTTGATCACAGGGCTTCAGTTTCTGACCCGTCACACCCAGCTTGACCCCTCTGTAATTTTGATTAGGCCTCTATCAGCTGTGGGTTTTAGAGCCACGTCTTGGTAACACGTTTAACACTGTTTTTATTTGTTGGCAAATGCTGAGTCCTTTATAAGGGCAAATTCTCTAACCTTTTATGTGTCCCCATGTAACTTCTTAAATTTAATATATACATTAGAATAATAATGTAATCAGTATCAAAATAAAAAATATATATATGTGCATTGCAAAGGTAAAGCTGCATCTGCATCTGAAGTGGCATTTAGATTTACACAGACTGTTTAGTGCAGCTCTGCAATGCCATGAATGCATTTACATGGCCGTTACAATTACATGAATAATGCTATGAGATTCATGTTTTATATATAAAATATATTGAATATAGAAATATGAAATTATGGGGAAAAAATTAAGTTACACATGTCACATTTATCTTTGTTTTAGTTGATTTCATGGACTTTTATTTTGTTTCTCTTCAGTTCCACTAGTTAGTCACCATGGTTTTTGATTAATTAGCTCCATGTCGGGTTTTTCAAATGGAATGCTAACGCAAGTCTGAGGTCCTTCTGGGAATACTCTGTTCGCCTCGCTCAAACCCAAAGTTCAGAATTCAAGATGGCTGTCTACGGCGAAAAAAAATAAGAGAAACTTAAAATATGTATTATATGATAACAGCTTCTGAGTCATATTACCTACTGCCAATTCTATTGTGAAACATGTGCTAATAGTGTATGTGAGTGTGTGCAGTACAAAATGTAGTGCTCTGTTTTTGCTAACACTGCTAATGCTAACATGAGTGAAAACCATTACATTTTTTCTGACTTGTCTACTGGAACACGGTCCACTTGAGTGTGACGTCGAATGCCGCATACGTCCCTCAGTTTGTTCTGTTCCTTGGCCGGGTAGCCTATTATTGTGTTGTAAATGCAGTTTTGTTTGTTTTTTTCATCAGTGGATTACCTGGTTTTGTTTTAATAAATACCTTTTTGTTACTTGAACCCTTTTTGGGCTTTCTTCTTCTTCTTCTTTGGACTGAAACGTGACAATACTTTAAATATGAAACTGAAACGAGTGAGTCATTGAATCATTCATTCAACCGATTCATTCCAAACGGCTGATTCATTCAGCAACGCACCAAGTGACTGTCTTTATAAATAGGCAATTGAATCATTCACCCACCTGATTCATTCCTAAACAATGAATCATTCAGACACTAAACACAACTGTGTTGATCTGAGATGCAACGGTTCTGCTGTGAGTCAGTTTCTAACTATTTTCAAAGCAGAAAGAACCAAAATTGAAAATATTGTGTCTAAAATGTATATCACTTAATGTTAACTTAAACATGGCCTATTTTTATGTATTCATATATTTTTAATTAAATACTGATTGATTCAGTATAAAACAGTGATGATCTTAAAATGAGGAGAAATTAGTAGGTTTAAGGCTCTTCTGGTTTGATATTTCACTCTCGGATGAAAAACTGTACAGATGGCCATGCTAGTCGCTAGCGCTATATAAATGTAGTTATAGGCAATAGAATGACCTCTCGCTGAAGTGACTTCATTGAGAGCTGTTGAAGGAAAATATTACATGGAGTCGTGCAGATGTGCAATGCTTGAAGATCCTCTAACAAGGTATAAACAAAGGGGTCTTGCTCCATGGCAAAGGCAAATTGCATCTTTTGTTCATATGTTTGACTCGGTGTGTGTGTCCACAGCTGCATGTGTTTATATGCGTGTATTGCTTCACTTGCAGAAATTCTTGACCTGATTGTCCTGAACCCCAAGTAAAAAAAAACTAAAAACTGTCTAGACAGTTTGTGCCCTTTATGTGTGTGTGTTTGCTACCCAGACTGCAATTCTAATCTGCATGGTTTCCTGTTTATGGGAGTGGGGACTGTGTCAGGAGCCCCAGGGGGAGTTGTTTGGTCTGTTTCCTTCTCCAGTCATATCATAAACCCATCATATTATGGCACGATAAAAAAAACACCCAGTTTTATTCCTGTGAGATAACATGCTCAGTGGAGACCTGCAGACGTTTCTTTATCATTTATGGTGTATGTTTCATGTTATGACTGATAGGATGCACTTTCCGTGAAAACAGAGTCCAAAAGGCTTGAAACTTGTTTTCTTTTCTACAGACGGTCAGTGAAAGGACTGCTTTATCTTCAGAAACCGTTTATCATGCACCTCAGGAGGTCAAACTAAATATTATGAGCTGTTTATTTAGGATGTGTTTTGTTGTTTATACGGCCCCATGGATGTGATGGACGATCGTTTCGTGTCTTAGGACATCAATGTGTCGTCATGAGCCGCAGGGTTTAACTTGGATTTGTCTGTGCATGTTTTTTTTATTCTCATAGATTGTGTTACCATTGCCATGCATTATACAACTGATAGACTGCAACGGCTGGACTTAAAATTCATAATTTGTGTTCTACTGAAGAAACAAAGTCACCTACATCTTGGATGCCCCGGGTTAAGCAGATAAACATAAAATTTTCATTTTTGGGTGAACTATCCCTTTAACATTACTAACACAGACAGGTATTTATTGGCATGCGTCCTTTAAGACCCCGACACATGGCTGTAAATAATAACGCCCGTTTCACCCCACCCGACTGTATTCCTGAGATACTCCAACCCGAGGGGAATTTTGACAACTGTGTGTGTATTTGACAATTCAGGTGCAAGGAGAACTGATCGCGTGTCATTCAGCGTGATTCCGCCTATCCCACCATCACTAACTGCATGTTAATCGACAACGAATTGTGATTCGATGGTAATTTTGTTCTACGACGAGATGGCTACCTTTAATTAGGCTGTTGTCGCGTGACAGAACACTACCAACTCGCGATCTGATCTCCCAGTCGTAAAGCATTTTGAAATACGGGGACATAGGAAGAATGGAAAAGAAAGTATGCGAGCGACCAAGATTCACGAAATGGCCCTGAGTACACAACAAAGTAATTTTTTTATGTCTTCTTTTCATTTCGTACCTCATTTTCTGTGCCTGTCCTGGTATGTGCCTCACACTTTGAAAAACAATGATCTAGCATATCTATTTCTCAAGGACATTGGATTTTCTTTATTTCTTGAAAAAAAAAAAATTAAATCAAATAAATAAATAAACAAACGTAATGGGACACCGATTTGTACCCTGTTTGTGGAAAGAGCCAGAAATATGCTTGCGCTATCCAGAGCTCATAAGAAATATCAAATCAAATGAACTGCAAAAAAACGGTTTTGCCACTTTAAAGACAGAGCTGTGTTGTGTGTAGGTTTGTGTGAAGTGCTGCGCTGCTGTATTTGGCTGTGATGGAGTTTCTCTCAGCGCTGGCCGTTGGCCGGCTAGATTGATGTCCGTGTGTGGCAGCTCTGTGTGATGACTGATGCTTGTGTTTGCCAGGAGATGCAACCTTGACTGTGATAAAGCACACAGCTGCCATCAATATACGGTTACTTCCACAGAATCAAACTTTGATCAAGACGGGTCCAGACACAAGAAGCAGAGAGGAAATAGCTGAACTATTTAAAAGAGGAGCAAATGTTGCCTGTAAAAAATGAGTATGGTGATGATGATAAATCATAATTGTACATTTCAATTTAACATCTTCATCTGCTTTGTTGCGCTTTTATGTGGTTTCATGATTCCTTTGCTTGTTGGCTGTAACAAAAGAGTGTAACCAGAGGCATTATAAAGCAGAGACGGATCAGTGGTGTGACATGAATAGGAGAAATCATAACACCTAATAAAGTGGCTGTATCAAGAAAATTCTGCACGCTTTATTATATTTTAGATGACTGATTTTGCATACTGTATATTATTGACACAAAATCCTGACTAACAGTTTTGAGGTTTTGGTCTATCCCCATTATGTTTTGTTTTGTATGCCTATGCATAGAAAATACCAAGATGGCTGCCAAGTGAACTGACTTGCCTTAAAGGGACTTTGATATGTCTAAACTAAACAAGAAAATATAAGTAGCACACAACCCTCAAAATTCCTGAAAGAATGGCTTTGCCCACATCTAAGCCAGTCTGGCTGTTTTGATTTTACAGAAATTTAAAGTCATGTTTCCACAATACCAGTTACAATGTGCTTTTTATTTTTTTGCATAAATGGTGAAACACTGTGTACTCATTACCAGCGTGCTGTGATCAAGTCATGGACAGCAGGAAAACCAATATTAAATCTTTATAAGTAAATGTAGCAATTTAGCTCAAAATGATAATTAATTAAAGGGGTCATATGATGTTGCTAAAAAGAACATTATTTTGTGTATTTGGTGTAATGAAATGTGTTTATGCGGTTTAAGGTTAAAAAACACATTATTTTCCACATACTGTCATACATATTTCTCCTCTATGCCCCGCCTTTCTAAAAAACACCGCGAGTTTTACAAAGCTAATCGTTCTAAAAAAGCGAGGTGTGCTCTGATTTGTCAGCTATCCAGTGCGTTGTGATTGGCTGAATACCTCAAGCGTGTGACGGAAATGTTACGCCCCTCACCATACTGTGATGATGGCAACCACATGTGACGACCCCGGGCTGGACTCCGCTTCGTCCACGGTGAAAGCCGATCCGGCGATCCACAGCGAAGCTGATGTATTTCCTCAGCGATCAGCACGGATCAGCTCCAGGCATGACGAAGCGGATATCATCCTCTTTTGGAAGACCAAACAAAGTAGTTTCGCTTTCACAACGAAACAACAGCGCTTAGGAATGGCAAAGGCTGGTTGGCAGCAGCAACAAACTACAGTGGAGATAAAAGTTCGCCTTATTTATTTGCGGGAAAATTTGGGCGGCGTTTTATGCCAAATCTTCCCAATAGTGATTGTAGGAACTGTGGGGGCGTGTTAGACCGAGGCGTTTTAGGTAGGCGTGGTTGGCTCTCAACTTTTATAAAGAATATCTCTTAGGATTTGAGACTTGGTCTTTGCAACTTTACAGATCTTTTTTTTGCACCAAGAGCTTGTAACACTCAAAGAGAAAGGAAAACTTGAAAACGCATAATATGACCCCTTACAATTAATTTATCTCAGCTGCCAGTAGCTGTAGCAGAATTAATATTACCATCAACTAATCTGTTCATCCAGCGAACATTCCGTGTAAGTTCATATCAACTCTAGGAAAGGATATTTTCTTGGCCACAGAAAATAACTTTCTTACAGTACTAATGCATTAGAGCATGTAGCTATAGATCGGATCGTAAAAGAGACACTATTCACAAGCAGTGACAGAACCAGAAACTCAAGTAATTTGCACACAAAGGTTTTATTAACTAAACACTAACACATAACTAGTCTAACAAACACACACACACACTCAACGCATACATACTGTATTTACCATGGGACGAAAAAGGGAGGGCTAAAATTGAATATGAATGAAGAAACTGTTAGAAACAGAGAATAAAGCTGTTGAGTCAGTTAACCACCTGAGTGAAACCATCAGCGCTGTTTTAGAATGGGGTCTACAGCTTATAAACCTCTGTTTCGTTTAGTTAAATGTATGATACTTGCATTGCCTTGGCTGTTGAACGAGTGTCTGGATGCAGTCTCAGATGAAAGTCTTGATGTTTTCGGTGGTGTTGGAATTGCGATCGCGTTCTTCCGGTCTTGAAGAGTGATGAACTCTAAAGATGTTATTCTGACTTAGTGGTGGTTGGGAGATTTCTTGGCTTGCTGCAACTTTGAGGTTCTGCCGGTGCGGGGGAGGCCCAGCAGATCGCGGTCGGACTGGATGTCCGAGAGGCAAGGAGGTAAGAGTGCCAAAGAAGAGAGAAGAGAGAGGAGGGTCACAGATGTGAGCCCTTTTAACTTCTGTGGAGGTCACACCTAAAGGGGCTCAGCAAGCAAGTGGTGACTTAAACTTTCAGAGGGAAAGTCTGCTAAGTAGGGTGTTGTGCCATAGAACGGGATTAGGTGTTGATGTGCAACAAATTTTAGATTCTTATGAACACTATCTGTTGCATAGGTTCAACAATCTATACATCTCATTTAGATCACTCAAAAATACGAATTTGTAGATACCAAACATGGTATAGATGAGGTTACATTAATTAGTGCTTCTATTATAAAGCATGCATATTAAAAACAGGACGGATATACAAGAACTAAATAAATACACACAATGACCTGGAGATACGCATATTCATTCATAGAAAGGTTTTGCTATGAATTAATGAAAGAAGTACTTCGTACTGGTCAGTCAAAAGCCAAACTAAAGCCCAAAAGAATCACACAGAAAAACACACACATATCATAAGAGTCAAGCTGCAGGGCAGTAAGGGGGCGGGCATGGGGAAACGGATGTTCTGTGGTAATTTAGCTTGTATGTTGTTTAATCTCTCAGATTAATACTGAAGCGCCGCAGTCCTGCCAAACCCTGCATCATAATGAAATCAAACATATAGAGATCTGTGTGTGTGTGTGTGTGTGTGTCCAAAGCCAACAGAACCAGTGCAAGCCTGCTTCATAATAATAAACAAGTGATGAAGAAAGGAAGGAAAAAGGAAATAAAAGCACGTCCAATTGCAAATTACAAGTGTCATTATCCTCTATTAAGGAAGTCGTTCATCTTTAAGTGCCATTCCGTGTTTTGTCACCATGGAAACAGTGATGGGTTGTACGAATGACAGAAACAAGGTGGAAGTACACACACCCAACACACACACACACACACACACACCACACACCACACACACACACACACACACACACCCACCACACACACCCACACACACAAACCCCAGAGACAGAGAAGAATTCAATTGACAGATGAGAGATAGGCACTTCATTATTTTTGCAGTGCAAAATTCTAAATGATTTACTTTGGATTCGTGTGTGTGTGTGTGTGTGTGTGTGAATTAGTTTGTTGTACGAAACCAGTTTACACAAATGCATTTCTCCTTATAGGCTTTTAATTAAATAAATTTTAAGCTTCATTAAAGGCAGGGTAATAAGCGATTTAGATGCGCCCATGTTGATATTGAATCAACAAAACAAACACGCCCCACCCAAAGGGTATCGCCCCATTGATACGCTCCGCCCAAACCTACTACAGCAAACACAGGAAAACGATTCGTCTGTGAACACAAAGCACAACCAATGTTACCACGAGCTAAGGAAATGGCGGTCGCCCCGGCGGCAACAAATCCCGACAGAAACCTGCTGCTGGGTCTATTATGACGTGCTGACACAAAAAAATTCAAAGGGGTTTAACGGTCGTTTGATAGCGGTCAAGTGTAGGAGACTTTAGCTGTTGTAGACACGGTGTTACTCAGCTATTGAGAAGAAACAAAACAACCTCGGCGTCCGATCGCAGGCCTCCGCTCCTTGAGTTCTCTCCAGCGCTGGAAAGCTAATCCGATATTTACACGGGTCATTAAGTTCTGTGCCTTTCGTCCGCAGGAGTTTTCCTCTTTTGTTTTTATGCCGCCATCTCATGAACTCAGCAGGAAATGGCCGGTCGGATAAGGTACGCGTATGTCGACTGAACCCTCTCTCAGAAACGCACATCACGTGAAACGTGGACCCCGCCCCCTTAATGATGGATTGGCTTACAGTTGTTTTGTATTCGGCCCATACAACCAATAAGGAGATACGGCAAACCGTTTTCTAACCAAGTGTTTTTGAAAAATCACACACCCTGCCTTTAAATCCAGCTGTTATTATTAGCTTTCTAAGATTTTAGAAAGCTGAAATCACTCTGACTTGTGTGTTCTAGAGAAGCAAACAGCAGCGCTAACATCCTCAGAGCTTGTGGTTGGTCTGTCTTGGATGGTTTATAGTGCTGCGCTGTGTTGACGGGATAGTTAAAGTGGGCGTGTCTTAGAGGAGGACTACTAACTAGTTGAAACTAGGTGATGTGAGCTGATAAGGACATTCATTTCATAGGTGGGGAAAGTTATCCTGATGAAAGACTATGAAAATAAACACTTCTTTCTTTAGAATAACTGTGTGAGAAATATTTTAGCAGTAAAGCAGCTCTTTGTGTCCCTCTGTCACTATGTGTCTGTGGTTTTATCATTAGTCACTAGCAGACGTTCCTGCTGCTGGCAGACACTGATCTCAAATGAGACGTCATTCTGTTTGACAAAATATCATTGTGTTTAATAGTGAAAATGAACACCTTCCTGTAAGGGAAAGTGTTTGTATGTAAATTACAATGGTGTGTAATTATTCATATCTCTAGTGCTGATATTCAGAACAACATCACTGTTTCTTGTGATATTGGTTGAGATATTAAGTAAATTCTGAATAATTTTCATGTAAAAAAAGGCCTTCCTGAAATCTATTCTCTGGATTCACAAACACATAATTTCAAATTTGTTAAATTAATTAAATACCCACACTTTTATAAATCTGAAAATTTCAGAATGATTTACACAAGAATTTATTCTGCTCGTGTGTCATGAATGAGGCCCTGTGTACGGACACCACTTTATTAATTCATGATTTGACCTGTTCATATGATTGAAGGCCATAGTTTTAACAGTATAAAATCTATTACTCCTATGGAGAGTACTGTAAACCACATATACAATGGTTTGTTGTGTGTGTGTGTGTGTGT
>JADLZN010001742.1:0-300000 GCA_018155175.1 Sinocyclocheilus anophthalmus | reverse complement strand
AATATGTTACATTGTGTCACAGAAAAGCTCCTTTGCCTCGTTTTATTTGCAAAGGAGCTTGAAGTGCACTTACCATACAACTAAACACGCAACTATTATGAATCTGAATTAGACTCACATTAAAGGCAGGTTGTATGATTTAATGTTGCTGCTGTAACTTCATATAGTGTGTGTGGGGGGGGGGGTATTCTCATGCTATTTGGTTGCCTAGCAGCAAGAAGCATATGTGATGAGGTAGTGTATGATTTGGGAGAGCTTATGCACGGCTCAGATTTAAGCAAACTACGCAATTTTTTCAAGATGATTGAGAGCTCGTATGATGCTCAAAACGTAATTCCTAATCACCAGAGATGCAATTCCCTATCCCTTTTTTGTTTCGTTTTTGTCGTTTCACTCAACATTCAATTCAATTGTTCTTCTGCTGTCATGTCTTGCGCTCTGTATTTTCTTCAGCTGTTTATATTGTGTGGACTGCAATGCCTACATTGTGAATAATTGGCTTGTTTGAATCAGATCTGTTTAGTGTATCAGTCAAACTAAATAGCAAAACAGTTTAAACCGGTTTGTGATTTAGTCTGATCATTTGGACAGTTCGTGCACACACATAATCATTTGAACTGGTAAAATTATAACATTATAGGAACTCAAAGTAAAATAAAAAAATGGATAAAGCGCAATATTCATCTATGATCCATTAAAAAATAGCCTGAAATGCATCTTATTTTTTGCCAGTTATCTAGAAGATCTTTGTCAAGATCTGTAGCTTGTAAATGAAAAACTATTACAAAACTACTAAAGGTACTTTGTAAGTTTAATGTAATTCTCTGTAACATTTTTAAGAAGTTGGTATTTCAGCTAGCTACATTTTTGAGTGGCTTGCACACTAAAATTCAGTGACCTTTCAGTTGCGTTATTTCAATTGAATTATTATGTAACTGATCTTAAAACCATATATAATTAATATATAGAGAGAGAGAGAGAGGAGAGAGAGAGAGAGAGAGAGATGTAGAGTTTGTGACAAATTCCCCTTGTCTTCTCTAATTCTTGACATACTTTGGCCTTGTTCAGACTGTCAAAAAAAATCACATACATTTTTATCACAAAGTCAATGAGACATTTTAAAAAGAATCCAAAAAAAAAAAAAAACACATTACATGCTGGAAAGTTTTGAAATGACATCTACAATCTATAAATGCATGATTCAGTGAAGCTGCGAATGAACATAGTGATACTAGCACAGGACAAAAACATGGCTTGTCAAAATATATATGCGCAATGTACTGTAAATGCAGATTACTAGAAAATGTTCTTGTGCTGAAGTTCAAGTAAAGTTACTGATGTTAACAACTAAAGTGAATTTTTATAAACTTGTTGGTAGGGTGGTGAAAAAACTTCCCTCTGATGGTAAAAGTTACTGCTGTACATAGATTAAAAAAGTTTGGTCACACTTTCTATGAAGCCTGTATTTATAAAACATTATAAGAGTATTCTTAAGGCATTATAATGAATGCATAATGTATTATTTAAAAAACCTTATAATATGTTGTATCATTTCATGAGTAATCATAACAACAGTTTTAATGCATTATAATATTTACTTATTTGTGGTTATTGCTTTTAAGAGTATGATGATTTATAATACACAACGAACAAAATGCATCCACTTAACTTACAATGGATTATATTTCCCATAATTATAATGTATTATAAGTCTCATATCATGCCATTTGAAAAACTTGTTACTCTTACTAAAGCAGACAAATACCACTTAGAATAATAAAAACATAAAAAGAAAATAATATTTCTTCTTAACAGCCAAGGTCAGATATTGATCAAGAAGGTGTAATTGGCAATTTGATTTGACTACATTTAATGTAAAGAGCAGTAAAGATACGGTACAGATTCTTAATAAGATTGAGATCTATAATCCCAGTTTTAACTAAGTTCGTTTACACATTGGTGTCATTGGTTATTTTAAATAAAGCCGAACTCAATACCCACAAAATATGTTTTATAATGTATTATAAATGGTGGTATAGATACTTTATGGAGATGAAAACACCCAGTATTATAAATATTTATGTTGTTTTACAAGGCACTATTGCGTTCATTATAATGCCTAAAGCTGCAGTCCGTAAGTGTTGCTCTTTGTCGCATCTTGGGTGCAACCTGGAATGCAGCGGCGGTGGGAATTATCCATTGCGTGGGTTGTGCTCGGCGCGGCACCATGCTGAGGATGAAATCTAATGTTTGAGGAGTAGTGTTTGGGGCAGTAGTCACCGCGCCACCGGTGTGGAATTTTTACTGTACTTCACAAATCACGATATAGCTTGCGTCTGGAATATATGACTCAATAAGCATTTTCACCGGATATTGTCATTCTGAACAAGTAAGTAACAAGTCTGCCTCGTTTGTTCTGACCAACTGAGGAAAACCGCATTAAAATAAATCTTGCTACCAATGGTGATTTAATCTAAAATTCGGTTAGCTCGTATCACATCAAACCTTTCAAATTATTATTATTGTTATACTTTAATCTCAAATGATTAATGTTAACAACATCAACATTGGTGACTATGAATATAGTGTGTATTAGCATGTAGATTTAAATTCCTGCACAGTCTACTGGTCACCAACCCCCCCCTTTTCCCCACCCCTAGTCATCGAATTTCACGAATTAAAGACGTCTGTTTACCCAATAAAGCAGAATTATGCTACTTAGAACTGGTTTTCTTTAACATACAAATCTTTGTAATCCCAGGCTTTCTGTAATCAGATGCACATTTAAAACTGGAATAATTTAATTTCAGTCACATATTTGTTTCATAAACACATAATCCTTTATGTATTACAATCCGCCATCAAAATGATAAATTTTATTATTCTGGCTGCTGTGAGAAAAGACTAACGATCTGCCACCTGCATGATCCTCACATGCGATAGCCTAGTAGTCGGGACAATTTCTTTATGTTTACAGACGTGACGTAATTGACGCAGCGCCATGCTCGAATTTCCCGCGAAAACCTACCCGTTTGAACACTGACTGGCTATGTACTTGCTCAAATATTGATTTCGGATCATTTGTAACCAAAAAAAGTTGGTTAAAAACATAACCAATGCAGTTGGACTGCAGCTTTAAGAATACGCTTATAATGTGTTATAAAAATGGCTTCATAGAAAGGGTTACCATAATTTACAACAACTGCAAACTACTAATGAATTGTGATTTTTATCTCAACATGTGGTTTGCTATGATGCATAAATATCTATTTTAACAATAAAAAAGTAATATACAGTGCACAATATACAGTGACGCATGTGCAACAACAATAATGTGCATAGTTCTGATCTACAGTCTTAACATAATATACATATACCATAATATAATTTATTCTTAATTATAATATGATTAGGTTCTATTAATATCAAAGGCTATATGATTAATAGCAGTGCTTGACACATTTTGAATCAGGGGGATTTAAAATGTGCACCATGCCTCTATCGCCAAAGGGGTCCTTGCCCTGAAAAACCTTGAAGACCCCTGGTTTAGAGCATCAGTACATCACTTGCAAATAGATGAAGAATTGGTGTCTAAAGCTCCAGTTTCCAAAACATCCAAGCTAGAAGCTGTTAATGTTTCCTGGGAAAATGTCCTTGTTATGCTTTACAAATGTGTGCCATATTGAGCATAATATCCATTTGATTGTGGACATTCCAGAGGCAGCTGCTAAGCTGCGATGTGTTTGCATGAAGGACGGTGTGAAAAGACTTTATCCCTGCATCTAAACAGCAGAACTAGCTCTAGCATTCAGAGAATTCACTGTAGAGAGCACAGGGAGAGTTTGAGTGAGGAGAACCTTGCTTTTGTCCAGCTCGCATGTCTCTGAGAACTCGGAAGG
The DNA here is from genome assembly GCA_018155175.1 of Sinocyclocheilus anophthalmus. NCBI lineage: Eukaryota > Metazoa > Chordata > Actinopteri > Cypriniformes > Cyprinidae > Sinocyclocheilus > Sinocyclocheilus anophthalmus. Next base: position 296,101 of record JADLZN010001742.1, on the reverse strand, counting down.
AACATCTGTCTGAACAGCTGAGACTGATTTCGTGAGATCAAGCGCTCTTTGATTCAGACCAACTATGCACGCTCTTTTTTTTTTTGCTGCATAAATACACTACACACAACAGAAAACCCAGTTTAATATAGCTGACATCCAGATTTAAACCACATACTTCAGACACTCATGTCTTTGTATAAAACCCTCATCCTTCCATTCCAGGTTGCTGAAATACTAGTGTACCACTTACTGCATAGTGTACACTAAATGCCAACTGCTGTTTAAAAAAAAAAGTACAATTTGGAATAGCTATTCTATTAGGGATGCACGATTATGACAAAAATCATAATTTTGATGATCTTCCTTGATATTGTGATTTCAGTGATTAATGACGATTAATGTCAGTCATCGCAATTTCGTCAGTGACTCAGACACTGAACTTTAATTAAATAGATTCACTGCTGTATTTTTAATAAAACTGTCAGTAACAACATTTTGCAGTGTATATGACTGTTGGTTCTTTTAGCAGCATGAAAAATACAACTTTTAATTGTGTATAGATTATATATGGAAAGTGAGCAAAGAGTGCTCCTGTTGTGCCATGTTTTCCTGGATATGTCACATTTTTGTATCATATGAAACATGTAGCGAATAATATTCCAAAGCAACTATTGCAATTAACGTCAAGCACGCAAAATGTGTAAATCGCGCACGCTTGGGTTTGTGCCGCGTGTTTATTTGTGTAGCGCATTTCAAACAAATCACAGTTGCAGTTTCGCTTTAAATAATTTCCTTCATGCTTGGCATTTATAATGTTGAATGCCACTATGTTTGTTTTGTACTTATATTTTGCATTCCTGTTCTGAATACCATCCTTTTTTAAGCATTTGTTATGGCTTGAGGCAAACTAAAATACATGTTTATAGTGTTTATTATGTCCGTTCCAAATACTTTTTCCCCTCTGTATTTTATATTATTTCTGAATCAGTAATAAAATATGAAGTATATACTGATGCAACTTACCTGTGTTTTTTTTTCTCTCTCAACAATGAGAGACTTATTAGTCATATGCAACTTATTTTCCAGAAAATACGCTAATCACAGATCACAATGAACAAACATTTTGTTTTGAACAGATTTCTTCTCACAGTGATTCAGTGCTGGTGACACTGTTTAACGTGCAACAATATATTGTAAGTTGTTGCCTTTGATGCAAGAGGTGTAAATATAAAGATAATGCTGTAATCCACACTTTTTTACGAATCAAATTGTGAAACAGGCCTAATTTTTACCATATCTTTAAATTGCATATAGTAGTACACTAGTATGCTATTCTAAGTTAAGCCATTATGCACTATAAACTACCAAAACTTAAACTCTTGCTCGAAAATATTTGAACTTGAGCTTCATATTATCTATATCTGAATGCTGGAAATGCTGTGAAAGTGGATTCTAAGAGAGTTTTAATTACAGAAATGAGGACGAGCAAAGCAGCTCTCACAAAGCAGGATCAGCTTTCATAATACAACTGTTGCTGTGCTATTTTGATGAAGGAAGTATTTGATGAAATAGACGTCGCATGTGATTTCATGCAGCTTTAAAGTCTCTCGTTACTGAAATGATCCTTTTGTTTCAAAACATCCACACGTTTGTTCTAATAAGACTTTCCCATGATTCATTTTTGGCAAAAACTGATTTAACTCAGAGTTCGGCTGTCAGTAGGATACTGAACTGAAGTCTTCTCTATAATCAGTCATCTGAGCAAGCAAGTTGAATAATCAGTGTAAACAGGAACACCATTTTCACCATTAATTTTTAACAAAAAAAATAAATGAAGAATGTTTCCAGTGTACCTTTGATATATACTTGACTTGTAAATGACGAGGTTCTAGAATAAGGATTGGTGACAGGGAGAAGATGCAGAGGTCACACACAAACAACACTGAATGCAAATGGCATGTTGCAGCAAACCTAGATCACACCCATTTAAATCAATGTGATACTCTGAATCATCAGACTCTAGTTAGCCACTGCTGGTGGATGCTATTCATTCAGAATTAACCTTTTTCCATTGATGGTCAAATATATCTGTGTATACTGATCAAAGACATTTTTTTTATTTCGTCACCATAAGCAAAAATAGCAGATTTATCATCTGGGGAGATGAATGGGAAAGCTATGTGAAAACTTGCTGTTGGTGTTGACCCATCTGTAGGAGCGATCAACTGTCTTGGTAACAGCTAATGGTGTGTGTGTGTGTGTGCAGGTCTCTTTCCAGCTGTGCTGAACCTGGCCTCCATGGCAGAGATCAATACCAATGCCACGTGTGGAGAAACAGGACCAGAAATGTACTGCAAACTAGTGGAGCACGTACCAGGACAGCCCGTGAAAAACCCTCAGTGTCGAACCTGCAACCTGAAGAGTGATTATGATTACGGTACAGGACACACACTCACTCACACACACACACACACACAGGTTGTTTTTATGGTTTATGGGGACTCTCCACAGGCGTAAATGGTTTTTATACTGTTTAAACTGTATTTTCTATTGCCCTACACCAAACCTACCCCTAAACCTACCCCTCACAGAAAACATTGTGCATTTTTAGATTTTCAAAAAAACTAATTCTGAATTATTTATAAGCTTTTGAATTACGGGGACACTGAAAATGTCCTAATAAATCACCTTCTCGTTGTAATACCTATGCATACCCATGTTATTATACAAATTTGAGTCCTCATAAACCACATAAACATGCAAACACACACACACACACACAAAAAACACACTGGCTCTCAGGACTGTGCAAATCATTGATATGCTCTAATCAAGACTGTTTATGTCATAAATCACGCATCCGAATCACCGCACCACACGTGTACTGCTACACTGGATTCCTCACTTCACAGGCCTCATAGAGTAGAAAGTATTGTTTTATAGCAATGTTTGATTCATTAACAAAAATGTACGGGAAACATCTGGCCCCGGTCTGAGCAATTCATTCACAAGCCAGACTGAACCGGTCTGGGGTGCGTTTCCCAAAAGCATCGTGCCATGGTCTCAAGTTCCGTTGTATACCAACATCATTCAACAATTCAGTGTTCAAACGAACACTCACAACCAGCATCGTGAACTTGTGTGGTTGGATCTACAGCTCTCAACCTGTGGTCAGCACCATAGTTTCTTGTTAGTAAGACATGTGGATTTACAGACGGTAGATACGCATTGATTCCAATATTCTCAGATCCATTTCAGACCTCATTCATGACTGGAAATAAATCTGATAGGAATCGGACACGTGCATTTGCGTCTGCCACATAAGTGGACAGAATGGATATTCCCCTGCCAACGTGAGTCGTACGTCATCAGTGGCGGCTCCAGGATTTGCTAAGGGGGGTCTTAACAGTTCAGAGGTGGTGCTAAAAATCTAATTAAATTGAGAGAAAGTAATGGATGCCTAAGCTTCAGCTAAGCATGCAAATTCAGCCACCTTGTGTTTTTTATATACAGCAGCTTCGAAAAAGTGGTATTTTGTGTGGTATTAAACTTCTCATATGCCACTGTTATTAGTAATATAACTTCTAATGCCAAGTGCCAAATATGACACTTACAAATTAATACAATTTATGAACGCACATATAAAAGAGAGAAAGTAGGGGTTTTTTTTCTTTCATTATTTTGTTTAATATTTATAAATTTTTTTACACATAGCCTATCTATTTACAAATTTTTTGGACCATCAAATGTCAGTCACTCTCAATGCCAACTGACAGGAAAACATAGTAAATTCTAACAAATTTTTACAATAGATAAAATGCCGACAATTCATTAAACTATTTCCACATAAGCTCTCTTTAAAGAGACTCCTCTCCTCTCTCCTCTCCATTCTGAACTTCAGACTGATGAGGCTACGTTTACACTAGTGCGTTTTAGTTTTAAAACACATCACTTTTGCCACGGTTACGCCTGTCACGAATCCTGTCCATGGACTTCCGTTCATTCACCACCAGAGGTCACCCTTTCCATTACATTGACTCTCGCACAACACAAACTGTTGCATAGCACCCCGGACAACATTTCCCATCATCATTTGCACACTGCACTGATTGCACTCAATGCACACAGCTGTTTCTTATCACCTCACTCAATATATAACACCCACTCTAAAACAAAAAAAAAAAAACACCATCTCTGCTGAGTATTGTTTAGCCCGTACCCCATTCCGAGTCTCTGTGTTTCCTTGTTTTGCCTTGCCTTACCTGTTCTCTCGGTTTCTGATCTTTGCTTGTTTTCCTGGATTTTTCCCTCTCGTCTCGCCCCTGTGATTCTGTCTGCCGATCAGTGACCTACGCTAGCCCTAGGACTATTCTTGTGTTTTGCCCGCCATATACCTGTTTGCCATTGATCGACCCTGCCTGTGTTTGACCTCTCTGCTTTAAATAAAGCTTGCACATGGATCCGCATGCCTCTCGTCTCGTCAGCCCACGTGACAACACCTGTTGTTTACACCACTCTGACATTTTCGACCCTCGAAAATGTGACATGAGTTTTCGGGTTGTGTAGTGTGGACGGAGAACGTTTCTGAAACGCAGTGAAAACGCAAGTGTAGGCGAGGATCGTTTTCATTTTAAAATGCCGTTTTAAAACAAAAAAGCCCCAGTGTAAAGAGGGCTTGAGACTGGCGACTTGTGTTATTGTTCTCATCTGCAAAGTGTCTGAAATTTGCGGTCTTTTACTTGATATTATTTAGCGCTCCATCGTGATAGCTGTTGATACTAAACTTAAAATAAACGCTAATGCGCACTGTACCTAAGCGCGCCTAATTGACCCCTCCCCATAATGTCAATTGTTTATATGCCACATATTAGGCACTTTTTTGGGTTTTTAATCTTTATTTTTCAGTGTTAATGAAAGTGACACTTGGAGTTAAAAAACAGGAATATCATTAGGAAATTAGGGGGTGGGGGGGCATCAAGCCCTGCCCTAGTGCCGCCACTGTACGACATTGAAAAGCAACGGTATTTTCCCAGTTTAAAAGACCGTATTTAGTTAAGATTTTACAGTGATGATATAAATTAGACCTTTTATCCAGTGTTTTCAAAGCCTGCTGGTTGTAAAGTAGTCCCACCTGTCTGTGTCCAACTGGTGAGGCAGTAGTTCATATGTGAAAAGATCATAACAATAATGTTCAACTTTGAAGCCTCAGTGGTTAAATTATTCCTAATATGTCTCAAATTTACCAGATTAAATTCAATTATATTCCCAATGAATGCCATGTATTGAGGGAAATTCTGCTTTGCACATTTTTCAGAGAACTCATATGTTCAATACATTTGGTATTATGCATACCATTTGTAATTTATAACAAACAATCACTGTGCCCATTACTGCCATCATTATCATCACACATAATATCCAGCGTCCACACCATCACACATTATTCCAATTTTATTAAACATGCAAACATTTTCAGGCAGACGTAAATGAAGTTTACTATTATACATGCAAAAGATGTTTGATTACTAGAGGGTGTAAATGTCACCGATCGACCGCTTGACTCGAGACAAAGAATACAAACTTTAAAGCTGCATGTTTGCAGTGTTGCTTTAAAGTAGAGCAGATGGTGTATTTTAATATTTTACATTTCTTATTATTTGTGATTTATTATTAAATAAATACAGAAGCCCTAGAGCATGACATCATATCCCGTTTGTCCATAGTAATTTGATGTTCTCTCAGTTATTATACGTCAGTGTCACAGCAAATCTTTGCTGTTTGAGAAACCCTCCTAATATGAGAAGTGATAAGAATTGAACTTAAGTCATTTTATTAGTATTTTAAAGCAGTATTCTGTATTGCAAAATATTTCATAATGTGAAAAAGCATAATGGTGTTTTGTATAGTATTTATACATCATTGTAGTATGCTTATTTTATTAAAAATGCCATTGCATCCAGAGGATGACTTTCCTGACTGTATTACAGTAATGAGAATCTAATGAGAATCATCATCATAAAGATGAATGAGAATTACAAACAAACTCAAGGGTAAAACATTACAGTGCCATAATGTGAGTAAGTAATGACTGAATTTTCTTTTTTGGGTCTGCTACTTCTTAAATGGTCTGTAGATGTGCTGCATTGTCTTCATGTAAACTCGAGTTTTGCTTTTGGTTTCATGGAGAAACATGAGCCAGACATGATGAGAGTCACCTGTCCATCTGTCTTTCAGTCACCTTCGTCTTTTAGGTGCTGCTGGTGTATTGGTTTTTGATGTGTACAAGCTGTTTGAAAGGTCTTAATAAAACATGCGTTGAGTCAGTGGCGCTGTCATCCACACACCTCAGCCATAATGAGTTAGTCTGAGCTCTCTTCAAACACACGCCGCTGCGCCCCAGAGTCACCCACACACTCCCAGCCAGAGAGTGATTAATATAAGATGTAATTAGAGAAAATTAGAGAAAGAGAGAGAGAGATGTGACTTAACCAGTGGGGGAGTTCTTTTAAATGAAACCTAGATCTCGCTCATAAATTAGAAAAGAATATATGCAGTCAAATAAATGATTAAGTGGACAACTTTAATCATCTTTGCCTGATTAAGAATCTGGCTGGAAAGAAAGATTGGGGTTTGTCTCATATAGTTGGCTTTCGACAGGCTCTGTGCTGAGATAAACGTCAGTATTTCAGCGCTTATAAAACTCATCCCTCATTAGAGCAGATCGCTTTATTTCAAAAAGGCCCTTCAGCAGGTGATTTTATTCAGCGGCAGTCGGCTCACAAAGGTAAAAGCCAGCAGAGACACGTTATTAGTGGCGTTGTGTCCCGTCGTGGTTTAATATGAGGTGTTACGGAGCTTCTCTAAAGGGCTCGTGCCATGAGGAATCAAATCTCGCTTGATCTCTTCAGATAAAAGGGCTTGATGTGCTATGAAAAATGAAATCTTTCTCGCCAGTCCAAAAACACCACTTATTCAAACAAGATTAAATACAGATTCAGATAAATGAGTATTAAATTTACCCAGACTTCTTAAAGGCAGATTTTTTGCAGAAACAGTTGAATTTTGGTTTTATTTCAGTCAATTAATAGGACTGATTGGTTGTCGTCACGACTCTCAGTGTAGACTATGTGCTAAGCACTCTCGCATCAGACACTGTGATTTACTCGTTTTCATATAAACCATCTCGCAGGGCTCTCTGTAGATCTAAAGTAGGGTTCGGCCCTGAACACATGCAGGAGTGTGAATATGACGTATCATCACTTAGGCACACCCCACGCAACACACAAAACACACAGAACAGACACACTACACACACCACAGACACAAACACAAAACACACACACACACACACAGACACAGACACACACACACACACACACACACACACACGCGCACACACACACACACACACACATCCACACGCGTACGTACGCACACACAGACACACACACACACATACGACTGCACGCCCGACGCACGCACACACACATGCACAACAAACACACAAAACACACGCACACACACACACCACACACACAAACACACACACAGACAAAGACACACACACCCGCACAACACACACACACACACACACACACACACACACACAACACACACAACACACACACACACACACACACACACACACACACACACACACACACACACACACACACGCACACACACACACACACACATACTGACACGCACGCAAACACCCAGCTGCAACGCACACACAGACACCACACCACACACACAAACACCAACCACGACCCACAACACACACACACACACAGACACACACGCACACACACACATGCACACACACACAAACACACACACACACACATATATATACACAAACACACACACACACAAAAACACACAATCATAATTTTGGTGACGTAACGTAAGAATACATGGAATAACTGCAGTAATATTTCCAGATGAACACTTACTGGACTGAAGCAGCTTAGCTTTACTTGATTCTCCATCAATCATTTTCTAGAAAAATCTGATCATCAGGCTTTTGGATTGTATTGTACGATATGTTTTGATCATTTAAATATCTTACTAAGACATATTATTGGAGATATCGAGTGGTGACTGATATTTTATGTCAGTATCTGCTGTACTGTTATAAAGATCTCATTGATTTACTTTACAAGCATCAGAATTTCATCATATAAATATCAGCATCTGCACCAAAATTGCATATGTTTTCTCAGTTTGAGTCTCTGAATAAAACTCAGCCGTTTTTTCCTCCATATTCTCACTATATCAGATTATATGAGCCATAAAAGCATGATGCATCAAATATGATACTCAAAAAAAAAGCTTATTTGATTAGATTTAATTATAATAAGATTCAGTAAACTTTTTGATTTCAATAGATTAGATTTTCTGACTTAGGTTGTAACATGGTGTTCTCTGCCCTATAAAGCCCATGAGCAGAGATGAATGCGCTGTGGTCTCTCATGAGTGTGTTTTTCATATGTGTAGAGCGGCATCCCATCGAGTACGCCATCGACGGCACTAACAGATGGTGGCAGAGCCCGAGCATCATGAACGGGATGGACTACCATTACGTCACTGTGACTCTGGACCTGCAGCAGGTAAAACACATCAAACAACAACTGCTAGCAGCATCATTATTCACAGCCAATCAGAATGCAATGGTTTTGTAAAGCTCTAGCCCTTCCTTATAGCCACAAGTTATTTTAACCCATTTAGGGTTAAAATACAAGCATCAACAATTTCCGACGGGGGAAAAAAAATTATTTGCAAGCTTCTACAGCAGACAAAACTAGTGTGTGCCTGCCTTTAACATCTCTTCACACCAAGAAAGATAACGATAACTAAATTGGCATTATTCTAAGAATGCTCTGCCACTTTAAAGCTGGATGGATTCTGATTGGCTGTCAATACTTTTATGGTTCATCAGCTGGAAAAAAAATTTTTTCTGAAAGTGATTCCAGCAGTCATTCCTTTATAGTTATAGTTAGCATTATAGTTATCATCCATGGTGTGAACGGGTGCCTTTTAACATTTAACATGTTCACTGCAACTTAACAAACAATGTAGAATTGTTTTAAGAATTGTACTAGGCGCTCTTTTCCATGCAGTTACAATCAATGGTGACTAGAGTCTTCAAGGTTAAAAAAAGAATGCAAAAGCATAACAAAACTATCATAAACATAGTCTAAACAAATGCACTATAGAAACCGCTGTCCAATTAACATGACTCAACAGTGCAAGTGTTTCACTCACATTTGCACCTAAAAATAAATGTTTGCAAACTGTAAAATATATTTAGGAGCATGTGTGCAAAAAGTAAAAAAAAAGACCCTGTAGGTCCTTAAAAAGTCTTAAATATCTTAAATTGTATAACGAACAAATTTTATTATAATTTTAAGAGGTCTTTAAATTTGGAAACGGAAAAGCAGGGATCATGATACAAGCCGAATGTGATTATTAAACTGTAAAAGGCTACGATTTTATTAAATAATTATTATTGCTGCATGTTCAAAGTCAGAATGCAGCACTCGTTCACAGTTTCAGAGCAGTTCACAACTGCAGATTTATGTTTACTTTATGGTGTTTATATTGTAACATGTTGTGGATAATATTTAAAGGAGCAGCCAGCAATAGTTAAACATATACATTTGAAAATTTGTATTTATTAGAATTACATCATTATTAAATACAGCTTGAAGAAGACATATTTAAAAACCTAGTGTTCATTGTGTATTCTAATGCATAAATCATTTTGCCTGTAAATGTCTCCTTGTATCAATTTATTAAGGAAAAACACATTATTTGATCAATTTTCAATGCGCCCCTAAAGTTTCTTTAATGCACTCCTGAATTTTTCCACTTAGAAGCACATATGCTCCTTGAGAAAAAAAAGTAAGCATCAAGCCTTGGTGAAGAAATATTGGGTAACACTTTATTTCGATAGCCCACTTTAGACATTCTACTAACAGAGTAAGTAACTTTGCAACTACATGTCAACTAGCAGTTAGTAGAGTATTAGTAGACTGTCTGCTTAACATCTTCTAACACTTTCTTTGTCAACTTATTCTACTAACCCTAAACCTACCCTAACAGTCTACTCTGAGAGTTAGTAGACATGTAGATGCATATTAATGAGAATTAGTTGACATGTAGTTGACATGTAGTTACAAAGTTACTTATAGTTAATAGAATGTCTAAAGTGGGCTATCGAAATAAATTGTAACCAAATATTGTTAAATTATAATATCTTGCCTAATTCATAAAACTTTTTACTTTTATTTTGAATGGTATGAAATGGTCCCCTGCTCGGTCACGAGTGGCTGCAGTCTTGAAATTCCTCTGCAGAAAAGCCTCTCTCTTCACTCACGCCGTCCCTCTGCTGCTCTTCTCCCACTCGCGCGTGTGCAGGCTAGCTCTGGCTGAATAGTCAAATGCAGTGGAGTTGAATGAGCGTGCAGTTGTGTGTGGGCAGAATGCTCCCATCAGCCCTTATTAGATGATGATCTGAGGCCAGCGCCGAGCAGTGCCGCCCGACTGCAGGAAATTACACAAACACCTACAGACACGCAATTAATGCAGTCAACAGATGACACCGGGGTGCAGGGGCTCAGAATGAAAAGTGACATGCACATTAATAGATGAGAGGCGAAATGATAACAAAAATAGAAGCATTGGGAAGTACAGCGCACGGAGAATGATGAAATGAAGTTAACTGATGAGAAAATAAGACAATTGTAGCATGATTCTGTGGGATTAATGTTAGAAAGGATGAAAGGATCCTGCACACATGTGTACATACTTCACAGAGCACAATTTATAGTGTACAAAAAAAGTTACATTTTTATTTGTTTTGTGTTGGTTTCGTTAGCTTAAGCCAAGTGCAATTTTGTTTTCAGCATTGATTTTAAGACTACTGCTAAAGCTTTCAAATGATTGTTTAGCTCTTTTGAACTTTCTGTTCATCTGTGAATCCTGAAAAATAAAATGTATCACGATTTACACAAAAATATTGGGCAGCGTAACTGTTTCCAACATTGATAATAATGTTTCTTGAGCAGCAAATCAGCATAGTAGAATGATTTCTGAAAATCATGCGACACTGAAGGCTGCAGCAATGATGCTGAAAATTCAGCTTTAAATCACAGGAATAAATTCCAGTTTAACAGATATTCTTATAGAAAACAGCTGTTTTAAATTGTAATAATATTTCACATTTGTACTGTTTTTTTCCCTGTATTTTGATTAAATAAATGAAGCCAACTTCTTTCAAAAACATTAAAAAGTCATAATTATTCCAAACTTTTGAACAGTAAATGTAGTTAACAAAGAAATGTGCAAGGAGCCGGTGGTTTGCAGAACTTTGTGATTGATGGAGCTTGACAGCCCCAATTCTCAGTCAGTTTTGTTAAATGAAAATGTGTGGCCATAATATTCACCTAAAAATGGTCAAGAAAGAAAGTCATACATCATTTTGAATGGGATGAGGGTGATAAATAATGACAGAATGTTCATTTGTTGGTGAACTATCCCTTTAATTCCGTTTTTTTTTTCTTTTTCCCCTTTTTTTTTTTGTTTTTTTGTTTTTTCCACTGCATTGCTCCTCTGTGCCGTACCTGAACTGAAGAATATGACAATGAGTGCAACACGGTACGGTGACGGAGGAGACAGAGAGAGAACGAGAGAGAGATGGTGGCAAGATAGAAGACAAATGAGTGTGACAGGGTTTGAGTATTCATTAGAGGGGCTGTAGAGGACATTTAGAGTTAATAAATCAGACGAGAGGGTGTGTAATTACTGACGGCAATCACACATACAGCATCGAGTCTCGGCTGCCATCTTACCATCACTCACTCTCTGACAACCTGTCGCCGCAATGACAAACGTGCACTAACACATTACAGGCTCTCATTCAGCACGCTGAGCACTAGAGCAAAACCCGTCTGAACGGAGGAAATTGAAACAATTGAATTAAGTGGTTATTTATAAACAGCAGGCTGATATGCACACGCACTGTTCACACTCCTTTATGTGTAATATGTTTTAGATGGCTAACAGGACTTCAGTGACTGCTGCTGGGTGTTGAAGATGTTGATAACATTAGTCTTAAAGGAATAGTTCACCCAAATAAAAAATTGCTGAAAACATACTCCCCCTCAGGCCATTCAAGATGTCTATTATGTTCATTCTGCAGTGAATGGGTGCCATCAGAAAGTCCAAATAGCTGATGAAAACATCAAAACAATCCACAAGTAATCCACACCACTCCATTCCATCAATTAACATGGACTGGAGTGGTGGGGATTATTGATTATATATGTTTTTATCAGCTGTTTGGACTCTCGTTCTGACGGCACCCATTCACTGCAGAGGATCCATTGCTGAGACAGTGATGCAATGCTGCATTTCTCCAAATATGGTGAAGAAACAAACTCATCTTGGATGACCTGAGAGTAAATTTTTAAGTTAAGATGTTTGACATTAGGTGTAAGTGTTGGTTGGTGTTAAGCTGATCGAATACTTTAGTTGTCCATTTACTACTACGTTTTGCACACGGTACACATATATTTAATCTGGAGCAGAGTCTGCAAGACTGTGCATGTGAAAGTTTTCCACATTTTCTAGTTTTTCACACATATGTGCATTTTATTTTACAGGTTCCAGCAGTCTAATGATTGTGGATGTGATTCATTGTAGGAAACTGTGTGTGTCTGTGTGTGTGTGTGAGATGTTCCAGTCTCTGCAGATGTTCACCTGGACTCAGTGCTATTTTAAAATGTGACTAATCATACTAAAGCCCTCCACAAACACACACACACACACACACACACACATGTACAAACACAATTACTGTACTTTATACCATTCTAATGCAAATTTTACAGAAAATCACACTGTTCATTGAAATCTCCAGTTCATCCGTACTGTATGTGATGTGCATGTCTGATTGAGGACAGTTTAGGCATTGCAAATCAAAATTAATTATTTTAAATTTGCCACTGCCAGTAAATAAAATAATAAATGCTTTTTTTGTGTTTGTTTTTTTAAATGATGTTTACAGAAGTATTTGTCTGTGAATCATTAAAATATTTTCTGGATTAAATTCCCACAGTTAAGGGAACAAATGGTGAAAACAAAATCCCCAAGTTAAACAAATGCTGAAATGGAAAAAGAATACAAAACAATATCCAGATGTTTGGATGTCTCAATTGGTTCAATTACCAGGAAGTGTAAATCAAACCACCTACACTGTTTAGAAAACACATTCACCCAGAATTCTCTAGAATAAGACTTGAGAGAGAGAGGAAATACAGCGATTAGCAGCTGACAGTGAAGGTGGCCAATAGAGCTCTGTATAAAAAGATGCCATTACTCAAAAACAACCATATCAAAGCATAAGGCATAACAGTGACCATTCCAGTGTGGTTAGATGTGATTAGACACACATTTATGTACAAATACTAAAAAGCTGAAATGCCAAGCTACATGCTACTCAAAACTTAAAATAGTTATACAGTCAAAGTTAGTCATGATATAAACATCAGTTTTAGTTAGTAGCTCAGTGTTCATTCCTCAAAAAGGAAGAATGAGCCAAAATAGCCTAGAACATGCATACCTAGAAACACAGCTCTGTAGCCTACAGTGCAGAGATTGAACACTGCAGCATACTGTACAATGCCATATATGAATAATTGTTTTGAGGTTCAGTGTACTGTACGGATGAAGAATGTTAACTATTTAACAGAATAACCCACCTTAACTATTTGTTTGAGTTTGGCATTTCATTTATGCATTCACTGCATTTTTGCTTTATATTTTAGAAGTGCTACTCTACTACTCTACTAATTACTGTCACATTAAAATATTACACTATATATAAAAAAATTAAAAATAAAAAGCTAGAGTGGATGAAGTTTTATTTCACAATATGTTCCCTTTTCTAAGTGGAACGTTGGCACTGCTTTGTGGCTTTGATGCTATATTGGAGCACTTCTATGTGACCGGCATCTGAACCACTTGTGCAAACACACCAGTCGTCTCAGGTTACTTATGTAACCATAAACCACGAGACACTGTGTTCTCTAGGGGTCGCTATGGGGAACGCCTCGTCGTGACCCGTGTCTGAAGCATACATTAAAAAACACCAACTCGTTGGCCGGCGACAGCCATGACGTCACTACCGGTGCGACTACAGTATAAATCGGCGCCAGAGCTACACATCATTCACTTCTTCGTCTGAAGCTTGCGTCCGCAGCATGGCAAGAAACCTAGAGGACGCAGTGTCTCGTTCCCAACTCAACGAACCATGGTTAAATACGTAACCTGAGACATTCCCTTTCAAGAGAACTTCAAACTGCATCCTCTAGGGGTCACTATGGGGAAAAGTATACCCACGCTGCCATGCTGAGGGAAGTGCAAGCCAGAACCATGGCGAGCACTAAGTACCAACTCTACCATATTGCTATGGGAGTTGCCCCTGGGACATTAGACGGCTGTCAGTGACGTTACTCCCTACGGCCAAAGGCCTAGGCTACATACCCCAAAATACTTACCTGTTAGGGCCAGACTCCTGGGCCCGGGGTAGAGCTCAAGGCTTGGAATCAGGAATAGATTCCTTTAAGGGAATACGTCCAAGAGCCTAGAATCATACTAGTCTGGGCCTGTCACACAGGGCTACCGCACGTTTCCTTTGTATGTGCTGAAGGAACTGTCTCAACAGACCCTAGTAGCAACACCCTGTTAAAATAGGTATCCAAAGGACACATGGGTGGAGTGGTGCCCAAGGTGGAACCAGGGTTTTAAACCACTCAAAAAGAGCACGAAGCTGTACGCAGTGCTCTTACCATACAGGATTTCAGAAAGTGCGCAAAGTCTAGAGTGCACACTTACAACTTATGTGGATTTTAGAAAGTGTACAAAGCGTTCACGTTCACACTTACCATAACATGGATTTTAACAATACTGTTCTAAGGGGTTCTCGTGTCACTCTGTAAGAGCAGCCCATAGATGGAAATGGTCCATCCCAAAACGCTATGTTTGAGAAGTCATCAAGTCAGTCTAAGTCTAATATGCTGGAGTGACTAGCAGTAAATATGTAGCTGAGGGAGCAAACACCCAGCTCTCACTGGACGCAGAGCTCGAATAAGCATGTTCAATGGTGGAACAGCAAGACAGTTCTTTAGGGAGAGAGAGGCCAGCTCAAAACAACCCTCAACGGTGAGGGCAGCACGCTGTGAGACAAGCATTTAACAATATACAGGAAGGTTCTCGTAATGCCACCTGTGCCTCCCGCTCGATGCCTCAGCAAGATGGGGATATCCTGGTGATCGGGGAAACCCCTCAGTGCGACCCAGATACGGTAGACCAGTCATGGTAGCATGAAAGCGTAACCCCAGCCGGACGTCCAGGAAATTTTTGCAGTGACGCGCCGGGGCCCTGATAATCACAAAGGCTCCCACAGAAGCCTGTGTTATAGCCGCATGATCCAGGAAGTATGAAGCCGAAACCCAGCTTTTCTTTCCGTCTGGACATATATCGACGAGTGAAATAAGAACTGCAAGTTGAGCACCCGGTTTCTGAATCCAGCAGAGGGGGTGCTCATCGAGGACCTACCCTAGAAAAGGGACAGAAACACACAGGTCCCGGGAAACACTGCAAAGAAACTAGCAGAAGGGTTATACACACAACCACCATTCTCATTAGATAAACATATATATTCATATATACATATATAAGACATGGATCGTACTCACCCACCATAGCTCCCGCGTCAGAGCTCTGTCCGGAGAAGCATCTAGACCAGACCATCAGTAAGATGGTCACTATGAACCCATAGAACCAACCAAACCTATAGGTCAGCATAGGAGACTACTAATGCAGGAAATTCCCACCTACCTCAGTCAGGTGGAGAGATGGGCGTCCAGGGGGACGTATGGAGAGGAGATAGAGGCAGTTAAGACCCCCGAAGGAAATGAAGTAGATACTGAGGTATCACTCTGATCCGGACAAAAGCGCTGACGCCCTGTCTGGATCACATCCCTTAGGTCTTTACTTACCTTCCTTTGACCCTCGATTATTCCTACCCCTACCTGCGGGCGGTGAAGGGCCGCGAGCTGCGACACTAGCCTTCTGTGCCCATCTCTTATCCTCAAACCGAGACGGGCCAGGACACCTGGGTTGTTCGGGCTCAGACCTGGACTTCGTGAAGGCCGCTATCCCGGTCTTTCAGTAGGTCAGCCTGATATGCTTAGAGCATCACCATCGTGTGCAATGAAGCGACAGCCCGACCTGCTGCTGCTGCGTATGCCCTGGCATCCGAGCAAGATGTCAAGGAGGGGAGTCTTAGAGGAAAAAAACGGCCTCTTCCATTCCTTCTCAATGTTTATATGGAAAACAGGAAGAAAGGAAGGCTCACCTGAGCTGGAGTGTTTATGGCCAGAAAAATAACGTTCATCGGGATACTTCGTGACGTCACTTTCTTCACCCACTTCACATCAAGTAAAGCCTCGCCATGGCGCGATCCATAACCTCAAGCAGCTCATCAAACGCAGGGCAGGAGGATTGGGAAGGCACAGCCTCAGCTTCTTCGCCCTCCTCATACATTTCCTGCTCTTCCTGGGCTGAAACCAGCAGAGCACTGGCCCCCGGATCAAACGATGTTAATGAAATAACATCATCCTCCAGCGGCTCACTCTCGTGCACAGCCGACGATCGCGAAAGGGAAACCCCTCTTCAAACTCATAGGCCAGATCCATCTGCGATTCCCCGAGCCATTCCCTCCGTGCCTCAGATCGGTGGTCTGAATCGTGGCAAGAAGACAGTGCCCTTTTCTCGAAGAGAGACAAACGAGAGCGGAGTTTTTTCCCTTGGAAAAAACGCTCACAGTGCACGCCGATTGCCCCCTCGGAGGCATCGCGTGCGTGCTCTTCGCCCAAACAAATAACGCATAGATCGTGTGTGTCATCAGATGTTAAACAACGTCAACACGGATGCACACATCCTTAAACGCTTTGCTAGTGCTCGCCATAATGAGATGAATAGAGATCGCTCTTACCACAGAAATGCACGCTTCAAACAAAACAGTCAATGAAGACGAAGAAGAGAATGATGTGTGCTCCCGGCACCTATTTATACTATAGTCGCACCGGTAGTGACGTCATGGCTGTCGCCGGCCAACGAGTTGGTGTTTTTTCAATGTATGCTTCAGACACGGGTCACGACGAGGTGTTCCCCATAGCGACCCCTACAGGACGCAGTTCGAAGTTCCCATGAAAGGGAACTTGATTGGCTGATGTGAGGTCAGGTGACATAGTGTGGTGTGTCAGTGAGACCATAAAAGGGCACCTACGTCACATAGTCTCCAGCTTCTTTATCTTCAGGAAGCCGCTTGTCTGTTTGCATTAATGTCATATTGTTTGTCTTATTGTTTGTCTCACTCTGCTTTGTGTTTTAGATAGTATGGCCAACAGAAATGCTAATGTCATCCCTCATTAAGCACAAATTTCACTCCTGGTGACAGGTACACTGGCATTGCATAGTATTATAAATACAGAATTACAATAAAATTCAACTTACAAAATTTATAATCACAATTAAACACATACACACAATATGCTAATACAAATTCACCACTAAAACAACCTTATCAATGTAAGAACCAACATTCAAACTAAAACTAGCCTAAAACTATATTTGAAACTTTTAATATCCAGAGGTAACTTATTCCACTCCCTGAGTATTCAAAAGGCCTGTGACCAAAGACAGTCTTAAAACAACAATGTACTGTAATGACTTTGCCTAGTATTATAATAATGTTTCTGATTTACCCTAGAAAAAAATATGTATTAAAATATGGAGGAACTCTTTTATTGGTTGTCTTCCATACTATTTTTATTTTAAGGTGTGCTACTCTGTTTTCTATTCTAAGATGTCTAACATGGGATACATAAACATGTGTAACTTTTAGACCCAAATAATATAGTGTCTGTTTTACCTAAATGCAATAAGAGTTTATTTTCAGAGAGTCAGTCTCTTACCTTGTTGTGCTCCTCACCTCATTTCCCTTTCATTCTACCAAAATCTACCAACAAACCAGTAAAGCAGAATCATCAGCATATAAAAAAACAGTACGTCACAGAAGCTTGCTGGCCATAGCCTATCATTTTTTATACTATAGTCGCACCGGTAGTGATGTCATGGCTGTCGCCGGCCAACGAGTTGGTGTTTTTTCAATGTATGCTTCAGACACGCGTCACTCCCCTGTGCGCTTCAGCATGCTAAAATAGCTTTTTCCCCTAAAAGAGCAAATTCGGGTACATCTTTGTAAAGACGATGTGGGTCCTGCTATAGACAACGTATCACCCGGGCAATTCTGGATGCGGTCGATACCTGGCGCTGGGTGATGGTCATGATCGCTGCCTCACGTGTCTGGGCATTAAACACGCTGAGGTGGCGTTTATGGATGAGTCGTGTTCTCATTGTGGGAAGATGATCATCTCAGAGTCGCGGGCCAAGTTCTGTTTCCTCAAAGGGGCGGAGCTCCATTGCCTCAGCCTCGATCTAGCTCTCGTCATGGCGGCAGTCAGGCGGGGCTACTTCAGGCAGTAGCATGGGTGGTCTGAGGATAATCTTCGGGGGACCATCGCTCCACTTGCCCTCCACAAACAGTTGAGCTGCCAACGGAACGTGCTGGGCCCTCTACAAGGAGCGCACCAGCAGTATCCTTTGGCGCTCCTCCCGACGACCAGATGTCGATCACTGCATCGGAGGGTGAGCCAGAGCTTTCTGGAGAGGAAGATTCGGCTGTGCTGCTGTCCTCCGGGACTGTAGCAATGCCTGAATCAGATCCAGAAATAACGGCTATGCTTTCCCGGGCCGCCGAGAGAGTACAGCTCGAGTGGAAATATCCACCGCGTCCTGAGCCCTCGAGGCTGGACGATTGGTTTCTCGAGGTGGCTCGCGCTGCCCTGCCTCGATGCCTTTCTTCTCGGAGGGTACAGAGAGTCGCGGACGGACCAACACCGGACCACACTCATCCTCCTCCTTCGCCAGCAGGCAGCAGCGGGGGGTTCGAGAGCATCAACGAAGGCCCTACTCACGCACCCTCTGCCAACCTGTGGAACCAGGTAAGCGTTGCACCGCACACTCAGACCCCTCTTCGGTCCGCTCACAAGCCGTCCGATTTGGGTCCCTGCATTCCACCTCGCTGCCCCACTGCGGGTACGGCGGTAGTTCCGTTGCGGACCATCAGCCTCGGCTATGCGATTCAGTTTGCCTGGCTTCCCCCCAAGTTCAGTGGCATCTGCTTCACAACAGTGAAGGCAGCCGATGCTCCTGTCTTACGGGCGGAGATCGCAGTCCTAGTGGCGAAGGATGCGATAGAGCTGGTCCCTCCAGCCGATTTGAAGACGGGGCGTTACAGCCCCTACTTCATTGTACCCAAGAAAGGCGGTGGGTTACGACCAATCTTGGACGTGTGTGTCTTGAACCAGGCCCTTCACCGGTTAGTGTTTAAGATGTTGACGCAGGAATGCATCTTCGGGTGCATCCGTCCCTGAGATTGGTTTGCAGCGGTCAACCTGAAGGACGCGTACATCATGTGCCGTCCCTTCCGCACCACAGACCATTGCTGCGGTTTGCGTCCGAAGGGCGAGCATATCAGTACGAGGTCTTGCCCTCCGGCTGTCCCTGTCGCCCCGTGTCTTCACATAAGTTGCGGAGGCACCACTCGTTCCCCTGAGAGAACAGGGCATTCACATTCCCAACTACCTCAACAACTGGCTCATACTAGCTCAGTCTCAACATCAGTTGTGTGCACACAGGGACTTAGTGCTTTCACACCTCAGCCAGTTGGGACTTCGGGTCAACTGGGAAAAGAGCAAACTCTCCCCGATGCAGAGGATCTCTTTTCTCAGTATGGAGCTTGACTCGGTCGAACAGACAGCACGCCTCACGCAGGAGCATGCTCAGGCGATGTTGAACTGCTTGAATACATTCAAGAGCAGGATGGCGGTCCCACTTAAACAGTTTCAGAGGCTCCTGGGGCAAATGACAGCTGCAGCGGCAGTCATGCCGCTGGGGCTGCTTCATATGAGACCGCTTCAGCATGGGCTCCATGGTCGCGCCCGAGGTGGGCGTGGCAACGCAGCACTCACCGGGTCCAAGTTACACTGGCCTGCCACCAAACCTTCACCCCGTGGTCAGACCTTGCGTTTCTTCGGGCAGCAGTGCCCCTAGAACAGGTCTCCAGGCATGTTGTGGTTCACACGGATGCCTCTACTACCGGCTGGGGGGCCACGTTCGACGGGCTTGCAGTGTCAGGGGTTTGGACGGGGCCCCAACTGCACTGGCACATCAAATGCCACATTGCGGTCGGATTCGTGTCTAGAGTCGGGGCAGGCTGACCTTTCCCCCAAGGTTTTTGAATCCTGAGGTCCTGCCGGCTATGTGCCCAAGGTTCCCACTACTCCCTTCAGGAATCAGGTGGGGGGGGGGGGAGCCCGGCAAGCGCTGCCCTCGGGGAGGCAGGACCCAGCCTAGCTTTTGCTGTCCCGTCCGAGCCTAAGGTGCTACGTAGACCGGACACAAACCTTCATTACCTCAGACCAGCTCTTTGTCTGTTATGGAGGCCGGCAGAAGGGGAAGGCCGTCTCTGAGCAGAGGATGTCCCACTGGATTGTGGATGCCATCACCGGCTTATCAGGCACAGGGTGTGCCCTGCCCGTTCAGGTTGCCAGCTCACTCTACTAGGAGTGTTGCATCCTCCTGGGCACTGGCTCGTGGCACCTCGCTGACAGATATTTGTAGAGCTGCGGGCTGGGCGACCCCCAACACGTTCGCTAGATTCTATAGCCTTCTATAGGAATCCGGTATCCTCCTGTGTTCTCACCTCAAAATGGGTAGAAGCACTGAGAGGCCCCAGCTTCGGGTCGGCTTTCTAAAACCGCTCCAGAGAGTCCATATCGAGACGTGGCGGAGCGTCCGGCGCCAGGCCCTCACTTGATGAATCTGTGAGAACCGGTTGGGCTGGGTTCCATATGTTGAGACCTAAGTGGATCCCACATGTGTAAAGTCCACAGTATAGCCTCAGAGCCTGTGTTTCCCCAGCAGACTTCTGCCATTTCCAAGAGGGTTCAAATTTTCCATATGCACCAAAATGAATGTTCATATGTGTATTTGCTTCCAAAACCTCCTTCGGGAAGGTTGGCACTTCCGCAACGTCCCTGTCTCAAATGGAACGGGTACGTTTTCCCAGTGTTATCCAGTCTTACTGAGTGGGTAGTGCCATAGCAGCAGTAGCTGGTCCTCTTGTGGTAAGCCCTGGCCTATGCCAAAAAGTAGGGGTGCAGGAGGCTCCCACAGGACACTGGAAGTAGCATTATCTGTGGCCTTTTGGTAGGGATCCCAAGGGGATCACACTGTGATCAGCGGCAACTGGATGCAATAATTGCATGCCAATGTGCATTGGCTCGTTTAGTTTACACTCGAAGTAAATTGTTCTCTCTAAGCGAGATCCCAATTCGTCGGTCATCCAATGTGACGTCTCCGTTCCCTCCTTCATGGAACGAGGGTTACCATACGTAACTGAGACGTTGAGCTCTCGTCCAATAGTGGCTGTGCAATCAGTCAAGCGTCCCCAACTAAGCAAGCCAGAGGTGACAGCTGCAAGGAACCAAAACTCCATCAGTGACAGAAATGAAGAAACAATCTTGGGAGAAACCAGGCTCAGTCAGGAGGCCAAATCTCCTCCAGCCAGACAAAACCAGCATGGCGTGGTTTAATTCCAGGTTGTAACACAGGTCAGACTGAGCAGAGGACTCGTCTGGTTCCCGTGGTCTTGTGCCTATGGTTGTCGAGGTCTTTGCAGGGAATCTGTCTCTGGGGCTTATCTAGTTGACATGGTCTCCACAGGGCTGTAGAGGTAGTCTCTAGGTGCTGATCCACCATCTGATCTGGATACAGACTAGATCTGGATGGCTACGGTGACCTCGGAAAAAGAATGAAAGAGACTAATATTAGCGTAGATGCCATTCTTCTTACGATGTAACGAGTACATTGGGTGTTATGAGAAGTGTTCCTGGTTTACCTAATTAGGGTTTTGAGGTCGCAGTGGACGATTTGGAGCCCGAGTCTGCTCAGCAGTCATTCGTTTGGAGCCTGAGTCTGTGCAGTAATGAGCTGGAGCTGCGGTATCACAGTCACAGTCAGGTATTCTTTGTCTTCTCGCAGAGGTTCACCTCAGAGAAGTCAACCCACTATCCCTTCTGGTTCGCCCTTACATCTCCAGCTCCATTGAGGCTGGACGCCATGGAGCATACGAGCCGATCTGCAAACTCTGGCTGTAGATGAGGGGCACCAGTTCATAGATTCTTGTCTCTCAACTTTTTAAGACTATTCAGAGCTCCAGAATTTACTCCACGGGGAAACCGTATGTCATGGTGTGATCAACTCCACTTGAACCCAGTCCACTGCATGGTTGTTACAGTGCTGGAGTTCTTGTAAGAGCACCTTTCAGCAGGGATTCTGACCTTTAAAGTGGATTTGCTGCTAGCACTGAATCACAAAAAAGCAGAAGATCTGCAGGTCCTGTCAGTAGCCTCCTCCTGCTTGGATTTTGCCCCTGGACTGCTCAAAGTTATTCTGCACCACAGACCGGATTACATTAAAAAACATGTTCGGTCTGTCCTCGAGGGGTTTGACTGCACTTGCCAGTGGCATAAATCCTCCCAACTTTTGGTGGCATTGGTATTAACGTTTCCATGGTGTCAACGCCATGCCGCAGGTCTGAACTTAAACAGGTCTGAATCGGTTCTCTGAGAAGGGAACGAGATGCGCATCATATTGCTAAACTTTGGGCAGGAAATCGGAATCTGGGGATTCCGTGATGCAGGTGCCCCTTTATGGTCTCGTTGATGCACCACCCTATATCACCTGACCTCACATTAGCCAATCAAGTTTTTTTTTTTTTTATTGTGTCATTTTAGTGACGTGACATGTAGCCTAGTATGGTATCCCATACTCGGGATTTGTGCTCTGCATTTAACCCATCCAAGTGCACACACGCACACAGCAGTGCGTAGTGAACAAACACACACACACACACACACACACCGGAAGCAGTGGGCAGCCAAGTGATGTGGGGAGCAGTTGGGGGTTCGGTGCCTTGCTCAATGCTATCAGCTCAGTCGTGGTATTGAGGGTAAAATACCCCACATTTTCACACAGAAGCATTCCCATAGCCTCAATGCTATGATGCAGTGACTCATTCCCTTCTCAGGGAACCGAGTTAAATAAATAACCTGAGATGTTTTGTGTGCAGCTTCTCCCTTTCACTCGTACTGCACTCAGAAACAAGTCTCCTCTCGCAAGACTAGCAAAGTATGGAATGCTATTGTTTTATTATTCATTATCACTTCCAAATCATGAATGACTGACAAGCATAAGTCTGGAGAAATAGGTGTTCTGTTCACAAATTTTCAGCTTTGAGGAACGTGTTGCATTATTGTGATACTGAACTAAGCTAATTATGCTACATTTTACTTTGTATGGAAAATTGTTCAGAAGTTATTTATGCAATTAAAAGTTGTCTTGGCTTTGAGCTCTTACACACACTCTCTCTCTCTCTCATACACACACACACAGGCATTTTTATTTCTTTCTGTTCAGTAAACATTCAGCCTACAAGGGAAAAAAAACATTTGGATTTGTGTTTATCACATACTTTATGATGTGTTTATTTATGTATTGTCAGTTAACTGATTTTAACCGATTAATAATGGCAGTTAATTGGTTAAAACACTTTGCCAAAATATACATCTCTAGATCAATGTTTTGAAAAAAAAAACTTTTGCATAATGTTAGGGTGAAATTTGTTGACTCGGGTCATGCAACATGATGAGGGATTCAGCATGATATCAGAACAATTAGACAATGGCAAACAACACATTCCATCCCAAGTATTTACTCTTCAGGCTTTTCAGATATTAAACATTTTCTTGAGTTTGTTCATCTGAACCGAAAGTTATTGAAGCCTCTGAGAATAATCTTTACTCTCTGCTCTGTGTGTGTGTGTGTGTGTTGTGTGTGAGAGAGAGAGCGTGTGTGTGTGTGTTTGTGTGTGTGTGTGGTGTGTTTGTGTGTGTGTTTTGTGTGTGTGTGTGGTGTGTGTGTGTGCGCGCGTGTGGGTGTGTGGGGCGGGGTCTTAGGCCAGCGCACACAGTCAGATAAGGCAGTGCACATCTGTGTTTGAGTCGTGTCATTTCTGACAGGTTGTGGGTTATGACACTTTTTTTTCTCTTCTTTTCTCTGCCACATACTGCAGGGATGCTTGTTTGTCTCCTATGAAATCTTTAGCCTTTACTGGTGAGAAACTCTGCCGTAAATTAACACCTGAGGGCAGCTACACACACACACGTTGACAACTAAATGAGGACATACTATTTCCCAGGGGACTTATGTTGTTGTTTATTTTATTAAGCTAATTATAAATACAGACAAACAAAGCAACGTGTGTCATAAAATTCTTTAGTCTTTTGTTTTTTTCCCTCAAGTTGCAATTAAACATGCCGTTTTTGTAACTCTACCTTTAATACATATGTAAATGAACAAATCACGTTTTGACTTCAAACTGTTGCTGTTGGCTAAAACACGAGTCCATAATCCATAATAACGCTTCCTCCAGAGAAAAAGTACATCTCCTGTTGTCTCTCACATCACAATCCACTCTCCACTCACATATTTGTTTAGAGCTGTTTTAGACTGTTTTGGCTTGTAAAGTTTTGAGTGGTGTGGATTACTGGATTATTGTGATGTTTTTATCAGCTGTTTGGATTTATTTTGATGGCACACATTCACTGCAGAGGATCTATTGGTGAGCAAGTGATGTTTTTTTGTGCAAATTCTCTTTTTGGGTGAACTATTCCTTTAAGTTAAACTTATGTTTAGGAGTAGGGTTAGCTGCTCAAAATCTTTTTTTTTTCTTAATATGACGCCTCTTTTTAATGGCCAAAGATCTGAATGATTCAGCAAATTTTGCTTCTGTTTCCAGAAGTGTGTACACTTGCAACATATAAAGCATCGGGAACATTCAGAGTTGTGGCAGATTTGTTTGATAAACTATTATTAAATATAAATGTACACTAAATATGCACTTATGAAATATGGGTTTATTAATAACTACAAACCAACATCTGGTCTCAAAATAGCAAGCTCCGAGTGACAGCTGAATTTATGCTAAATTTGCAGCCTTATTGCTTGCAGGTGTGCTATCCTGCTTTTCTGTTTATCTGTTTCATTTGATGCATATTTTAGTATTACTGTCCTGTTTTGTTAACATAAAATAAAGAATAAAAACAACAATAGAACAACTCATATGATATTTTGTTTGAGGTGTGATCAACATCGAATTTAAGCACCTCCTTTCACTGAACATCAAAGAAACAATAGTAAAGATTCATGTCACATTTGAAGAAAAAGCATTATTTTTTGTCTTCCCTGGCCCATGAGATCCACTTTTTCTGCAGACTTTTAGCTCTAACCCTAATCAAACACACCTGAGCATGCTAATCAATGTCTTCAGGATCATTAGAAAATCACAGGTAGGTGAGTTTGATCAGGGTTGGAGCTAAACTCTGCAGCGCATTGGCCCTCCAGAGCAAGATTTGAGGAACCCTGTGTTAAGAGTTGTAACCTGTATTACAACCCCCAAAGAGCAACACACACGGCAGAACAGGCCTCTGGTTACCATGGCAAGCAATGACAAATCATCTGATAACACTGGTTTTATTGCTCAAAGGAATGTGGAACTCTCTCCATTTCAAGACACATAATGCCCATAAAAAGGGACTTTTTCCCATTCATTCATAGAAAACCTTCTATGAATGAACATACATATCTCCAGGACATTGTGTGTATGATTATTACTGTCTTGTATAGTGCCTTTTGTATTGTATACCGTTTTATGCATGCTTTATGATTGAACCCCAAGGTAATGTAACCTTATTGGTATCATGCTTCGCTGGACGAACAGATTAGTTGATGGTAATATTAATTCTGCTACAGCTGCTACTGGCACCTGGTATAAATAATTGTAATTATTTATATACATTTCCCTTTTGGGCTAATTTGCTAAATTGTGTATTCAGACGTGCTTGTGACGGTCCGGCTTCACCTCTTTCGGACCTCTGAACACAGCACACAAAACATCATTGTGCTGCGTGAATGAACGTCCAGAGCGGCTCATGAGACGTGTGTGGCTGTGCTGTGAGAGACGGTAACATGAGCCTGTTATCTGCCGCAGATGAAAGAGCGTGTGATGCTAACTCTATTGTTGTTTTCTGTGTGTGTGCGTGTGTTTCTCATGGTGCTGTGTTACCTAAAAACGTAACCGAAATGAATAAAGACTTCAGCCTAGCTTCGTTTTCCCCTGTTTCTCATGTTTTCTTTTTATTCAGGTCAGCTCTTCAGGTAAGCTGGAATGTCACTGTGCCCCGGAGCTTTCTGAAGACCACAGAGAACCTGTCAGGGAGGGTGTTTAATGTGTTAAACCGTGATATACACACTCACACAGCCTGTGTGTGTACATGTGTGCCTCAGGTCTTTTGCTGCTGAGTAAAAGAGTGGGGAATTATGGGAATCAAGTTTTACTTTTCTTTCTCAGATCTTCTCTTTCATTTTTGTTCTCCTGCAAGAAGCTCATCCATTATGAGAGTCTACTGCGAGCGTTATCAGAGGGGTTGGTGTTTTGTGTTTGACAGTAATCAAAGCAGCTGTTCTGAAAATTAGCCTGCAGAAATACAGTTCACAATAAGCTCAGAATTTTTTTTTTTATTATTTTATTTTTTTATGGAATTGCGATAGTTTGAAGTTGTTGTAAAATAGCTGACATGGGCACATCTTTGACTGCTCATCACTGTATTTGAGCAATAAGGTCCTCCAGGCCCTAAATCACAGCTAAATGACGTCCTTAGAAGAACCAGCAGTACAGCCTTATTGCTTTTATAAAATAGTTACTACATAATTAATGTTTTAAGAAATACAAATAATTTTCATTCAAATGTTATTTTTTAAGCAAATTACTAAAGTACCATTCTTCAACTAGCAGATTTTGTCAAATAAATACATACATACAGACAGTCATGTCTGTTCTGTCTATGTTTAACGTGTCTTTGTTTGTCTTGTGCCTGAGCACATGTCTTTGTCTTTGTTTTTGTTGGCCATGTGCTCTTGTCCCGCCTCGTCAATTTCAATAACCACGCCCCCTTGTTTAGTCATGTGTCTGAAATCGCCCCTTATACCCTTAAATGGGGCAAGATTTGAAGGGACAGCCATTTTTAATGGTGTCTGAAACCTAAGTGGACATTATCGCGTCCACTCATTCAATCCCATAATGCACAGCAATAACGAGTGTACAACCAATGCACGCTCAACAGCTAGAGAATACCCATAATGCACTGAGAGAGTCAGGCACCGAATGAATTCCCGTATCTCACCAGAAGATGGCACTTGCAGCTGAATCATCCATTCATTCATTTTACAAAGCGCTCATTCATGGCGTAATACAGCGTAATAAAACACAGGTATAAACTCATTGTAAATTGATTAATAATTGTTGAACTAGGGTTTATACATAATTTCCACGACAGAGTTCAAGATAAATCCTTTAATCTTACTACTGGAGCCGCCAGTTTGCCAGTTTCAAATGATTATTAAACAGAAAGCACAAACTATGCAAAAGCGGCAGTCCTTTCGGTGCACTCAATGTCCGAATATTCGCACTCGTTTTCATTCACTCCTTCAAGTGCACTCTATTAGTGGCCTAATGAAGGGAATAGTGAATGAGGGTATGGGGGCGATTTCTAATTCAGCCTTTGTCTAGTCCTCATTTTTTTATTGTGTTCACCTGATCCTCATGTGCTCTGCTCTCTTTATATTTTGCTCCTTTTCCTCATGCCTCTGCTGGTTTGTTGCATGCGATCTTTGTGTGTGAGAGTTCTTGCTAGTCTTGCTTGTCACTCATCACCATTCCTATGTACCTTGTCTTGTCAATAAATTTCTCTCCCTTAGTCATTTTGCATCTGGGTCTCCTTTCTCTAGTAGACTGCTGTGACAAAACCTTGACTATACATGCTAAAAATAATAACAACTGAAGTTAAATAAATGATCCTGTTCAAAGCACCATTTAGCAGTGGCTCTTAATATTATTCAGGATTGATTGTGTAAGTTCAGTAATTGTATTATCATATTTGAACTATATTTAATTCAAATATAACACACTAATTCAAAAGTTTGGGGTTGGTAAGAATTTTTTTGTTTCTGAATGAAGTATCATCTGCTCACCAAGGCTGCACTTATTTGTTCAAAAATACAATGAGACACTAATATTGTGAAATATTACTACTATTTTGTCATTTAAAATAGCTGTTTTCTATGTTAAAATGTAATTTATTGTGATCAAAGCTGAATTTTCAGCATCATTACTGCAGTCTTCAGTGTCACATGATCCTTCAGAAGTTCTCGGGTTACTCATGAAACCATGGTTCCCCGAGAGGGAACGAGACGCTGTGTCCTGGTGGACACTTTGGGTAGTTAATGTTCCTGTCTGACGTGACCGGTACTGAATATGTGTAAAACAACTCCATCCTATTGGTCCACGTGGCCAGTGACATCATAGGCGGGTACCGAAAGGATAAAAGGGGCACCGCTGAATACGTCACCACTCAGTGTCGAGAGACGGTAACACGCAGGTCGAAGGCATGGCAAAGGGATGCAGTGTCTCGTTCCCTCTCGGGGATCCATGGTTACATGAGTAACCCGAGACGTTCCCCTTCTAGGAAACTCAACGCTGCGTCCTGGTGGACACTTCGGGGAATGATATCCGTTCACGCCATGCCGAGGTGCATAACTGTCCACCTGGTGAGAGAGCACCAAGGAGGTGACAGACATACACCAAACCTTTCCTCAGAAAAGGGCCAAGCCACTGATGCCTCGGGGCACTCACATAACTTGGTAAAATGAGGGAACCCGATACCAGATAAGGTTGAACACCATTACCAAGCTAAGAACACAGCCATCCTCAGATAGCTATGCTATGTGAGCAAGCTTGATGCTGATGCACATGCGGTATAACATGTATACGTTAGCTTGGCTCAGTTCAGATTTCGAGCATAGGTACTTTTTAGTTACCTATTCGAGGTACCCCTTACTTTGGACCGCCTTTTTCGAAAGAGAAGTTCTCTTCAAGAGGGATTGACTTCATTTTTTTAACCAACAAACACCAGCCAACATGTTTAGTATCACTTCATTTTCCGCTATTCTACATGATACGCTATATCCAAACAAGGGTGGGGGTCTTATGAAAAGGACCTTCCTAAAGAGCTGCCCAGACCAAGGGAATGGAAAATAACAGGACTATCTACCTTCATTAAAACCCACAGGGGGGAGATAGCACTGTCTAAGACAGGAGGGGTCAGGGAAGGAGAGAGACCATACTTAAAAACTCTAGGAAAGGGAGCCAGAGCAACAAAGCAGTAATAGCAAGCATCACCATAGCTATACACAGATCGCTTTCCCTAGGAAGGGGGCCTACAGGACCCAAAACTTAAAACCCCTAGTAACCTACATGTGAAGCGCCAGACCACAGGACGTGGGCTATTACTTATGACCCTAGCAGGGAGATATAGCAATGTCAGTAATGGGTCAGGGAGACGACCGCTTACTTAAAAAACCCCAAGAAGGGGGAGTTAAGAAGAGAGTAGTATAGTATACAGCTAGCACATGATATCCTCAGATAGCCTGTACCTAAGAATGAACATCTCTTAACGGAGGAAGCCCTGTTCAGAAGTGATCGCCAGGAGATTAACATTAAATGGAAGTGGGGCCCAAGGCGACCCGGGGCCAGAACAAACTCAGAGAATGGGACACAAAGTCGAGCCGTGGTAACCGACATACCATACAGGATTTTGAGAAAGTGCGCCAGGGTGGCCTACGTGAAAACTTACCACAATGTGGATTTTAGGAAAGTCACAGAGCTAGTGTGTACGCTTACATAAACATGGATTTTAGGAATAGTGAACCGGAGGGGACTGACTGACATTACCCAGACCACAAAGAGTGGGCTGTATACTTGCAACCCTAGCAGGGGAGACAGCGCTGTCTAGGTAGGGCTCAAGGAGACCACTACTTCAAATCCTAAGAAGGGGAGCAATCACTGAGCTATCAACAGCTAGTCCCGCACAACTACTAAATAACCAGGTAAACCCTCCTATGAGGATGCCCAGAGTGGGCTATACGACACCCTGCAGGGGAGATAGCGCACTCCTAGGCAAGTGCTCAGGGAGGACGCTCTAAAAACCTAGGCAAGGGGAGCAGTACTGGGCTAGCACATAGAATATCCTCAGATAGCCATGTGACTAAGAATGACTCTCAAGAGAGGAAAAGCCCTGTTCAGCAGTATCGCGAGAGTACAAAAGTGGAGGGGGGCCCAAGAGAACTGCGGGCCAGAACCAACCAAGAATGGGAACAAAGTGAGCATGTAACCATTACCATACAGGATTTTAGAAAAGTGCGCAGGGTGCCCTAGCGTGCACACTTACCACAATGTGGACTTTAGAAAGTGCACAGAAGCACAGCATGTGCCCTTACCATAGCATGTATTTAGAATAGTCGACAGGAGGGGACCGACCTGAGGACTACCACAGACACCAAGGGGGGCTGTCTACTTGCACCGAGAAGGGGAGACGCACTGTCTAGTAGGGTTCAAGGGGAACCACTACTTAAAACCCTAAGAAGAGGAGCAATCACAGAGCTATCAGCAGCTGGTCTCACACAGCTAGCCTGAACAAACACGGGGTAAGCCTTCCTATCGAGACCACAGAGAGTGGGCTATCTACTTACAACCCTAGCAGGGAGATAGCACACTCCAGGCAAGGGCTCAGGGAGACCGCTACTTAAAAACCCTAGGAAGGGGAGCAGTCCCTGAGCTAGCACATAGATATCCTCAGATAGCCATGCACCTAGGAAGACTACCAGAAGGGGACCGACTGAGACTACCCAGACCACAATGAGTGGGCTGTCTACTTACAACTCTAGCAGGGGAGACAGCACTGTCTAGGTAGGGCTCAAAGAGACCGCTACTTAAAACCCTAAAAAGGGGAGAAATCAATGAGCTATCAGCAGCTGGTCCCACACAGCTGGCCTGAAAAACCTCGGTAAGCCATCCTATGAGGCTGCCCAGACCACAAGAGTGAGCTATCTACTTACAACCCTAGCAGGGGGCAATCTAGGAGATAGCGCTATCTGAGCGAGCTCAGCTATGTGTGTAGGAAGGGCTATCAGAGGTGGAACAGACTGAAACTACCTAGACCACTGAGAGTGGGCTGTCTACTTACGACCCAGAGAGGGGAGACAGCACTGTCTAGGTAAGGGCTCAAGGAGACCGCTACTTAAAACCCTAGGAAGGGGAGCAATTACCAAGCTAGCACATGGCTATCCTCAAATAGCTAGGCTTTAGGAAAGGGGACCACTACAACTACCATGGCAATGGCTGAAATATAACCACCCTTAGGTGGCTATACTAAGGAGGTCCCCAATCCGTGTCAGTCCAACAGTAGGCTAGCTTTTCGTTCACCAATATATTGACCAGAGGATCACAATAGGAAGATCCAGACCATAGTAATGATTTGCTAAGGAGCGAACACATAAAACCATAGTCCAGATCAAAGCCTGATGCAAGCAACGGCCATAACACTAAGTGGCTGGACACAGCTATCCTCAAAAAGCATTTCCCTCAGATAAGGCTGAAGTTCGCCCAGGCCATGAAGTGGGCCATCTACCTAAAACCCGAACAGGGGAGAGAGCGCAGTGCAGGCAAGGGCTCAAGGAGACCACTACTTAAAGACCCCACAAGGGGGAGCAGTCTCCAAGCTGGAACACAGCTATCCTCAGACAGCAGATTCCAAACAAGGCTTCAGCGCTTACCTGAGACAGTTTGTACCCAAGGGGAACTAAACCCAGTTATAAACGCCTGGCTAGAACATAGCTGTCCTCAGACTGCTATATTCCAAAGCAAAACAGCCTGAACTGGAGCATAATCATCCGCAGATGGCTACACTCTGAGCAGAGACTGTTCACTTATCACCCGGCTAAACACAGGAAGGAACATTCCCCGTAACCACTCTAGACTACTGAAGCACCCTGGGAGAGAAAGATTACAGCTTCATTCCACAGAGCATTCAGTATAACCATGCCCAGCGAGGCTCTCCACACACAATAACATGCATATCAGAGAGGCACGGCTGAGTTGAATATAGCTCCGCCAGCGATCTCGCACGCCCTGAGCTAAAAACGACTCGGTGCTCACACTTCATCGTTATAGCAACGCGAGCAATATCCACGGCATCAGGCAACCCGATAGTTGAGGGTATGCGGACACCACAGATCAAAGCAATCACCGTGAGTTGAGATAAACTGAGCCGCGGCAACGGCCCGAGACGCGAACGCTTTGCCCCACATCCCTCGGGAATAGGAACAAACGCGAGCCGAGCGCATTACAGTGATTCATCACAAAGAGCGTGTGGTCGCCGAGACAAAGACGAAAAGGTTAGAATATGTCCTCAAGTGTTAGAATCCCAACATGGAGGTACATATTCCTCAAAGCGCTGCTCGACTCACCAGGATGATGTTTCACACACGTTCAACAGACAGACGGCTCCGAAGACAACAAAAGTTGGTGATGTATTCAGCAGGTGCCCCTTTTATACTTTTGGGTACCCGCCTATGACGTCACGGGCCACATGGACCAATAGGATTGGAGTTGTTTTACACATGCTTCAGGTACCGGTCACGCAGACAGCGTTCCCCAAAGTACCCACCAGGACGCAACGTTGAGTTCCCTAGAAGGGGAATCATTCTAATATGGCAATTTGCTGCTCAAGAAACATTTATTAATATTATTGAAAATGCTGCTGAATTTTTGGAAATCGTGGTACATTTTATTTTTCAGGATTCACAAATGAACAAAAAGTTCAAAAGAACAGCATTTTTTTAATATAAATCTTTTGTAACAATGTAAATGTCTTTACTGTCACTTCTGATCAATTTAATATGAAAAAAATCTGATTAAAAAATAATTTCCTTCAAAAAAAAAAAAACATTGACTTAAAATTTTTTTACTTTTTAAAAATTGTATCTCTCTTATTCAAAATTTTACAGATTCCGTCAGGAGAAAAGTGTATGCAGTATATGAATTGAAGTATTTATTTGTGAGAATATTAATGTACTGTGCCATGTTCTCCTCTCACACAGGTCTTCCAGATCGCTTATGTGATCCTGAAAGCTGCAAACTCCCCTCGGCCCGGAAACTGGATTCTAGAGCGTTCTCTGGATGGTGAAACATTCATGCCGTGGCAGTATTACGCGATTACACCCACAGAGTGCATCACACGCTTCAACGTCGTTCCCAGAACAGGCCCGCCGTCCTACATGCATGATGAGGAAGTCATCTGTACTTCCTTCTACTCTAAAATCCATCCTCTGGAGAACGGAGAGGTGAGAAACACCTTCACCCACAGAGCAACAAAATTATGTAGCAAAATGAAACGTTTAATGCCATTTTGAGATGATTATGACATGAATGGCATATTTTGAAGAAATTATAACCTGTACTATTTTATCAATTCATTTAAAATGTTAAACAAAGTATCATAATTTAGATTCTGATGGGCATTTTACCCACTCTCTGACCTCCTGTATGATTGGCTAACCTCACATCTGACCATGCATTATTCCAATTATTACATGACTGTATATCATATAAATACATGGACACGAAATGTTCAGAAATGTATTCAAATTATTTTGCAATAATGTACACATATGAGTTTAGAACAACATGAGGGCCATTTCTGGGTGAACTGTCCCTGTAAAAGCATTTGAATATGTGGCACAGAAGGTTGAGGAATGAACACAGAGAACCTCACAGAGTCTTGGTCGACTGCATCTTAAGGTACCTTGTTGACTATAATTATTAAATAGAAAACAGACAAGAGAAAAATAGAGTCACAATCTCACACACACACACACACGCACCCAACGCACACACACACACATGCTAGACAAACTCCAGTTCCTCTCATTCACAGCCCACTCAATACACTCTCATTTTCACAGATATCAGATCACATTTACATACAAACCAAAAACATGTAGAATTATGCTTTTTTGCATTAATACAGCTGCTAACTTTCCCACACAGTGTGTCTGGCATGCTGGCTGACATGAACACCCACGCAGGGATGATAAATGAGATGGAAGTTCTTTTACAGCAGTGGGTTTAATGTGTGTGTGTTTTCTGAAAGTTAAATTTACAGCTGTCAGATCACAGGATTATACTGAACAGTATTTTGTGTGTGTGCGCGCCGTACTAATGAGGGAGGTGGGTGGGGAGATCAAGCCTGGACTCAAATGTCGCTCTATCTCCTTTAAAAACAGACGCATAAACTCAAACAGCATAATTTAGCAACATTCATTAACCCAAGAAAACAGCGAGTTACTGCCCACACACACACACACACACACATCACCTTCTTGAGCTGCATTTGCATTAAAACTGTGATTGAATTTTGCTTATTTGTTTATTAGTTCATATTCAATTAACCCTCTGGTGGTCTTTGATCATTTTAGACAGAAAATGTTTATGGTTTAAATTCTTAAACGTTTTTATTTTATCCGAATGGTACAAAACTTGGTAACTTTTTGGCACTTGCTATATGCAAACAGAAAAAAATCATGGACATAATTAATAGCTATTTATATATATTATATATACAAATGCAACAATGCAATTATGTCTGGAAAATACTCTTTATAGCATTAGGCAATACATAGCCTTGTATACAGGTATCTAGTGGTTAAACCATGGTAATACTTTCTTTATTTCTACCACTAGATCTGCCTTCCATGCAATGGATTTTAAATATCTTTGCTGTATTTTTAAATTAACCGTATTATTGTATAACTGTTTTAGTTTATATAGACAAAAATGCAGCATAATTTTAATGTGAATATTGTCTAGTGCTATATAATAATAACATCAAAACTGTTTGTATAATAATAATGTTAACGACTAAATATTTTATTGAAACAAAATATAGTACATTCATTTCATTTAAACTAAAACATTTCTGCTTATTTTCTTTGTTGTGTTTTTGGCCTCCGAGGATCACAAGTCTGAGGAAATCCAGATGGTTAATTGTATTATTTCTGGTTGTTGTTTTTGGTTAGCAAGATTACTTTCAAATTTTCAAATAATGCACTACATTTTGAAATGTATGTGTACGTGTATTAAAGCTGTATAACACAAGAAAGTTGTCTATTTTTATCTTCCCAAAAAAAAAAAAGAAACAGGATCAAGCATGATTTGGTAAACGATTCAACGACTCACTCATAAAGACAGTCACTTGTTGCAGTGCATCACATTTAATTTTCTTTCAGATTCACACCTCACTAATAAACGGCCGTCCCAGTGCGGATGATCCATCGCCCATGTTACTCAACTTCACCTCGGCACGCTATATCCGCCTGCGGTTCCAGAGGATCCGCACCCTAAATGCTGACCTCATGACCCTCGCCCTCAATGACCCCCAAGACATCGACCCCATTGTCACCAGACGGGTGAGTGCCTCATGTGTCACTAGATATGCTAAAGGTGCTAGTGTGATGCTTTGACACCAGAGAGAGCAGGAAGAGGGAGAATGTGCCACACATGTGTTTGTCATCGCTTAGTACCATTCATACGCCATCTGTGTGTGTGGATGGATGGAGCTAGTGCTGCCCGGGCCGCCTCACCCATTACCAGCCTCTCCTCCTCAGACAGATGGGCTTTAATTAAAATCATACAGTAATTAACAAATCGACCCTCTCTTTCCCTCAAAGACGCCATATCACACGCCTCCACCCGCCCACTTCCTCCTACAAACTCATTAACTCGCTGATTGACCTGTTTCCATCAAAGAAGAGTTGCACTGAATTGCAGGATTACATTTCTCACGTGCATTGAGCAATTTGGATAAATGAACCCAAAGTATTTAGATCAAAGAGTCATTTTGCAGTCTGAGAGGTTTAAGCCACATTGGTCGCATATGATTACGAGGCTAATTTAAAGGTGATGTGTGTCATTCTCATATCAAGTTGTATTGTTGTGAGTTTGATAGGTTGATTTGCCCAGAAAGTTTAACACTGTGTCTTTGTGGCAGTGTCAAATCATTGATTAATTTAAGCATCACAACCAGCTCAACACACCAACATATAACATGCTGTATGCAGTATAAATATAGTATAAAAGTGTGTTTGCTTATTCGGTGATGCTCAGTCAGTACCTTTAAGGGTATGTAAGACAGTAGTATTGGAACATATGCTTATTACCTTTGCAGCATAATGTTTGTGTGCCTGTACCCTGCTGTAAAACCCAGCATATGCCAGCATTAATTCCATGAAGGTCCAGACTGTTTTATGCTGGTTAGTGCAGATATAGTGCTGGTCTAGCTGGTAGTAATTTGGAATTTTAAATAAGTTATAGAAGTCAAACTTGTAAAATATGAATCACAGCCTATTCAAGACACAAACTAATAAACATCAGTAGCATGTAACTACAATTTTGTACTTATGTTGCATCAAGTTCAAAATTGGAAATACATTTGGGTACTTTCATGTGTCAAAATCCAGCTGACAGCTACTGAAAACAAGAAAATATTTAGTAAAAGGAATAAATATAAAAAGCACATAGTAAAACAATTATTTCATTGCAGTCAGGAGCATAACTTATTGCAGACAATAGTAACAATGGCTGAAAGTGAAATAATTTAACCAATGTCAAGGGCAAAGTGCCCATCTATAGTGAACACTAATCACCATAACAGTGACAATGGGCTTCAACAAATTTTGCACACACACACGTTTGTTGGGGTCTTTCTGGGATCCTACCAGCATCCAAGTGGCAACATATGCTGCTCCACCAGCACACCAGAGTCCCACAATGGGGTCCAGCAACCAGTGACCAAAGCTGGTACCAGTGTGCAAAACATACCTTATGCTGGTGACCAGCAATGTTGGATTTTTCAGCAAGGTAACAGTTCACATCTAGATAAATTCCTTATTTTGATTTAAACATATTTTGGCAGCTTTGGGGGGGTGGAGGGGGGGTGCTTCACAAACTCCTGCTTTCTTCGTGTGAGGGGTTACGTGAATTTGTAGCTGAAAAGCATGGGTGTTCATAGAGTTTAACTTACAGATACTTTGCTTTCAAGATTCCTAGTGCTTCATCAGAACCTCTCAGTCCATACCGCAAAAGGTTTGCCAAGTGAAAAATAAATTAAACCATCGGCAAACGTGATTCTGTAAATATTTAAACCTTGATCTCTCACTTTGGAGGGTAAAGCTTAGGTAATAGACAACAGTTAGTTCTGGTCCTTGTTTGTAGTGTATTGGATGCAGTAATTAACTTATGTATTACAGTAGAGTTTGAGTTTAATGTGATTGTATTGCTTTTGTTTTTCAGTATTACTACTCCATTAAGGATATATCAGTTGGAGGCATGTGCATCTGTTACGGTCATGCCAAGGCTTGTCCTTTCAACCCATACAACAAGGTTTGTCATCTGAAGCTAAAGAATCTTTATCCCCAAATGATTTCATATTCAGTTTAATTAGGTTTATTTCTTGAGCTTTATTACTAAGTTGTTAATTAGAGATTAATCACTTTTTTTGCCTTTATGAAGCATGCTCTCACAGCAGTTATAAAAAAAGAGAAAATTAAATAGTTGCATTTGGGTCTTATATGATCATAATGCTGTATTTTGTAGTACAGCACCACAAAAGGTCTAGCACATTTTCAGATAACTTTATGAAAATAATTTGACAAATATATATGAATTATATATTTGAATGTGTGTGTATATATACTTAAATATGTGCATTTAAAGAGGTCTAGAGGGCAAAAATTGGATAACAATACACAATTTGACACAATTTCAGTAAGTGAATGGTAACAGAATTTTAACTTTTAAATCAACTATCCCTTTAAAATTTGAGCCATGAACATATCAATATAAAGAGGTTGCAGACACTTGCGGGCTTATTGTCAAAAAGAGAAAATGAAAGGAATGAAGAAGGAGATGGATAAAGAAAACTAGTTTCTAGAACTAAAATAAATGCTTTTGATCTATTTATTTATTTATTTAATAATCGGCTTTAATATGACTATCCTAACCTCAGCCTATAAATACATTTGTCAAAGTCACATTTTTCCATGTTCTAGTTTAGGTCTGAGGATGAGTGAATGCACTGAAAGGCTGTAAGCAAAGTGTAACCAAGTTTACTAAATTCATTCACAATATGTACACATTAATTCTTAATCTTGTGCCTAATATGCTGAAAACGCCTGAGCTGTTTGCATTTCTGTAAATGACTGTCGGTTATTTAACATTTCTATCGTAACAGTTTAAAAAAGTCAAATATTAAATGTTAAGCTGCTTACTTACTCTTTCATTTCACTTTTTGATGGTTAAAATGGAAGTTTCATGTTGAAATTCATGCTCTGCTTCAGTAAACGTTAATGGTAACGCCTGCCTTCTTTGATTTGATTGGCCATCTCAGTCATTTAGACATTGTCGAGTGCTGTTAGACCACTGATCAGCTCAGCACCAAAATAAAGCTACTATTAGTCAATTATTACACAACTTTTATGATACACATCGGAGAAAGCCTCAGTTCTGCATTGTGTTTGCCATCTCAGATTGAGTTTTAATTGGGAAGGCATTCTTTAATCATTTCTGAATGACACACAGTTGGTTTGATTGACTGTTTGGTTTCGACATCAGAAATTCAGCTGTGAGTGTGAACACAACACTTGTGGTGAGAGCTGTGACCGCTGTTGCCCTGGTTACAACCAGAAACCCTGGATGGCGGGAACCTTCCTCACACGCCACGTCTGTGAAAGTAAGAGGCCTCAACAGTGTCCCACAGAGCTGAGCATGCTGCTTTATTGACCATTTTTGTCTTATTTTAGGTGGGGTCTATAAACATTAGGAACATCAGTTCATGTTATATGACGTCTGAGTGACTATATTCAAATCATAGTTACACTATGTAAAAGTTAATACATCTTAATATGAATTATGCAACAGTTAGTTTGGGTCCTTCAATCTGACTGGTTGATTAGCATTTCAAGATTAGTTGATATAACAGTCCAACAGCACCTGGACTCTCCACTGTTTGAATCACTTCACTTGTCTGTGTAAATAGACAATATGCGATTTCAGACACACTGAGTGTCTTTATAAACAAGTCATTGAATTATTCACTCAACCGATTTGTTAAAAAACATTACCTTTTCAGGAATTAACCAGATGACTGTCTTCATGAGTGAGTCACTGAATCGTTTGTTAAATGAGTTTGTTCAAAAACACAGAATCGTTCAGGAACACAATGCCCCTACTGTTTGTTGCTCAGTATTGCTGTGTCTTAATGTGTAACCATTTTTGTTGGTGAAGCAAAAGCACACAAAGTAACCAGCAATATTGAGTCTAAGGTTTAAGTTATGTAATATTAACTTGATTATTAAAGCAATATCACTCAGTCTGGCCACCTTCATGCTGTTCCATGGTTACTTCTTGTTATGCCTTCTTGTTACTCCATCCTCAGAAGCGGCCCAAGCTGCAGTTGCTAGCTTTAACCGGACATTTTTGAATTAGTAACAGAGATTTAGACATCTCTTTTGGACTAGCAATGGAAGATCCTGAATTCATGGTGCTGTTGGTCGGAGTATCAGCACACCTGTCATTTACCTGTGGCTGAATCTTAGCTCTGCCAGTATTCAGATCAACTGTTCCCCATGTGGTATTGCTATATTTTAAGTGTCATGTGTCAGGTGCTGCTTGCAAAGCTGCACTGCTTCTCTTATAGTTGTATAATTGTCTTTATTTTCCAGAGTGTAACTGTCACGGCAAATCAGAGGAATGCTATTACAACCAGACTGTGGCCGATGCTAAGCTGAGTTTAAATATTCATGATGAATATGTGGGGCGTAGTCCGGCCCTTAGTTGCTCGAAAACCACAGGAGGAATTAACTGTCAAATCAGATAGACGCTACTACAGACCACTGAGTTAGTTTCCTTCTTATTCTGTTCCTATTTATACTGAACAAAATTATAAACACAACACATTATTTTTTTCCCCATTTTTCATGAGCTGAACTCAAGATCTAAGACTTTTTCTACGTACACAAAAGGCCTATTTCTCTCAAATATTGTTCACAAATCTGTCTAAATCTGTGTTAGTGAGCACTTCTCCTTTGCCGAGATAATCCATCCACCTCACAGGTGTGGCATATCACGATGCTGATTAGACAGCATGATTATTGCACAGGTGTGTCTTAGGTTGGCCACAATAAAAGGCCACTCTAAAAGTGCAGTTTTATCACACAGCACAATGCCACAGATGTAGCAAGTTTTGAGGGAGCGTGCAATTGGCATGCTGATTGCTGGAATGTCCACCAGAGCTGTTGCCCGTGAATTGAATGTTCATTTCTCTACCATAAGCCGTCTCCAAAGGCGTTTCAGAGAATTTGGCAGTACATCCAAACGGCCTCACAAACGCAGACCACGTGTAACCACACCAGCCTAGGACCTCCACATCCAGCATCTTCACTTCACCTCCAAGATCGTCTGAGACCAGCCACCGACAGCTTCTGCAACAATCGGTTTGCATAACCAAAGAATTTCTGCACACACTGTCAGAAACCATCTCAGGGAAGCTTTTCTGCATGCTCGTCGTCCTCATCGGGTCTCAACCTGACTGCAGTTCATCATCGTAACCAACTAGAGTGGGCAAATGCTCACATTCGATGGCTTCTGGCACTTTGGAGAGGTGCTCTCTTCACGGATGAATCCCAGTTTTCACTGTACAGGGCAGATGGCAGACAACGCTGACGTATGGCGTCGTGTGGGTGAGCGGCTTGCTGATGTCAACGTTGTGGATCGGTTGGGCCCATGGTGGCGGTGGGGTTATGGTATTGACAGGCGTATGTTATGGACAACGAACATAGGTGCATTTTATTGATGGCATTTTGGATGCACAGAGATACCGTGACGAGATTCTGAGGCCCATTGTTGTGCCATTCATCCACGACCATCACCTCATGTTGCAGCATGATAATGCACTGCCCCATGTTGCAAGGATCTGTATACAATTCCTGGAAGCTGAAAACATCCAAGTTTTTGCATGGCCAGCATACTCACCGGACGTGTCATCCATTGAGCATGTTTGGGATGCTCTGATCGGCGTATACGACAGCGTGTTCCAGTTTCTGCCAATATCCACAACTTCGCACAGCCATTGAAGAGGATTGGACCAACATTCCACAGGCCACAATCAACAACCTTAATCAACTCTATGCGAAGGAGATGTGTTGAACTGCGTTAGGCAAATGGTGGTCACACCAGATACGGACTGGTTTTTGGACCCCCCCGGAACCCCCAATACAGTAAAACTGCAAATTTTAAAGTGGCCTTTTATTGTGGCAGCCTAAGGCACACCTGTGCAATAATCAGGCTGTCTAATTCCGATCTTGATATGCCACACCTGTGAGGTGGATGTATTTTCTCGGCAAAGGAGAAGTGCTCACTAATATAGATTTAGACAGATTTGTGAACAATAGTTGAGAGAAATAGGCCTTTTGTGTACATATAAAAAGTATTAGATCTTTGAGTTCAGCTCAAGAAAAACGGGGGCAAAAACAAAAGTGTTACATTTATAATTTTGTTCAGTATATATATATATATATCTATAGATTATGATATATAGCAACAACTTTTGGTCATGCTGTTTAGGTAATTTCTGTACTGTTGTGTGTTGAACTATTCAAAAACACAGGACTTTCAAGGACTTACACTGCCTTGCATTCTACTCAGAAAGGCAAAATGTCCTATTTCTGACTTTAAATCCGACCTTACATTAGACATGAATTGTTGCCATGGGTCAACATTACTAAAAGGTAGAAGGGACAATCAGATGGTTTGTGTTCTCAGAGTAATTGAGCATCATCATGTGAATATTTCTCCAGGCGCGTCCAGATGAACACTGGCCCTGCAGACCCTGCTCATGTGACCTGAGAGGTTCACTGCACTCTGCATGTGTTCCAGATGAGAGTCAGGCCACCGCAGGTACAACACAACACCACACAAGGTCTGGCAGTAACCCTTAGTGATGTCTGATTTCTGAGCGGGTTCACAAATCGAACTGAATCGAACTTTAGTTCTGGGTTGATGATGCAGGACGCACAGCCGAAGTAGCACGTTCAACTCAAAAAGAACCAAATGAGCCAGTTCAACCAGTGTCGATGTTTGCTGAGGATTACTGAGGATTCTAACATGTGAGATGCTGACATTATGCACATGCGTGTGTATTACCAAGGACTTGAACGAGCCTGATTCTCAATGCAGGTTTCTTTAATAATAAACAAAACGGTTACACTTTATTTTGATAGTCCACTTTAGACATTCTACTAACTATAAGTTACTTTGTAACTACATGTCAACTAATTCTAATTAATTTGCAACTACATGTCTACTAACTCTCAGAGTAGACTTAGGTTAGGTTTAGGGTTAGTAGAATAAGTTGACATATACTTGCAAAGTTTAGTCAGTATGTTTTATGTTGTTGACCCATCAAAATAAAGTGTTAGTAGATATTAAGCAGACAGTCTACTAATACTCTAATGACTGCTAGTTGACATGTAGTTGCAAAGTTACTTACTGTTAGTAGAATGCCTAAAGTGGACTATCAAAATAAAGCGCTACCAAAAACATACTAGAAATATCTTCTTAGTAGTTTTTATTAAATAGGCCTACATGTTTTTGAAACATGGAAAAAAACTTTTTTTCTTTTTTTTTTTTAATTAAAAGTGAAACATGGGGCAAAAAATTAAATTTATCGTGGTTTATTGTGCATGCAGATTGTATTTTAAGTTGCTAAGCTAAATCAATTAGTTTACAGAACTGGTTTATTCTTTCTATATACTTTAGACATGCAGAACATATCTGCGTTTGTGCATCGTGTCTGTAATGTGTGCTGTAGGTGCGAAACTTTTAGGAAACTTGTCCAAGATGTAGGCTACTATATATGATTCAGTTAGTAATGATAGTGTGCTGGTTTTGTTGAAAAACCTGTAGTTGAAGTCAAATTTACTTGCAAAAAGAAACCTACCATTTTAAGAAAACAACAAAGGATTTTCCCAAAACGTATTAAATAAACTCACAAAGTGTGGGAAATTGCAGGCTAGGAGCGACATATTTCCCTGCAACTTTGATAGTTGTACCTTGGAAAACTGCTTCACTGCCAATATTCTGAATATTTAACCTTTTCTGGATGTCTTTAAGAAAATGTTAACAACAGGTCGCAAAATAAATTTTGAGGATGGTATTGTTATGTTGGTGAACTTAGAGACGAGGAAGAGTAGGATCCAAATGCAGCATTTATTAAACAAACAACAATCCAAGGACAAGGAACAGCAACTAAGAAACAGGCACAGAACAGAGGCAGCCAACACAACATAGGACAAGACCTGACAAAGAACACGGGAAACACAAGGACTTAAATACACAGGGGATAACAAGACTAACTAGACACAGGTGCAGATGATCAGGGAGAAATGAGGGAGACCAAAAGAACTACAAAAATACTACAAAGACACACCAGACAGGAAGTAACTTAAAAGTCCACTTAAAAAACAGTTAACACAGGCCAGAATCATAACAGGTATTTATTGTAAATTTATTGTTTTTGTATTATTTATACATACTATATTATTTTTTATTCAAAATGTTTCACTCAGGCATGACACAGCAAGCTGTCATTGGACCACTTTTGTTTTGTACAAGTCATATTTCCATTTATGAATGTTATAGATGACCTTATCATTTCAGATGATACAGTAGCGAACCTCTCTCTCATGTACTTTTGCCTAGAGGAAAACTTCTGTAAAAATGATCACAACTTACCCCACTCTCCTCCGTCACTCACCTTTCTGATATTTATCACTTTTTGAGGATGTTCTAATTTGTTCATACTGTACTGTTTTCTTTTTGTTTGCTGTTTGCTTTCTGCTTTTTTAGATAATTCTGGCAAAAAGTTTGGCAGTGTTTTTAAGGAATGCTTTATTTTACATTCATTGTATTGACACAAAAACCTAAAGCTAAGACTGTTATAATTATAAGATAGCTAATATAACTAACTACTACTATGGGTTTTCTTTCTTTGTTGTTTGTGTGTGTTTGAGTAAAGATGTCCTGTGTGTGTGTTGAGCGGGAGCTGTAATGGTGAGTTTTCTTGTCTCTGCAGGTTTGGCAGTGGGCTCATGCATCTGTAAGCAGGGATACGTAGGTGAGAAGTGTGACAGGTGTGCGTTTGGATACACGGGATTCCCTCTGTGTGAGCGATGCAACTGCAGCAGTGAAGGCAGCGTTAACCAGGAT
The DNA here is from genome assembly GCA_018155175.1 of Sinocyclocheilus anophthalmus. Classification (NCBI taxonomy): domain Eukaryota; kingdom Metazoa; phylum Chordata; class Actinopteri; order Cypriniformes; family Cyprinidae; genus Sinocyclocheilus; species Sinocyclocheilus anophthalmus. The sequence goes on along the minus strand of JADLZN010001742.1, from coordinate 251,583 downwards.
CCCTGCCAGCCGCTCTGCGTGTGTAAGGTACGACACACTAACACTGGCCTGCCTCTGCTTATACAGCCATGATCACTGCACTCACTGCTACGGCAGTACTACCACATAGTCATGGACTGTATAACCAAAATATTACTATACTTTGTCTAATGTGATTATTTGATGTTAACTTGGAATAGATGCTTGTGCACTTATTATATTATTAGTCAGTGGCAGTCCATGTGGTCAAAAATTCTAAATTGCACTTATGAAAAATGATATCTCATAACTTTTGCATCTTGTGTTCTAGAAATGTGCTCTTTTCCCCCTTCGGTCATTTTAAAGAAACATTTCTTACAGTACTTATCTTACAAAATTTGCCTCACAAAATGTATTGATTAGATTTGAGATTTTCTGAGAAATGGCTTCATGGAGGTCAGCACGATTCCTCGGGTGTGTAGGTTGGGGTCGTGATGTTTAGATATTTCTGGATGCCAGTCTGTGTTTCTGATAACTACTGTTCTCAGGATGCTTTCAGAGTTCCAGCCGATTACAAAGAGTGGTTTCTAGTGTAACTGCGCTGGATGAACTTTGACCCGAGCTAGGGGATTAATTGAGATGCAGAAGATCACACATAGACAGTTTGTGGGAAGTACAGAGAACCTGCAGCATTAATGATTTAACACGAAACTCATCCTGATGTCGAGCACAGAGATAATTACACTCACTGATCAATTAGCTCAGTGACGAGGATCTCCATTCAGCTGACAAACAGCAGATATTCAATTCCGGTGAACTGCAGCATTGAGCAGTCAGATATTTGTGTGCAATGACAACTTTAATACACATGGTGAGCATAAAACCTTTGCTAGATGGCCATAAACTCATTAAAACAAGTACGTTACTCTGAAGAACAAGGGTAAAAGCCACAAGGGAGAACTTCAAATAGAGGAAGACAAGTTACACTGAAGCTAAATATTTTCCTTGACATTTATTCATTTAGAAAATACTTTTTAACCAGAGAGACTTACAAATGTGTTAGCTAGCTAGTTCCTACAAAAATAGCTTGGATTGCACTTTAATAATATAGAAATGAGTGCTGTAATCTCATGTGCCTCACTGAGAGCTGATACTCCCAACTGGAGTGAATGGATTTTAAATTGTTCATGAAAGCAAGAACGGTAGTGGTCAACTAGCAGTTTTTTGAACAACTGATGGGGCAATCTTGAACAAACTTGAGGCCATGTTCGGGAGCCCAGATATCGAGTACTGATTGTGCAAATTCAGCCATTAGTACCTTTTGTGAGAGTATTCATATAGTTGTTTAGCTATATGTAGGCTGTTATGCTGACTTTAGCAACCTTAACATGTCAAGCAATGCATTTCATTACCAAACGCTTTAGATTTTAACCACATAACTGTATTTAATGGCATCAGTTTGTAAATGGCCTGTTAGGCCCCTTTTAGTCAGTTGCACGGCTTCACAGTTTCTCACATGTCGTGATTGATAAGTCTTTATGGCACCGTTTATAGACCTAAGTCTATGATTGGAGTTTCAATTGAATTTAACATGGATGAAAATGAGGTTGTGGGGAAGAGACTTACAGAAAAGGCGTATCGTCAGCTGAATTATTGTTATGTTGTTAAACAACAGTACAATCCATTTAACACACCGTACATCAGTCCCTCACTTCCTCATTTTTATTCCCGTAAGAAACTAAATCTGGCACTACCCTGACAAAGGTCTGTGGCACCATTAGCTTTGTACAGACTGTTCAGCCTGAATAAGACAACCAATTAAGCAAGACGGCACTGAATCTGAAAGGCCCCCATTTAGTTTGAATGGAATCTCACACAAGCTTGTGGTGACATATCCTCAATAAATGGAAATGAAAACAGGCGTCTACATGCTCCAGAAGCAATTCTTCCAGATGAACACAGAAAACAGTTGGCTTTGTGATGTCTGGCCTGTTCAGGTGTGCCATATTCCTGCATTTAAACCAATTGTTCAGTGGATGCTGTCACAACCAGGACAGAGAGGAAATGGTTGCTAAGGGACTTTTTGCAAAATAGCTCCTTGGAGACGGACCAGGACATGTACCTCAGATGACTGACAGATGAGCTTTTGTGAACAATGCAGGTCCCAAAAGGACAATGTGCTTCAACAAAAAGCCACCATGAAGTTTTAGTAAGAAGACACCTTTATATATCTGCTCTTAGTTTAACTTTGAGAGGTGAGATAAACTGATCAAGGAACAATGAAGTCTGGAGTGGACTAAGATCATATATAATGATTACAACAGTCTTGTAAGCTGGTGCAGGAGAACTAGATCTAGAATCTCAAGAAACAGACCCTCAGAAGTCTGGCTGAAAGAGCTTCTGCAGAAAGTCTGCTTTACACACGAGACAGAGTACAGGACCCTTCAGTTGAACATCTACACTGTAAGAAAAAATCCATAGGAAAATGGCAGAAAATTACCGGTACCTTTTCTGTGAAGTTTACAGACATTTCCTTTATTCCTAAACCACAACACAGTGCAATGCATAATTCAGAATACAGGTAAAACGCCTGTGAAAAATTAATAATGAAAATTCCTTCATATTAACACGGTACATTAGGCCCTATTTTACAGACTTTTTTTAGAGTCTACTGGACAAAGGAGTTGGTGGTTGATTTTCCAAAGTCCAGTCATTGAGTGGGGAAACACTGCTGTTGTATAAAGCCGGGAGTCCACATGGACAGTAAATCAGACTTTAGAGCTGCGCTCTACACAAACCGCCAGAACGGCCTCTTCTTCCTGTGAAGATGGCAGGTGGGAATCCTGAGGCCCCTAATGATTGATTTCAATCTCATCGAGGGATTTTAATGTTTTCCAGCAGCAGAGAAGGGGAGTGAGCCTTTTGCAATAAAACATGCAACAGACCCGTGATTCAGCCTTTCCAAAGTAGGTGGACGTTTGCATGAGGGATCTGACAACCAGAACAGTAGTTCCAAGAAAACAACAACAGCCATTGATTTTCTGTTTCTGCGTCAAAACACACAATATAAGGTATAAGGTTAAAGTGTTTCTCTGAGTGCAATGCTGCAAATGAAAGCTGCAGTACCGTTAGCCGCTGTGATCTGATCTCTCAGTATCAGACACACATCTGAAGTCGCCTTTGTTCTGTGTAAATGAAATACTGCTTTACACTTTGATGTTATCCTGACAACTAACTTGCGCCTTTTTGTCCTCGGCTGTCAAATCGTTTCAGTCTGGATCCGTTTTCCCATCCTAATAAAGATTCAAGTCTTTCAATGCATGAAAACAAACAGAATAGAAATAGAAAAAAATAGCCTTAATTCAGCTTTAATGCAGGACTACAGATGATCAAGAAGCGTTTCACAGGATTTCTCCGGATGGATGGATGAACAGATGAAGAGTGAGCGGAGGTGAAGCGTGTTTGGCGGTGCCCAGATGAAGAGGCTGGGATGGTCAGATTATAAAGGCAAACGCTCAGCTCTGTTCAGTAATGGCTTGGCTCAGGCAGAGCGCCAGTGTAAATGGAGCATTAAGAAACATCAGTAAATGATACAAACAGACGGGATGGACTCGCTCCAGGTGCTGCAGTCTGATGCTAGACTTGCCAATAGCTGTAATATACAGAAATAAATTAAAGTGTCAGAACACAGTCTGGTGACTGGAATGGAAAAGTTCATCTGAGAGAGTTCCTCACGCTGTATGAAAAGTTAGTACTGGATTCACACAGCAGGGACTGACTCCCTTGAAGATCATAAGTGTGAATCTGAATTGAGCTGGTCAGGACACACAGGAGTTTGAATTCAGTTTAAAATAACTCAGAGTTACAGTCAACAATGTATACGCAGATCACTTGACTAGTTCATCAGATTTTCTGATAAATTATGAAATAATTTTTCATATTGGAACAAAATAAACCATAATACACGTTAAGTGTAGGGTGTCTATTTTGTTTATGATTTATTACACGGCTCATTGGAATACTTGATTCTGATTGGTCATCGCGACATTCCTATTCTTGTTATTTCCCGATACACCATGCCTTTTAGCCATGCCGGAATATATTACCGCCATCAAGGTTGTGAGGGACAGCTCTTTCACGGCTATTCAGTCACAGTGCCGTGCTCTTGCTAGTTTCATTTCAAATGCAACTGAGATTTTTTGGGCATCAGTTATTGGGGACTGTATTTGATGAAAAATGAAACACGAGGGCTTCATGAATAATAGGTAGGCCTGCGTTTAATATTGCGGAAGTGTTGTTTGTTGCCGAATGGATGTTTGTACACTCTTAGGATTCAAAGCTAAATAAACAGGTAAGATTTAAAAAGGCGTTTTTTCATTAAATGTTTTTTTTTTGAAAAATTAATTATTTTATTCATGAAGGACACATTAAATTGCTCAAAAGTGGCAGTAAATACATTTATAATGTCACAAAAGATTTATATTTCAAATAAATGCTGTGCTTTTGAACTTCATATTCAAAGAATCCTGAAAAAAATGTAACACATTTCCACAAAAATATGTGGCAGCACGACTGTTTCACACCCCGTGATATCAGAAGGTTCTTGAAATAAATTATACTGATTTTTCTGAAGATTTCATGTGCACTGAAGGGACTGGGGGGAATGATGCTGAAAATAACAAGCTGCGCATCACGGAATACATACAGTTTAACAACATATTTCACATAGTATTTTGTTTATATATATAGATTGTAAAAATATTTCAAATTTTTACTGTAATTTTTTTTTTTGTTTTTTTTGTTTTTTTTTTTGTTTTTTTTTTTTTTTTTTTTTTTTTTTTTTTTTTTTTTTTGGACAAATAAATGCTGCCTTGGTGAGCAGAAGAGGGGGGACTTTTCAAAAAACATTTTACTGACACGGGCCTATTTGGCAGCCATAAACTGTTATTTCAAGTACAGCACGCTCTCGGCAGTAATTTTGAACGGTGCACACTCCATCGTTTTTACAACACACAGGAGATGTGAAGAGGTCATACAGCTTTGAAAAATAACAAATGGAAGAAGAATGACTTTTCCGTCACTGTAGAGGTTTCGTGTACGTGTGTGTGTGTGTGTGGGTGACTGTGCTCGTGCCCTTTTACAACTTAACCTGGGTTAGTGCGCTTTAAAACAGTGGTTAATAGTGGATGCAGACCAGTGTCACTTCAAGCCGTCTCTCTCTCTTCTCCCTCCCTCTCTTTATCTCTCTCTCTCTCTCTCTGCAGGAGCATGTGGAGGGACAGAACTGCGACCGCTGTAAACAGGGATTCTATCATCTCCGTGGAGACCGTCTCCGTGGATGCGAGAAGTGCTACTGTTCTGGTCTAGCCAGCCTGTGTGCTGAATCCCACTGGGACTACAGTAATGTAGGAGACAAGGCCGGTTTTCAATTAACAAGTGTGGTGTGTGTGTGTGTGAGAGAGAGAGAGATGAGTGAGAGAGAGAGAGATGAGTGAGAGAGAGAGATGGGTCTCATTTCTTCATGAGTTTTACACTATCTCAAAAATCTCTGCTTGGCTAGTGGGACTCAGTCTTATTAAGCAGTAATGGCTGTTCTTAAACACACACAGATGATTCACATGGATATTTTCCAGTTTAATGAGTGAACAAAAGTTGCTGGTCATCATGTTTAGAAGTGAACTGTCATGAGTGCAGTCTTTACACACAGACAAACGGGACAGATGTTAGGAAGGGTGAAAGGTTAATAGTGTATGGGGCCCTGGCATTTTTGCATCAATTTGTGTGTGCATGTGTGTGTGTGAGAGAGATGCTACCAGCATCTGTCTGTACAATTAAGCTGACCTTGAGGTGTCTTTTCATAGGCTATGCTAGCTTTAATTACAGCAAGCTTGTGTGTGTTGTGTGGTGTGTGTTGTGTGTGTGTGTGTGGTGTGTGTGGTGTGTGTGTGTGGTGTGTGTGTGTGAGTACGATGATCATGCAGTGTGAAAGAGTGTTTGGTCTTTCAAGGCGGTTTGGGTGATTTCTGTGGCTTTGATTGTACAGGGCAGATCTGAATGACTTTAAAAGGGTCCTATTAGTGGCCAAACAACCACGATAAAACTGTCTAAATCACACAACAGTCCTTCCCTCAAAAACATATGCTAAACTACACTGAAAAAGGGCCTGGTGGAAAATGTGGTTCTGTTATTTGCACAAATTTTATACTTACAGCAGATCTGCAATGAAAAATACAGAGAATTCTGGTAAAATAGTTATTCAATATAACAGGTGAAGGTAAATGGAATCCACACATGATGAACAGATTCAGGGCTGGCGGTTTTCCCGATAACGTGTGCTTAGCGCTCCGAAGAACTAGGTATATACTTAACTAAGGTCTACCGTTCTAGGAGTGTCCCCGAAAAAACTTCCTTAACTTAAAGTAAAAAAAAAAACTTTCTTACGTGCGACGTTAGCAGGTGCTGTCCATGGCAGTGGTGCTGAATAGGTTGATATCGATGGCTCGAGAATCGATCGTTCACTACAGGAGCTCATTGCAATGAGTGATAGAGCATTTATAAAATAATCCAAATTTCAAACTAAATGCAAACTTGGATATCACACACACACTCACACTGACACACACACACACACACACACATAACATACAGGTTTATATGTGGTGTGTGTGTGTGTTTATGTATATGTATATGTATCATTTTGACAAGTGTGCGAACCTGCAACCTCATGGCAAAAAGTATTCAGCCTTAGTCAGCTACATTAACTGGCTTTAGGCTTCGCTTGCTTTTGAAAGAGTCATTTATATTATCATGTTCATATATATTATGAAGGCCTGGTCGAGCGCTGATGGGTTGGCAATGGGGATAAGTGTCCCGTCCACAAGGCCAATTACTCACGGGACACCCGCAATGGCATGGAAGCCTTGATGTGCCTCCATCACTTCGTGCCTGGCCAAAGGCATACGTAGGCTATATAATCGGTGGCGTGATGGAGCAAGATGTAGTGAACACACCGCCACACCGAGGTTTTACTCAGCCCATATCCATCCCCAACCGCATCCAGAAAACTCCCCACAGCATAAAAACGGAGAGCCGCCAGCAGCTGAATTTCGGGGCTTAGGGGGTAGCTCCGTCAAGTTTGTCTCTACAAAGTTTGAACAACAAGATGTAAAAGCTGCTGAATTTGCCTGGCAGGCAACATTTTTGTAGAATTGTATCTTTTGACATGGTAGCTATTCTGACACTATTATGAAATAGTGCACATACACTAACTGGCTCCGCGGATGCAGCCGTCTTTGATTTAGGACAACTATTCGCTGTCTCGCTGCCATAGTTTGACCAAACTATAACCATTCATTCCCTTTAAATAGACTCCTAATTATTTGCTGCCTAATGGTCTGCCAGCCGATGTGCCTTTGTATATTATAATGGAAAAACGAACAACCATCAGTAAAATGACAGTTTTATTCTTTGCATAAAAACACTTCTATTTATTGAACACTAATTGAACACTGGGCGTAAAAAAATATATATAGTATGATTGCACTTTATTTTTCATTTTATTTATTGTTTATTTTATTTTAGTAAAAAATAAATAGTTAAAAATAACAAAATGAACTGCCTTGCATTATAGTGTAGGCTGTTACACAATGCAACACCTGAAGCACCATCTACAGTAGCATCCGAGTTTTAATTATATGTTAAAAACAACAATATGAATATAATTCAGCACATAAATGTATCAATTTAATAGCTGAAAAGGAATGTAATGTCATTGTCATTTCTTTTAAAATAAGTCTAAAACATGGCTCACTCCATTCCACGCTCAAATAATATTTACATTTTTAAGTTTATGTTTTTAGAGAACTTGTTTATTTTAATTAGCACGCTGGCAATCTTTTTCTCTTTTTCTAAGTGCAAATCTAACACAAATGAAGTTAGTGCACAGAACAGTGCTTCGCAGTGTATCATTTTAAAAGTGTGATTATTTTAAATGTGTCATCAACCCATATTACAGCAACAACAACAACAACAACAACAACAATTAAAGGGAATAGTTCACAGTTGAAGGTAGCCATTGACTTCCACAGTATGGAAAAAATACTATGGAAGTCAAAGGCTAATGTCAAACATATGGTTACAAACATTCTTCGGAATATCTTCCTTTGTGTTCAACAGAAGAAAGAAACTCATACAATACAGTTTTAAAACAAGTGTAGTAAGTGTAGTAAATGGTGAACTATCCCTTTAATAGCATTCTCTTTAAAATGAGAGAACACTGTGCTAATAAGCTTTGAAATAAAATGACAGTGATGTGAAATCAATAACTGCTGAATGTATTCAGAAACAGATGCAGAGCTTTCATTTGTACATTTTTTTAGTCTTACCGTACATTTAAAAAGTCAAAAATAAAAATAGACTCTGTCATCTGTCAGGCCAACCTTACAACAGTATAAATAAACACATATAGAGATAAAACACTTCCCAAAAAAGAAGCATAAAGGCTTCAGTCTCCCTGTTTCATAAGAACATTACATAAATGCATGTCATTTCACAAGAGGAGAACGTCTCATTCATACATAATCTGAATGCCTGCTGATTGCATGTTCCTTTAAGAAAACTGCAGACTAGCCTCTTCAATCACAGACTAGATCATAGACAGATCAAATCTGACAAAATTAGCAAGAATAAGGATGACAGATGTTTGAACACATTACCACAGCATAACCTTCTCACTACCAAATCTGGAACGATTGTTTAGCACTGAACTCTTCTCATTAACAGATGGATTTCTGAAAGTTTACTGTGAAAATTATTTGGTTTAATGAAAAGTGATCAGCACAAAATAATAATTTTACTTTTTAATTTTATAATAATTTTCAGTCTGGAACAGTTTTGGTATGTTCATTTGTATTTTCATGACAATTAAACACTGAATTATTATTATTTTTAGTTACAGCATGCAGGACAGACATTATGACTACCCACACACAACACACACCACACCCACCACACCACATACCACCACAACATACCCACCACCCACACCACACACACACCACAAACACAACCATACAATACAAATACCTACACATACACATACCACACAAACACACACACACATAAACACAAAACACACACCACACACACACCACACCACACACCACACACCACGAGCGGCGCACGCACAGCATTTCCATCAATAGTGTAATAGAACAGAAGAGCCTTAATTTACCTAAAAATATACATTGTGTGCTTTACAAGTCAAATCACTATATGAATCAATAAAATATACCACTTCAATATTCCTGATATTACATTAATACATGCTGACACCAACTATAGATTATTTAATTATTCTGAAATAACTATTGACATTGTTGTTGTACACAATGGACTCTTTAATAGACCATATAATGAACCGTTTCTTCTCTCACAAAACGGTGACAAAACTTGTTTTGAGGTCATTTAATCAATCATGCAATAATATTTAGAATGATGCACATAAGAGAAAGGATACAGGCAAAAATAAAGATTATCATATAAAGAGAACAGTTAAACACTGCTAGGCAGAACTGCAATAAATTGTGAGGAATGAGTTTGTTCTCCATTTGACTGCTCCAATCACAAAGGAGATTGGCTGATTATGAGGTTATGAAATGCCAAAAGAGAGCTGCTGGACCTTCTGCTTAAATGATAATATGCACTTAAATGTTACTTAAACATATATTTTGTCATTTGCATATGATGAGCATACATACCAGTAGCACTATTGCCTGCCCTACCCTACAGCACGGTCTCAGAGATCTGAATGTTTTGGTGTGTTTGTTTGCAGGTGATGGATATGTCTGGATGGTATCTGACAGGAGTGGATGGGGAGGGGCTTGTGTGGGCGGTGCCCAGCAGAGAGACGGCCCACCAGCTCACCGTGAGCCAATCAGACGCGCAGACTCACCTGACGGCACCGTACTACTGGAGCGCGCGTCTGCGTACCTGCGCAAGAAAGGGAGTGAGAGTGTGTGTGTGTGCGTGTGCGTGTCATTTATCATCATTATGTTACAGGCTCATTTAGCCTTTCATTTGCCCTTGATTTAACTTCAGTGTCTGCAGGGGGAGAGACGCAGCCGGGGACTTTAAACGCATGCATAATGGGAGTATGAAAAATGAAATCAGAGGAGTGTACAGAACCGAACTGTCTGAGAATCACCTTCATTTAATTTCAGACAGTGTTTATTACCTATATCATATCACATCATATTAGTAATAATATAATAAGCACCGTACATATCAGTAACAATATAAACATAGTGAGTGGAAAGTGTCTATTTTTGGCACACAACTTGTGAAAATGTTTTTGTTCGTACTGACAAATAAGCCACTATGAACGTAGTATGCAGTATGTTTTTCAAAAAAAAAAAAAAAAATTCTAATCAGTGTTTTTGTAGTGGTTCCAGTAAATTAAGTTTTATTTTTTCTCACCCCATTGAAGCATAAATCTAATTAAGTTTTGATGAAAAACAGCATGGGTGGACACAAAAACACTTGAACAGTCCTTCAATCACATGACACGGCACTACTTGAAGCTTCTCAAAGTTTCCTCTCAATCAATTCAGTTGATTGCAGGTAAATATCCACTTCATCCAGCGCTCGTTTGCTCTCATGATACTGTTGCACTGACCGAGAAACCACTCCAAAGGATTCAATGAGAAAGCGGTCTGAATCCATCCAGATTGCTTTTCAAACCTGTTTGGCCGATTCACTGAGGCTACTCTTTTAAAATGGTAACTTTGAGAAACTTCAAGTGTTGTGTCATGTGTTTGCACTGAAAGTGTTTTGTGTGTTTTCCGATGTAAACATGTGCAGATGGATGTGCTGAGGCCTTTAAAAAAAACATCTGAAGATGCGCCTCTTCCACAAGAGCTGAACTAATCCACAATCATACTGTAACATGATTTTTTTTATAACTCCTGCTTATATAACTTGTGTACTAATCTTGTTTATACTCTCGTGTTTACTTGAGACTTTCGTTAATCTTTGAAACACAAATTAAGATTTTTAATGAGACTGGTCATCAAATAAAGTGATGGTGTCTCTTCACAAGACTTGGACTAAACCACTCAATTCATATGGATTTGTTTTATGATGACCTTTTTGAATCTTTTAAGTTTTGGTTGCATGGATTTTTATGCAGTGACAGATATCTTTTCAGGTTTCATGAAAATATCTTAATGTGTGTTTCAAATATTATCCAAAGGAATAACATTCACGTTAAGACCAGGAATATACATTAAGAAAGGGCTGTAAATGGGGGTCGACACCAATTCATATTCTCACATTGTGAACGGTCATTAGAAGAATGGACAAAGCCTGAATAGACATCACACACACACAGAGAGAGTTGAGGACTCGGCAAGACAGTGAACAAGATGAATATGCATGTGATTTCCAGCGCATTCAGATGTGTGAGAATAAACCCTGAGCTGTTAAAGTGCCGATGTTCTTTGACCTCTGAACTCTCTCCACTGCTAATGACGCCATTACTCTGAGTTTAAAGGCACTGTCAGCATTCATCTAAAAGGCTTTTCGTATCCACGTAGATTAGGCTGTACGTTTAATTGACTTTTAAACTTTTAAATGAAGGATTCATCTTTGTTAAATGCACTGACCAGTTACATATCAGAAAAAGTGTTTCTGGGTGAATCTCCTGATGCATGTCAAGAACATGCCAATAAATTAATAAAATAACAAAAAATAAATAAAGTAAATAAATAAATTTTAAAAACAAGGGTCCTAAAAATAGACTTTATAATTCTTTTATGGCAATTAGATACAGATAATATATATATTAGATATATATATATATATTAATATGGCCTTCTTGCTTTTGCAGTGTAATATGGAGGAAGCCCAATTAAAAAAAAAATGTAATTAAATAGGGTACTTTTTATCCTTTTTCTCGCAATTTCTCGAGTTTTTATTATTATTATTTTTTTTACTTTTTATTTACAATTCAGACTATTCTTCTTAGAATTGCACGTTTATATTACGCAGTTCTGAGTTTACTCCTTGCAATTCTGAACTGCAAGAAAAAAGTCAGAATTGTGAGATAAAAGGAAGCCAATCATGTGTTTCTTCTGTGCAGACAAAAGGCGGCCTTAAATATGAGCAGGACATTCGTCATGAGATTCCTCTGTTATATTTGCTGCAGTACACACAGTTTTAAAAGACCGATCACTTTTGATGCTGTTTTTATGGCTTTTGAGTCCCACATTGTGTATTTGTTTAACACTGGCACATTTAATGCTTTCCCTAAAAAAAGAATGTGACAGTAGATTTAGATTGACAAGCACTTTACACACATTTGCAGTCATTTTTAGTGGTTATGTGACATGAACTTCTATTTTAAATGCTGGATCCTACGAGTTCATATAGAGTCACTCTTTACACTGAGTAGCTGCATATTTTAAAGGGTGTCTGGTAATAGTAATAGTATGGTAATGGTAATCTCTATGGCAACAGCCTCCTTTGGTAAGATGACATTTAATAAGATACCTACTCATACTTGCTTCCACTGAGACTTTCAGACATTTTTCCATTGAGAGTTTAAATTGCTGTGGACAAAGTACACATTACCTGGAAATTGTGGGTCTTTGCCATGCTCGCTCACGGATTTCGCACATGGACCGGCGTTTCACGTGGCGTGATGGAAATGATGTGCAATCATGATTATGTGCAATTTGATATCCCTTCCTGAAAACAGGGATATTTACATGTAATATTCCCAAAATCACATTATTTATTAATTTTTTTAAACATGTACAGGCACATGTACAGTACATGCCACAAAAGCGATTTTCAAATGATTTCCATGCAATTAAATGAGAACACGCAAAGAGGTTGTTAATAAAAGGTTGAATGTTTGACATGACCTGCAAAAGTATCTTATAAAACCTATAAAAAAGTTTTGTTCTTGGCTTGATCAGTGCATCGTATACTGAAGCAATACCACACAAGCAAGAGCTGTCATACCAAATATCAGTCGTAGGTAATGCTGATATTCAGACCAGACTGTGAGTGTGATCATTCTTGTATTTGATAGATCAACAGCAATAAAACAAGTTGGGACAGTTTAAGTAAGGGATAATGTACATCCAGCTGCTTGTTATCGCAGAATAACCCACGACAGGGTGATCAGGACCCCGATGTGAAGCAGAGGTTATTCTACGATAACAACCGGCTGGATGTTGCTTGTGTTTGTTGGAGTTTATTTTGTGGTCTTGTCTGTCTCACCTCACTCTTCATGTCCCCCCGGTTCAGCTCGACTCAAATCTCCTCACTTCTTTGATAAATGAAATTTGTATCAGCTGCTGATCTGGGATACGACTGTCGGCTGGCACGCTGCATTTGAGCAGCCGTGTTCAGTTTTTAATTTTAGTGTCTGTTCTCTAAATTAACTAAATGTTTTTATTACTATAAAATATCAAAACTGATGGTGCCGCGGTGGGCAAGTGACATAAACTGTGTTGCGGCTTAACAGCGGTAACACACGCAACAAGACTATCCACAGCAAAGCTAACCAATCCAAAAGTTCTTTCATTCGGGTAAGGCCGGGCCATACACACTGTGCGATTTTCGAATCCGGAGTTTGAGCGAAATTCTGCAGTGCAAATCTTTTCGAGTCGGGCCGAAATTTCACCTTGAGTTGTTGCCGGCAGGCGAACAGAGGCGATAAACCTCTCAGGACTGGCTGTCGGATGAATTTCTGACATGTCAGAAATTTTGGTCGGCCCTCGTGGGGATTTTGCACAGTTGAATCAGATCTACAAACCGATTGCCCTCACCGATTTGCCCTCACTGCTCCTGCACAAATACAGCAATGAAACTATGGCGTGTGGTGTGGAATGAAGTGATGGAGGCTAAACTTGTTGAGCAGCACATTGGTCTTTTTGAAACCATTTGTTTATAATAATATATAATATAGATATCTAGATGATGTGATCTTCTAATCACATAGGGCACATAAAAGTTGTGCAGGCAAAACACAATGGGCCAACAGCTTGGTCTGGATCCAAGCAATAGTTGTTTCGAAAATCTGTAGCGATTTGCCAAAAATCAAAAGCGTTTTTCAACAAAAGCGGCTGCAATGGAAAGTGGTAATAAAATCATCAGTTAAACATGCACAAAGAATGGAAAAAGTAATCAAGAATTTCTTCTTGGTTCATGTTTATTTCAACATTACTTAAACATTATTAAAAATTATTAAATGGGTATGTGTTAATAGGGAAATTAGTGTAGGTGAAACTAACAGGAAACAACACTGACAAAACAATTGTATTTTTTATTAACGTATGTTATCAAAAGGTGATAAATACTCTAATAAATGTATTGCTTATTGTTAGTTAATGTTAGTTAATACATTAACCAATATTAATAAAAACTTATTGTCAAGTGCTACTGATAGTTTGACAGTTTACCCATTCAACCCTTCAATTTAAAAGATGTGCAATTTCAAACAAATATACAGTAAATCTATAAATAAGCTGATGTAGTTGATTTGGCTGTTTTCTATAGTGTGCAGTATATTGCCTTTGGTGAGTATACTGTACGTGTATAATATAGCAATCTTTTGACAGTCCACAATACACTGTAAAAAATGACCGTGAATTAAACGGTAAAAGACTGTAAAACTGCTACAGTAAAAACCTGTTAAATGGTTCACGGTAAATTCCCCTACTATATACGGAGAAAAACTGTATTGGACATTACATGTATTGGACATTTAATTTTACGGTAGTATACCGTTTTTTGGAAGTGAAAAATACCATATAATTTACAGTGAATAACCGTAAATTGATATTCCCAGAATTCCCTGCGTTACAGTTTTTTTGTTGAAATAACGGTTTCTTATTTTTTTCTTATCAGTTTTGCATATTAGTGTTGTGTGTTACACCTAATGTTGTTAAAAAAATATTTATTGCATTATTTCAGTTTCAAGTGTGTTACCATGATGGTGTTTAGTGTTGTGTGAATGACACTGTGCACCTTCAATATATGTTATTATTTAAAAGCTGCTTGTGATGGGCTGGTTCATAGTGTGACTTTCTCATCACATCCTCATTGGTACTTTAGTAGGTTGGTATATTAACATTATATTAAATTAAATTACGGGATTTAACTGTAAATTTAAGTTAAAACCGTAAAACCTAAAACATTGCTTCCGTACTTTTTACGGTAATATTCGGCAACCACAACTGCCGTTTTTTTTACCGTAAATTTTACAGAATTTCTTTTACAGTGTAAAATTCATTCCACAGCCATCGCTGCGTTATTTGTTGCATAGCATACTGTTAATCTTTGACATGTTTTTTTAATAAAAGCAAAGGCACTTGAGGTGGTGTAATGTTGTGGATATCGTCTCTGATCACGTAAATATCAGCAGTTAGAAGAGGAACAGCTTGAAGGACAGACTGATGTCACTACAATCAGAGACGCAAACATCTTACAAACATGTTAGAAATCTTCTCCTCACTGGTTTTATGGTGCTTACAGAATTAGGACAGAAAGCATTTCCGCCCGTCTGGTCTCAACATATCTGCCTCGAGTTTTAGCGGTCACTGGTGTTCACACATGGTGTGACGTGCCTGTGTGTGTTTATGTGCTGCTCCTCTGATTGCATCTGTCCAGATGTGCGTTGCCTTTTGAACTGGTTGTCACAAGCACAACACAAACAAACCGCACTTTGTTTGTGGAGCTTCGTCTCTGTGTTTGTGTCTCTGTAGGTGGGCTCTGGTCCATATTAGGCCCATACTGCTCCCTGCTTGACTTTAAAGTGAACGGGGTGAGACGCGGCGGGAGGAGCAGAGGTCAGCGGGGCTGATTTCATGGAGAGAGGGGTTACAGCAGAGGTTGGAGGGCAGAATGTCCTGGAGTTGCTTGACTTTAGTTTGAAGGCGCCCAGCGGACGGTCTGTTTCTCATTTCCTGTAAGATGTGCCAGAGTTGATGCTCTAATTTTCACTCTCTCCCTTCATTTTTCCCATTTAGTCTGTATTTGTTCATGCTCAGTCTTAGTATTTGGGTTTTGATTTGTGGTTTCTTTGCAATCTAAACCCTCACTAACAAATAATAAAATGGTTCCGTGGCAATGCCATTGTTTTGTTGGCAGTACCTTGTTTTCTGTCTTAGTATTCTTTGAAATAACATTGAGTATAATGTAAATACCATGGTATATGGGACAGTCTGTAGCATTGCCATCTGGTACCACCATAGTACTTTTGTAGACCATATAATGGCAAGTGCATGTTATTACATTCATATTAAATGATTAAACAAGTCGGTTAATAAACAGGTGGTTTGAGGTGACTCTATTGACCCGAGCATGATTCATTCTTGAACACTCAGGACTGACTGAGCTGAAGTGGTTGCCATGTCGTCACAAGAGCTCGACTGATAACGGGAAGCAGTGCTTGTTCCTGCCCTTCAGCTGTGATCCAGTAACAGAAGCTGTGTCTCATTTCGAAGGCTGCGTCCTCTGGAGGTGGCATTCGAAGGCTGCATACGTCATCGAGGCTGTCTCGTTTCAGAAAAGCAAGTAGGACACTCCGAATGCGACCTTCGAATGCGACCTTCTTTCACAGGAATTCGGAGGATGCATGAGGTGTATCCTTCGCTGCTAAAGATAACCCACAATTCTTTGCATCACTGTAAACATTATTATAAAAAAAATGGTGGTTGCCGGCAGATGTAAACAAAGACTATAGAATACCCTTAAAGGGACTTTGATGTAACGTTGCACACAAGTGAAGATGTAAATATAAAAAAGTTCTTTTTTAAACTGTATTACCTCAGTTGGTAGATGTGGTAAACAGCATTACAAGTGTTGAGTGATTTTTAACTTTGCTAGCAAGGCGAGAAATTGTTAATTTGTTTAACCCTCTGGTATTGTACATTTAGGGGTCGCTTTCATGTTGTTAACTGTAGAAACGGAGACAATAATCTTATAATAAATTGATTTGTACATTTAGTTTTATGAAATGAATGACTCTATAAATGTGCTGGCATAGCAACGTGATACTTCCCGTTTCCTATTCTGCCCATCCTACGGAGGCAGTTTCATTTAATTCTGGGTTTGAGGACACTCCGTATACGCTTCCTTCAGAGGCAGCCTTCGAAATGAGACACGGGCCTAGGTTGTGAATGTTGCACCAGGAATTGCCTTAAAAAAAGTTGCGTAACCTGCAGTTGACACCTGAAAGAGCTTTTTTTTTTTTTTTGAATACTGGATTTACAAACATCATTTCATGTTTATGAAGTGTTTCAACATTGCATAAATTACTGGACACATACATTTTTATTTGAATTATTCATTCAGTTGGCCTTCTGTCTTTCACTCACATTAAAATCACAAATCCACTTTCTTAGTCCAAGTAAAGCAAGGGGGAATTGCGGGGTTATTAAGCAGGGATTTTTTCTTCTTTCACTTAATATATTACTTGATAGTACCCCAGATTTTACGTTAATAATGAATATTTTCTGCCTTGGTTAATGGTACATTACAACACATAAACCATATAATTTTATTTTAAAATTATTTATTTTAATTTGACATTTTTATGATGTAATTAATTATTAGCTTTTCATCAACTCACAAACCATAATCTCCACAAAAAATAGTTTGGGAAACCTTGATGTGATGTAATGTTTAATGCACTTCATGTTATTAATAACAACAAATATTTCTTTCTCTCTGCATTTTTATATCAATATGTTACAATATTTCCTATTTAAGTCAATGTGATGAACAAGTTAGATCAAAAGTAGTCAAAAAGTAACAAAAAGGTAGTCAGATTATCGCCTAAAATGGTAATGTAAAGTTTAAGTTATAACTCAATTTTGGCATGTAATTGGGATCAGTAAAACAGGGACTACCATCTAAGTAAATTACCCAGCTCGTGCATAGAGAGCAACGACCAAACTGAAGTAAGGGAGTGTTTTGCACGGGACACGTTTGTAAACAAAAACTTTTGATGCATTTTGGCCGTTCAAAACGAGCTTTAAAGTGTACGATTTCAAAAACTGTATTGTTATCGTCTCTGTGTAGACAACATAAACACGGTTCTCAAAAAATGTGAACGGCATCGCTTTGACAACGTTGTAATTCGTATGTGAAACTTTTCACAACTGCAAAGGAAAACCTTTTCTGTTTTTAGTGCAACGTTGTCATGTAAACATACCCTTACTCAAGAAGGCTAAAATACACAAGGGTGATTGGCTAAATGGCAACTAAACTAGACACAAGTGATGATGATAATCAGCAAACTAATGACTATAACAAAGGAAACAGGAACACATAAGCTAAATGTCATTGAACACGAAAATGGAGCTCAGGCTGAAAGTAACAAAAATAGTGTGAACATCCATTATTATAGGGCTAATTTCATTTGTGTAGGCTACAGTGAAAAAATAAATAAATAAACAAGGTTGCAATTATTATTTACTTTTTTTTTTTCAATGTCTGTATTGTCTAGTTCGTAAAACAGTCTAGTAGAAGCCATGTGTGAAATAAATGACTTCTATAAGGGACAAATCATGGAAGACATCTGTAACCTTAATGGCCCAGTTGTTTTGTGTTTTCAGAACAACAGTATTTATGATTATGACTGCGAACACAAAGCATGGCAAGACTATATCAGTGTAGTAGAATAGTGGGTGAAAACAGAAAGTGAATAACTAATAAGGATTGTGTCCAAACAACACAGAACTACTGCTGTAAAGTGGCAGCAAACCTCAATTTTCACCTTGAAGACCCTGTTTCCACAAAAACCAACCACAGAGAGCTTCACAAAGCCAACATCCATGAAAGAGCTGCAACTGCTAAAACTTTAATCACAGACACCAGTGCTAAAATGTGAAAAATATGGTGTCATGATTACGAAAAAACCCGGACAATTAGAGCACAAGATGAACTTCAACATCTGCCCTGGCCAGACGTGTCACTTGACTTGGAATATTATCAGACCACCTCCTTCAACATCTCTGAAGCAACTAGTAGATGTTCTGATAGACAACATTCACCTGGAGACCATTCAAAATGTGGATGAATCTACTCTAAGAGGGTTGGGTGCTGTATTACAGGCCAAAGTGGTGAAACACCTTAATAATTAAACTTTTCATATTTCCCAGTGTTCACATTATTTTGTCCAACCCATGTAAATATGTGTCCCTGGAGCACAAAACCAGCCATAAGTAGCACAGGTATATTTGTAGAAAAAGCCAAAAATACATTGTATGGGTCAAAATTATACATTTCTCTTTTATGCCAAAAAATCAGTAGGATATTAAGTAAAGATCATGCTCCATGAAGATATTTAGTAAATTTCTTAACCGTAAATATATATTAAAACTTAATTTTTGATTAGTAATGCATTGCTAAGAACTTCATTTGGATTTTTAAATAGTTGTATCTCAGCAAAATATTGTCCGATCCTAACAAACCATACATCACTGGAAAGATTATTTATTCAGCTTTCAAAAAATTGACCATTATGACTGGTTTTGTGGTTCAGGGTCACATATGTGAATTGCTTGCATTAAAGTAATCGGGAGGAAATGAGCTTAATTGCCATGAAAATAATGTCTCAAACTTAATGGTCTTTGAATAAGGCTTCATTTTGTATAAGCCAAACATAATTTTGGCGTGAAATAAGACATTTCTTGGGCGATTTGCCCAAATGTCATTTCAGGCTTGCCGGACAGCCGGCAATCGTTTTTTTCACGTGTTGGTCCGGAGACAAATGTCTTTTCTCTTTCCTTTAGACATGAGCAGTCAGAACATATAAAATTGGGACGAGCGATACGTGTTGATGTTTGGTTTGGATGTGAATGCCGTATGAGTCGGAGAGATGTGCTCTGACCTCAAACTCACAGGCTGCTGCAGTAAAACCTAAGCCTGTCTTGAGAGATTTGAAGTGTAGGAGCGTGTAGGAGTATGTATGCGTGAGTGGGCGTGTGTGTGTGTGTATAAAAAGCCAGCACTGGATGCAGAAAACACACGGTGAAGTGTTGTTCTCCCCAGTGTGCTGGTCTGATTTAACCGCGCCGATTTGCCCTGCAGCATAACATTTCTCAATAATTGACTGAGAATGCACTCACATTGCTCGGCTTTGTTCAGAAGGGCAGAGCTATGTGTGTGTGTGGGGGGGGGCTTCATCAATAATCACTGCGTTTTGAACTAGTTTTCGACCTTTTCTTGAAAACCGACACAGTTGCTGACCCTTTGGTGCTGTTTGTGTGTGTTTGCGTCTGCAGCTCTTGGCATACGGAGGCCGGCTGGTGTATTCGCTCTCTTATGACACAGAGAGCAAAGACGACCCCATTCGCATCATCAGCGCTCCCGATGTCATCATAGAGGTACGTCTGCGCAATCCCAAACACGTTCACACTGAGTTTGACAGGACCAAGGCGAATAAATGGTTTGTTTAAACTCTGTGCGGTTGTGATTGATTGTGAAGCACGCAGGCAGACTCTCTCCACCTCTAGACCTCGAAAGGAAACTGAATTTTTCTCTCCAAGAATTTAACTGAAAACTGTTTTTTTAACTCGTCGTACAACTTTCACTTGACCTCCTCTACATTTCGGTCCAAATATCTGCCGGTCACAAGTTCATAAGCAGATTTTTGATTTTCTAAATGGTTTTCCAACAGACAAATTTGACTGTGAAGAGACCAGTCAGAAAGTGAAGCTGTGCCTTGACAATTCATTCATTCATTTCATTTATTTATTTTTTAGTCAGGGGTAATACACATTAATAAGACATAAAATCATTGTAAAATGTGCCAGATTTACCCAGGCCAGCTCATTTTCATCTGTAGTCCCAGGGCAGGTTGAAGTTTAAATGAAATCAAATGAGTGAATGAATGAAATTGACTTAATTATTTTATTATTTTATTTTATTTTAGAAAAACCACTGACTTTTTATATATTTTAATTCTATTGAGAATCTATTCCAGTCATGATTCTTTTAAAGACAAATGATAACTGACTAAAGCTATGGGGTTTTTTGTGCTCGTGTGTTCCTTTCTGATAGCTGATTTACTCCTTAGATGTGACCCTGGAGCACAAAACCAGTCATAAGTGTCAATTTTCCTAAATTGAGATTTATGCATTATCGGAAAGCTGATGTATGGTTTGTTATGATTGGACAATATTTGGCTGAGATACAACTATTTGAAAATCTGGAATCTGAGTAGAAAAAAATCTAAATTTTGAGAAAATCATCTTTAAAGTTGTTCATATGAAGTTTTTAGCAATGCATATTACTTATCAAAATTTAAGTTTTGATATATTTTTACGGTAGGACATTTACAAAATATCTTCATGGAACATGATCTTTACTTAATATCCTAATGATTTTTGGCATAAAAGAAAAATCAATAATTGTGTCCCATACAATGTATTGTTGGCTATTGCTACAAATATACCCCAGCGACTTAACACTGCTTTTGTGCTCCAGGGTCACAAATATGATGCAAAATAATTAAGAATCTTAAAAACCAACAATAAATCAGCTAATTTGATCTAGTGTTCCCAGCTCAAAAAAAGAATACATAAACTAAATACCACCATAATGGAAACTTTTTGGCTTTTTATCTGATTCATAAGAGCTTGCTTATACACAGTTTCAACAGGCTTAAGATCAGACTTGCATGTTTGTGTCCAAGTAGTCCCATAATATGCGGTAGAATCATAGCTTTCATGAATAACATTTCAGCCTCTTAAGTTAAGCTGTTTCTAATTAACCGAAAATTGGCTAAATTAAATGTCACTGTATTAACCACTTTTTCACCTTTAAAAGAAAGCTGAAAATCAATTATTATTCAGAAAAATATTTAAATTAATTTCTGTCCTTGGACATGTGCTTCTGCTTTAACATCAAACTTTACCCTTTCTGTAAAAAACATGTGCAGAGATTTCTTGGCATTCAGATGCAAACATGATTTAGTAAGCCATTGTGAGACCTGATCCAAGGATTTACTTATTGAAGTGAACATTAATAGGTGACTTTAGGATTGTCCCGAGGGTCCCTGTAAACTTTGTGGGACAGAGATGTAAATTAGGGTTAAAACTGCTGATAACCTCAAAAATGTTTTCCTGTCCTTGTGTTCTTTGGATCATGGTTAACTTACCGTATACCTGCAGCTGCTTGGCCACATAATTGCTGCGTGCAGCTATATTTTTAATTGAACTCTTTTGTTAAAAAATGTAATTAACATTAAAAACGTACATATGCTGTTTGCGTAAACATTCAATCCATGTACTGTAATCTTGAGTAGAAATGCCCAGAGGAAAGGGCCAAAACCATACTGGACGTCATTTCTGCAAAACAAAAATACTAAAATGTGTGGAATTAATATGCCAACAGCATCAAATAAATGCATTTTGTGAAGAATATGTCCTAGCATAAAAGAAGGCTTTACAATATTCGATTTAGGCTTCGGATGCTTTGAAATGCAGCACGAGAGAGAGTCTGAGTCGCGCGGTTTGTACTGCACCGTGTGCTCGAGGCTAAACGACCTCACCTTTACCCAGAGATCACATTATTTGAGCCCATTCCCGTTACACTGACACCTCGCCTCATCGGTCCCGTCGTGTGTGTGCGTCTCAGAGCACAGCGTGGCCGTCTCGGTTTCGTCCAGAAGTGCAGCTGTTTATGTCTGCAAGCATGTTTGTTTGTGAGTGTGAATGCATGTGTTTGTGGTGTCGCGCAGCTGTGTTTATGTTTGCGTGAGCCTTTTCACAAGCTCGCAGGAGCGTTTACGTCTGCATGTGTGTAAAAGCATGCTCGAGTCTGCATTCGCATACCTGTTTGTGTAATTTGGACGCATATTCTACGTTATTTAGTCTGGTAGAAAAGCACTCTCCTAATATTTGGTTTATTGGATTCTGCATACCTGTTTGTGTAATTGACGCATATGCACGTTATTTGAGTTGGTAGAAAAGGCATCTCCTAATATTTGGTTTATTTCATGTTGCCGTTGTCGTTTAAAGAATGTTTGCGCTGAATGCTTCTCGGATCTCAGCCACATACCCTAAATCGGGAGTTATGAGCTCGCGCGCTCGTCCGGACCAGAGCTACAGCTCAACCAACCTTCAAACACCTGACTGGAATAATTATGACAGGATTATTATAGTTAACTAAAACTAAAACATTATAAAATAAATAAATAAAAAATATTACCGGAAATAAAACAAAATAAAATAAACATATTTTATTTCAGCTAGTTGCCAAGGCAACATTTCTCATTTTCATTTTGTTTAACTTATAGTGCTGAAATTGAAATAACTAAAATAATAACATTATAATGAAATAAAAATTATTAAAAACTATATAGACATATTAAAAAGCTAATAGAGAATGACTAAAAACACAGACAGAATTACGTCAGAAAACAATTTAAGTGAAAAAAAGAGAATATAGAAATAAAATCTAATTCAAAATATTTTTCCCACAAAAAAACGCAAGAGGTATATTAATGGCAACCCGAAATAAAACTAGCGTTTCAAAATTAATTATAATTATAACTAGTAGCGCAAATTATAAATATAAATGCATATATACTAAATAATGAATATTACAAAGTAATTAATATAAATACACTTTTTTGACCATTTTCGTCAGATCAATATGCGCTGACCAGCCGGGGAAAATAAATAAACAAAATAAAATGCTATCAATATATTTTTGCCTAAGCTGTGTGCCCTGCTAGAGTATTATCAGCTCATGAGATACACTCGCAATTTTTTTTTTTTACTGTATATTTTTATATGTCCTATAAGCGAATTTTAAGCAGGAACATCTCACAAAAACTCCATTAGGTCTCTCGAGCACTGAGAGCCAAGACCAATTTTTTTGTCCTCTGCGGAAATCCTGTCTTGTTATTTAATCTGCCAGGCAAGGTAACCTGGCACCCCCCATGTGGTGTGTGTGTGCAGTGTGTGATGAATGTGTGTGTGTGTGTTTTTTTTGAATATGTGGATGAGAGGTGAGTGGTTAGTGTGTGTCTTGTAGTAGCTAGTAGCTGATCGGTGCTGCATCGAGAGAGATAATCCGCAGACCCGACTTAAGTTCACTATGCCTGACATTGTGTTATCTTCCATTCCTGGTTTTCTTGATAGATCTGAAAGCTGTTTGTGCCTGATACTGAACTGTTTTTTTTTTTTTTTTTTTTTTTTTTTTAGCCATAAGTGTGCTGTGTGTGTGTGTTGCTGTGACTGAGGCATCGTGATAGCTGTGTGTGTGTGCCTCCCTGTGCTACAGGTGTGTTATGACAGGTAAGTTATTGTTCTGGTTAAGCCTTTGAGACATGTGCATACCTCAGTAAATCTGATGCAAGTGAGAGATCCAGACTCACATAAATCCTCAATATTTAGACGGTGTTTGTGCGTGTGTAGTGTGTGTGTAGTGTGTGCGATGTCTTGCTTGAAAGCTTGTGAATGTATAAAGACCTGATTTTCAGCAGCAGTCAGTGTAGCGTGAGGTGCTGGTAAATAACGCAGCTTCCGGACAGAACCATCCATAATGACTCTGGATGAGTCGCCTCACAATGTACAGAGCGAGAGATTGGTATGGGCTTACTAGCTTATTGCCCATCAATGACATGCACACACATACAAACAAACAACAACACAACACACTCCACACACACACACACACACACACACTTGCACAATTCTTCACAATTTATTAGACATCATTTCCTGAAAATATTCCTCCTTCCATCAAAACAATCTCTCTCATCCTTTATACACTCATCACGTCTCTTCATAAATCACCTTATTCGACACACACACACACACACACACACACACACACACACACACAAACACACAACACACCACAACTCGTACTGAGCTACATAAATTATAGACATACATTGTACCACTTCTTTTATACTGTTCTTTGTGACTAGTTATATGAGCTAACCCTAATGGCATTAAAAATAAATAAATAAGTAATGTTTTTTTTAGAATTTAAAAAACATCTATTTTTTTGTGTGTGTGTGTGTGTGTGTTACACACAGACATTATATTATTTATTAATTGTTTTTTTTCCCCAAATGGAGATGTTCCTGCATGTGAGGTTTTGTCATATTAGCTCATATGTGGAGTCCAACTTGACTAAGTAAACCCACACACATACGCAGTTACTTAATTTGAGAACATACAAAGACTTCTTGTATATAAATCTGATTATTAAGCTGATTAATCATTATAGACTACATGGTTTTGTTATTCACTCAATTATAAGGACAAATTGTTAAGCTAAGTGCATAGCCATGTAAACATGCACACATAAATGCTACTGTTTCTTTGTTCTTTAGCCAGTGTGTAATTTACTAAACGACAGCAGTTTTGCACCTGATGTGATAACGGACAGGAGGAAGGCTTGATGTGTTCCTCTTTCTTCAGGGCGGCGGGCTGAGGATGATTGACAACAGCTCTGGGGTCGTGGTGTATCCGTTCTCCACAACTGAGCGCAGGATAGATCTACTGCCTGAAAGCTTTCTGCATTACGCCTCAAGACTGCCCGTCAGTAAGAGAGACTTCCACAGCGTCCTCAACAACATTGAGCGTCTGCTGCTCCGGGCCTCCTACGCTCAGGAACACAGCGCCATCTACAGGTACACTGCAGTCCTGCAGGCTCACACACACACACACTCTCATACCATAGGTCAGCATTTACTGGACTGTGATCCAGAGCCAGAGCACAGATTGGTTCCATCCAGAATGCAAATCATTTATCATAAATTAGATTTATCATTTTTCTGTTGACTGTGAAGGCAACACAAAAGCTGCTTCTCAAGCAGCATGCAAGATCTATTTATATTTACACATAAATCACAGTTTATCTTACAGTTTTCTCGATTGCTAAAACACTATAACCAGGATTTTGAACAAAAATTTCAACGCCATTTAAAAAAAAAAAAAAGCACACCCATTTCCCTAAACTATAAACACTATTCCCCTGCTTTAACACATGAGTCAGATTTGGTGAACTGTCACTGCAAAACTCTACACACAAATCCCTACATTTCTCAGTGCTCTACGATTCCCCTCCCCCCCCCCCCCCCCCCCCCCCCTCCCCCCCCCCCCCCCCCACTCCCCCCCATGTGGTCATTGTAAGAAAGCACAGCATTCAGTGATTGTTCACATACAATGATAAGCGACAGTTGTTTTTTATTAAAGCTCAGTTCGCACACAACTTACCCAAGCTGGAAAACTAGCGCTGTCAAAATTGATCACACACCAATCAGAACCTTCGATGGATAGATAAAGGGGCCAAAGTCAGCTCATTCAGGTTTGAAACAATGGCCCCAAAGAGACGTGAAGGAAGAGGTCAAGGACACAGACCGAGGAGGAACGGAGCGAGCGCAGGCCAGGAGGGATGGGACTGTGAAGTGCGAAAAACTGATGGGAAACGGAAGTGTAGGGAGGGGTAGTAGGAGGAGTATACGGGCAGATTGGAGAGCGAGGGCAGAGGAAAGAGAAGAGAAGAAGGCCAGTGAGGAGGACAACAATCATGGAAGAGGCGGAGGAGGAGGATGAGGGGCAAGGAGACAAGCAGTCTCAGATTAAATTCAGAAGGACCACAAGCAACATAACTTATTAAATAACTTATTAAAAAAAAAAGTCTGAGAGATGATTTCTCCTGTATTGCATTTTTTTTTTTTGATAAAACAGTATTTTACTGCGAACCTGAGATTTGATGCCACAAGGGTTTCAACCTTCCATAACAGTCACTGAACACTTTACTTTACTTTCAAGGGGGGTTATGCATAACAAACTTCCATATTCTGTAAAACAGGTCACATTGTTTCTGGTTCAGGTCTTTTGTATGTGCTTTGTTAAATGTGGAGCTATTATTACAGTTTAAATAGTTTTTTTTTTTAATCCTTGCTAAAACCTGCAAAGATTCTCGAGGTCAAAGTATCTAATCATGTGAAATGGGAAGGAGCATGGGAAAAGATCATTATGTTATTAAAGGCACAATATGTACGATTTTTTTATTAAAATATCCAAAAACCTCTAGAACAGTGTTATATATTTTGCTGACTTGTGTACTTACATTATCACAAATATTTCGAAGGATGTTTAAATCCAGATAAATAAGCAGTTTTAACTAGTGACACGGAGCGTGTCCATAGTGTCATTGTGTCGCCTGCTAATGACGTAATAACCCCTTGATTTACGGTTATGTTTTAGCATAGAAAAAATGGAAACACCAAGACGCTTTAATATGTGTGTGTTTAATAGGACGGTTGACTGACCCTGCACAGAGTTAAGTGCCATTATAACAGAACGTAAAGGTATCAAGTATGATAAAAACATGCGCTGCTTTAACCCCACATACGCACGACTCGCGAACAGCGAGCGGAAGGCATATATCGAAGCGCCCCTCGAACTGTGGCTATAATAAATCTACAGCGAGCCTTTATCCCCACATAACTCAAGACCGCGAAGCAGACGCCGCCTAATGCGCCCCCGACTCCGAACACTGTGCATAAGAAAGCCCCCAGTGCTTTACCCCACATCGCCCCCTCCCCTACGACCGGAAGCCCCGGAACGCGCTCGTTCTGACTGTGCCATAAAAATAGCTCCGCTGCCTGATACCCCACATCACTCCACGGACCGGCGAAGCAGCCGCGAATTAATTGGGTTGGTTTGTTTTTTTTGGGCGGGTCGACTGTGAGCATATAAGAAAGCTCTGCTGACCTTTACCGCTCGCTCCTTCTGTCCCCACATACGCACGACCGGAAGCAGAGGAAGCACTCGACTGTGGCATAATAGAAAAGCTTTGCTGCTTTACCACACCTATCACGCACGCACTGCGAACTAGCAGCGGGAATAGCGAACTGCATGTGGCCCATAATAAAGCCTCGCTGCCCTTTACCCCACATACGTACGACCGGAAGCAGCGGAAGCGCTCGGCTGTGGCATAATAAAAGCTCTGCTGCTTTACCCCACATACACACAACCGGAAGGAGCGGAAGCCTCGACTGTGGCATAATAAAAGCTCCGCTGCTTTACGCCACATACGCACAACCGGAGGGAGTGGAAGCGCTCGACTGTGGCATAAAAGCTCCGCTGCTTTACCCCACATTCACACGACCGGAAGCAGCGGAAGCGCTAAAGTGTGGCATAATAAAAAGCTTTATCTGCCCTTTACCCCACATCACATAATATAAATAAAAATTATATATGTACTAATCGAACACGACCTGGAAGCAGCGGGGAGAGCGCTCGACTTGCTTGGCATAATAAAAGCTCGCGGCTTTACCCCCCACATACGCCACGACCGCGCAAGCCAGCGGACAACGGCGATGTCGAACTGTGGGCATAATAAAGCTCCGGCATGCTTTACCCCACATACCGCACGACACGCGAAAAGCAGCGGGGCCGAAGCCGGGTCGACTGTAAGGCATAATAAAAGCTACGTGCCTTTACCCCACTACTCACGACAAGAAAGCAGCCGGAACCCGTGGTCGACTGTGCATAATAAATAGCCCTCTGTGCTTTACCCCCATACGCCATGACCGAAGGAAGCAGCGGTAATGTCGGGTCAACGTGTAGCCATAATAAAGCTACCTGCTCTCTTAACCCAAATACGCACGACAGGATAGCAGCAGGCATATGCGCATCCGAATGCTGGCCATAATAAAAGCACCGCGCTGCTTTACCCCACATATACGCATGACCGGAAGCAGCGCGAAGCTCTCGACATGTAGGCCATAAAAAAGACTTTACTGCTAATCTACCCCACAGTACGCTAACTTTACGACCGGAAGCCAGCGGAAAGGAGACCGCGCTGTGGCCCCATAATAAAAGCTCCGCCCTGCCTTTACCCCACATACGCCACGACAGGAAGCAGCGGAACCACGCGTCGACATGATGCAGCATATAAAGCTCCGCTAGCCACTTTACCCCACATACGCACGACGCTAGAAAGCACAGCCGAGAAGTGATTAGGACAGCGTAGAAAGATGTGCCATTAATAAAAGCCTCCGCCCTGCTTTACCACA
Source organism: Sinocyclocheilus anophthalmus (assembly GCA_018155175.1). NCBI lineage: Eukaryota > Metazoa > Chordata > Actinopteri > Cypriniformes > Cyprinidae > Sinocyclocheilus > Sinocyclocheilus anophthalmus. The sequence goes on along the minus strand of JADLZN010001742.1, from coordinate 222,551 downwards.
CATACTCACGACCGGAAGCACAGCCCAGAAACGTCTCTGCTGAGTCGACATGTGGCATAATAAAAGCTCTGCTGCTTTAACCCACATACGCACGACCGGAAGCAGCTGAAGCAGTCGACTGTGGCATAATAAAAGCCCCACTGCTTAACCCCACATACACACGACCGGAAGCAGTAGCGGCGAATGGGCGCGGGGCGACTGTGGCCATAATAAAATGGAACATCTGCCTGCCTTTACACCACTACGCACGAACCGATAGCAAGCGGAAGCTCTCGACTGTGCCCATAATACAAGCCCTCTGACTGCTTTACCCCACATACTGACCCGACCGACGCAAGCAGCCGGAATGGTGTGATAAGAGACTGTGATGCCATACTAAAAGCCGCTCTGACGGCTCGTACCCACATACGCCGACCGGAAGAAGCCAGCTGGAAAGCGGTTCGACTGTAGGCATAATAAAAGCTCTGAACTGCTTTACCCCCCCCCACACATACGACACGACTGGATAGCAGCGGAAGACGCTCGACTGTCGCAGTAATAAAGCTCCGCTGCTTCTAGACCACATCACGCCACGCTTCGCGAAGCGCCCCTCGACTGCATCGGCATAATAAAAGCTCCGTGCTTTAAACCACATACGCCACGACCGGAAAGCACGCGGTTTAAGCCCGCTCGACTAAGTGGCCATATAATAAAGCTTTAGCCTGTTTACCCCACATACGCACGGACAGGAAAGCAGCGGAGGCCACCTCGACTGCTTTCTATGGCATAATAAAAGCCCTCAGCGATCTGGCCTTATACCCCACATACACACGACGCGCGAAGCAGCGGAACTCCTGACCGGCTCGACTGTGTCATCAATAAAGCCAAACTAGCTGCTTTACCCACATACAGCTACGACCCGGTAATGTGAAGCCAGACGGTCAAGTCTCGACTGTGGCATATAAAGATGCTTTGCTGCTTTACCACACATATCGCACTCGACCGTCGAAGCAGCCGAAAGCTCTCGCACTGTGGATTTTTTAATTTTTTTTTTTTAAAAGCCTTTTGACATGCCTTGTACCCCACATACGCATCACCGACCGGAAGCCCGGCTGGCAAACTAGACGCGGTCGATTGTGGCATAATAAAAGCTCAGCTGCTTTATCCCACATACGCACGACCGGAAGCTGCGGAAGCGCCCGACTGTGGCATAATAAAAGCCCCGCTGCTTTTATCGCGGCTCGACCTGTGGGTAAAGCACCGCGACGGCCTGTGTGCGTAATGTAGCCGAAGTGCTTTATTCTTATTTAATTTATTTTTTTTTTTTTAGGTTTCTATACTTTAGTCTATGATTTTCTATTTTTTGTTCGTTTTTCTCTCTTTTCTTGTTATTTATTTTATTTTTTATTGTATTCGTTTAATTAAAGCAGCGGACCTTTTATTATGCCACAGTCGACCGCTTCCGCTGCCACCCTATCCGGCTCGACCTGCCCTGGCATTAAATAAAAGCCCCCTCAGCGATACGTTACCTCCAAATACGCAGAACGACCCTGAAAGCAGCCGGAATACGCCGTCGTCGCACTGTGGCATAATAAAGACCCCCGCCCCACGTGCTTATACCCCACATAATAACGACCGGAAGACAGCCTGGGAGCGAACGTAAGCCATTGGGGCCCCCATAAAAAAGACTCCTGCCGCTTTACCCACATATACGCACGACGGACAGAGCAGGCTTGGAGAGCTCCTCGACTGTGGCCTAATAAAGCCTGTTCTGACTTTAACCCCACATCCGCACGACCGGACCAGAAAAAGAGCGTGAACGGCCGCTTCTGACCACTGTGCATATATAAAAGCTCTCGTCCTGCCGTTACCCCACATACGCTGAAACGCACCGCGAAAGCAGCGGAAACGGAGTCGACTGTGGCATAATAAAGCTCCGCCTGCTTGTACCCCACATTACGCCGACACGACCGGAAGAGCCCCAACGGAAGCTCCAGCGGGGAATATAGCGGTACTGCTGTAGGCCATATAAAAGTCGCTGCTTTACCCGCACATAATCATGGCACGAAGCAGCTGGAATACGTGCCGGATCGACTGTTGCATAATTAAAGCTCCGCTGCTTTACCCACATACTCACGACCGGAAGCAGCAGAAGCGCTCAACTGTGGCATAATAAAAGCTCTGCATGTGTTGACATTACCCCACATACGCCGACGACCGGACTAGCAGCGTGAAGGAGCGGTTCGGACGTGGCCATATAAAAGCTCGCCTGCTTTACCCCACATACGCCCGACGACCGACGCAAGCCATCAGGAAGCCTCTCGATGATGTTGCGCCATTAATAAAAGCCTTTACTGACCCTTTGACCCCACATACGCTCTACGACGCCGACAAGCCAAGCGCAAGCCGCTCTTTCTGACTGTGCATAATAAAAGCTCCGCCTGACTTTACCCCACATAAGAGACGACCGCGGAAGCCCAGCGAAGCAGCCTAGACTGCCTGGCCCAATAATAAAAGCCCCACTGCTTTACCCACATACGCACGCACCGATACAGAACCGGGAAAGCCCGCCTCGACTGTGACCCATAATAAAAGCTCCTGCTGCCTATTACCCCCATACGCACGACCGGGATCAGCAGCGGAAGCTCTATCCTTTGCACTGTGGCTATAATAAAAGCTTGTGCTTTACCCCACATACGCCCCGACTGGCAAGCAGCGGAAGCCGCTCGACTGTGGCTAATAAATAGCCCTCCCCGACCCTGCCTTAACCACATTACGCCACGACGCCGAAGCCCGGAATCAGCGCTCTGACTGTGGCATAATAAAAGCTCACGCTTTTAACCACACATATGCCACGACCGCGATTAGCCCAGCCGAGATCTGCGACTACTCGACTGTCGAGCATAATAAAAGACTCGCTGCCCTATTACACACATACGACTACGACCGGAGAGCAGCCGAAAGCCTCAGCCGACTTGTGCGACCTCAATAACAGCTTTGCCTGCTGTTACCCTACATTACGCCGACCGAGCCGCAGAAGCAGCGGAATCATCGTGAGCACGTGCTTCGACTGTGGCGCATAATAAAGCCCCTCCGCTGCTTTACCCACAACGACTTACGACCGGAAGCAGCAGGAAGACAGGGTTCGAACTGTTGCATATAAAAGCTCCGCCTAGCTGTTACACCACATAACTCAACTCTCCTCTCCCCCCCCCCCCCCCCCCCCCCCCCCTCGACCGGAGACAGCAGAAAGCGCTCGACTGTGCCATAATAGAAGAGCCCCGCCTCTGCTCTTGTCCCCCACATAAGCACGACGGAGAGCCCGTAACGCTTCGAACGATGCGCCATAATCAAAATCTCCGCGCTTATAACCCACATACGCGACGGACCGGCGAAGCCAGCGCGCAATGGCGCTCGACGCGTGATGCATACTAAAGCTCCGATTCTTTACACCCACATACGCTACGACCCCGGATGAGCCAGCGGAAAGCTGCACAAGATTTATCGACTGCTGGCTAATAAAAGCTCTGCTGATGCTTTACCCCACATAGCTCACGCAGCCCGGAAGCAGCGCGAAGCACTCGCACTGCTGTGGCATAATAATAGCTCCGCTGCTTTCGAGCCCCCGTCGAGTGTTTTTTTTTTTTTTTTTTTTTTTTTTTCTCTATGCGCTTTCGTCAGCGGCCTAGTTTCGCTTCGACGGCTTTCAGCCTCTTTTTTTTTGCCCTGCTTCATTCTACTACGTTAATAGTACTACGGGGAAGTCGTGGCCTAATGGTTAGAAAATCGGACTCATAACCCAAAGGTTATGAGTATACCCCCCCAGGAAGAGGAATTGTAGAGCTGCGGGTGGAGTGAATTGTACAGGCATCCCCCCCCTATCGTTACTCCTTCAAATACACGACTGAGGTCTCTTGCCAGCAGACGAACCAGCTGAACCCCCAAATGCATCCCACGCGCGCAGCCATAAAAATGGTCTGCCTAGCCCACTGAATCGCGGGCTGTGATGCTTCACGGGCCTGTGTAGTTGCGGTTCATGCCATGTGTGTGTGTGCAATTGGCTATGGGTAAATGACAGCCAGCACTATTGCGAGTACGTAGCGTGGAACGTCACCATACTTATTATGGCCACATGTCATCCGTTTACTCATGTCAAAGAAATCATTAAGTCATCCATGAACATGATTTCTGCCGAGATGAGCACCACCAACTCCCATAATTCCTACGACTCGTACGGTGTCACAAACTACGCCTTTGTCTTTTGTTAATTTGAATGACCTGCGCCCTCCATCAGCGAAGAATACATATTGTGCCCCCCTTTAATTAATCACCCTTGTCGTCATTATCAAACCTGAATGACTTGTCTATGGATCCTAAAAGGCACGACGTTTAAAATGTTTTTAGACTAATCTTTTTTGAAGGATAGTTAGTTAGTGTTTTGGTGTTTCTTTTCTATGCCAGTTACAAAGAATATGGCTATGACGACACCCAAAACACATCATAAAAGCCCACCCATTAAACAGTATTATTAGATGTCGATCATACATACTTATATTCCAAAGCCTTCTGCGAAATATGTCATCATGATGCTTTGTATCTCAAACGCCGAACCAACATGTCTTCCTTCATTTCCCCTAATCAGCTGTTGATCAGCACATCACAGACCCAATGAAGCTCCAAACCAAGAACTGGATGAAGCTTCAGTTTGTGAAAAATCATTCGACCTGGTTTCTGTGCAACGATATGAACTGAACCTCCGAGTCATAGAACAAATCATCCATGAACTGGGCATCATTCCCCCCTCCTTTATTTCTTAATAAGTCATGGACAAGTGGGCGGATGTAATCAAGTGACAGACACTGTGCGGCACCACAGCCTCTCTCTCTCTCTATCTCTCTCTCCTCTACTCTCTCCTCTCTCTCTCTCTCTCTCTCTCTCTCTCTCTCTCTCTCTCTCTCTCTCTCTCTCTCTACTCTCTCTCTCTCTCAGGTTGCGAGCCCGTGTGAAGCATTTGTAGCTGTCCTATGGCTGCCCTGTACAGGGCCTATGCGCCAGATGCGCCGTTCAGGCGTCCCGCCCGCGCTGTGGAGGTGTGCCAGTGTCCTCCCGGATATGATGGCACTTCCTGTGAGGTAAGCAAGACAAACAGTTACAAATAACAAAGTAGAAATGAACAGGAGACACTCTGATGACTGACACAGAAGAAGTTAGACCCTTCTCTGAAAGCTGATAATGATTGTAGGTAAAGCTCAGACCGTGACTTCGTTATCCTCAGGAAGAGCTGAGAAAGTCTGAAAAGAAATCTTTCAGATGACACTTTAGATGGATTTTTGTGGAACACAAAGAGAAATGTGAAGAATATTCAGAAGGCCGAAAAAGATTGGCCTTCCCTGACAGTTAAAATAGTTTTCAAGAGCGTGATTATAAACACAGCAAGGCTAGATGAGTTTTCTTGTTCGGTGTGACGTTTAATGTCTCCGACAAGCTCTGTAGTGCCATTTAGACACTTGTTATCAACCACGTTTTTCAAGACAAGTAAAAGCTTTAAAAAATCATAAGGTGATCGTATTAGCTGATGTATTTTATGTTGTAGAATAAAACGTGAAAATATCTTGAGCTTGCGTTCACCACAGACCTTATTTCAGCCAAAAACCCATTGACTTCAGCACTACAGTCCAACTCATTTCCAGGTTTTGGCCGTCATAATACGTCATACAGCACTCTACTAGCAAAAAAAAAAGTGTTTTAAATTTTTTGTTCATCCTAAGCGAAAATGGGTTATTTCACAGATATAAATGGAGTGGAATATAATGAACGGTCCAGTTCTGTCACTGGATTACGAGTTTATCTGCTGCTAACAGCCTCAAACGGGTCTTCAAGGGTTCCAGCTGGTAAATCCAGACACTGTTGTTCCCCAGAGGTGTTTATCATAGCTGCTCAGTTTGTTTTAAACAGCATCCCAGTGGACTGTCTGACATACCTACTGTCAGATGCTCCTCATGCACCTCCGAGACAAACCCTAGCATCAAAATGGGTAGTTAGACACGTGGGCTGAATATCTAGTTTCGATTTCAGGCACGCCGTTGTGTGTAGTGCGCGTGTGTGGAAGGTGGGGTGAGTGCCCTGTGTTAGCTAGTTCCGCGCTGTTGATGTGTGTGTGTGTTGTCTCCTGGTGGGTGTGCTGTGTGTGTGGTGTGTAGAGTTTTTTTGCTGAAAAAGGAGGACATAAATTTGTATAATGACAAAGCTATGACAGGTATTACAAGGAGAAGGTGACTTTTCAGGACTTTACCCCATGTCTCCACTTTGTAAAACGTATATAAATCACACAGAATGGAGTGTATGGAAAATCAGAAAATCAGAAAATCTCCTGTGAGGGGTAGGTTTAGGTGTAGGCGTTGGAGGTTATTATTGCACTTCTGGCCGCGAGTCGCTGGGGCATAGAATATGAGGGCTGCCTACAGTATAAAAACCATTTTACGCTATGGAGAGAGTCCCCACTTTTCAAATAAGCTAAACCTGTGTAGTGGTGTGTGTGTGCTTGAGAGGGACTTGTTGAGGTGTGTAGGGTGTGTGTGTGTGTGTTGTGTGTTGTGTCGATGTGAGATGCTGTTGTGGTCTAGTGTCTAGTTGTATGATAGCTGCTGTGCTGGGGTGTCGTGATTAGTTGTGTGTGTGCAGTGTGTGCGTGTCTGTGCTCTGGGTCGGTGTTGATGTCTGTGTGCCTTCTGTGTGTCTGTGTATGTGAACGTGTGTAGCTGTGTGTGTGTAGTGAATGTGCGTCTGTAAGATGTGTAGGTGTGTAGATGCCTTCAGCCTGCAGCTGGGGTTTTGTGTGGCGTGCTGGCTGACGGTGATTGAATCAATGGGCAATATGCTTTCTCTCGCATAAGTGTATCCTTATTAAAGCCTGCCAGTGTTTGCTCTGATGTGGCCTATCCTGATATCGTGAAAGCATGAGCAGATTTTATTGCGTATGTGAGCACGCCGTCCCACTGGACCCAAGAGGACAGAATGAGAACTGTTGATCATACTCAAACCGCAGGAATAAAACCCTCCCGTCACATGCACAGAACTCAAAGACCTCAAATACACACACAAACACACACACACACATACACAAGTTAACTCGGCCCTAATATGAGTGGACACACTAGAGAAATTGCCCTAATTCATAATATAAGCAAAATGTTTTCATTTGATTTAAATGTATTTGTTTTCCTTTTGAAGCACGTACCACAATCCGACGCCACATTATGTATTTAGAGTGTCTTCTGTTCCGTTGAATCATATTTAATGGCCTTATAGTACTGTTATGTGATGATGATCAATCTGTATATAACCGGTCAAGTTCGCGCGATAATAATTACGAGTTTTTACTGCTCGCCAAGGACTGAATTATATGATTTCAAAAACATTGGATTGTGGTGGACTGCTTTAGATGTGAATCCTATATACCATTCAAAAGTTTGAGGTGTAAATAGATTGTTTTTTTTTTTCAGAAATAATTATATTATAAATTCACGTAACAGTACCATCTTTACAAGATTTCTATTTCAAATAAATGCTATTCTTTTTAACTTTCCATTCATCAAAGAAGCCACTGAAAAATAAAATGTATCAAAGTTTCCCCAAAAATATTGTGCAGCACAACTGTGTTCAACATTGATGATAATCAGAAATGATTCTTGAGCAGCAAATCAGCATATTATACTGATTTCTGAAGATCATGTGACACTGAAGACTGATGCTGAAAATACCACGGCAAACGCACCTCCTCGCGATCACAGAAATACATTACAGTTTAACAGATATTCACATAACAAACAGCTGTTTTAAATTGTAATAACATTTCACTGTTTTCCTGTATTTTTGAATTAATAAATGTAGCCTTGGTGAGCAGACTTATTTCTAAAACATTAAAAAGCTCAATTATTCCACATTTTTGACCAGTAGTTTATATGTGAATAAAACCTAAATTAAATCTACTCATCATCTCTAGCTATCGTGTCTCTGCAGAGGACTTGAATTAAGCTGCTCAAATCATATGGATTACTTATAGGCTGTCTTTAAGAAGTTTTTGAAGCATCAAATTTCGGTTGCATGGCGTTTGATGGACAAAAATGATGTGTGAATATGAAAATGATCTTCATTTGTATTTTGAAGATGAACAAAAGTCACGCAGGGTCTAGAAGGACAGGAGTATGTTTATTTTTGGATGAACTGTCCCTTTAAATGTCCCCTGTGTGTCTCAGCTCAGAGTTGCTCTGAGAGTGACGGGGTCAGCAGGGTCACTGAAAGAAAGCAGGAAAACAAGTGTGTTGTTTATCGCTGTAGTCATTTCCAATATCCACTTCATATTCAGCACGTTTGTGTAAGGTCTCTGCAGTCAGCAGTTCTCGTGATCTGCCCATCTAGACAGCACAAGGCTGCTCTAAACAGCAGGATGCACAATTATTCTGCCTCATTAGATATCTTGCTTTGACCAAATTCTAAGGCAGCATCGCATGAATTCTCCACGAATAAGTAAATCCCAAAATGCATGATGGCTTGAAAATATTGCAGAAAACAACCGTCATTTGGAACGCACTTCACACAAAGGCTGATACTAATGAATGTCAGTTGTACCAATTTGACATTGTTACACATGATTATGCCTCACTAATTACCTATTTTAGAATGAGAACTAAAATGAACTCTGCAGACATTAAAAAAAAAAAAAAAAAAAGTTTCTTGAATAAACAATTGGTGGAATAATTCATGCAAATGTCCTAATTAGGAAGCCCTTCCTCCTTATAAGATAACCATAGATCAAAATGAATGTATAGCATTTTAACAATAGCAATAACCAGACAAAAATTAAAAAGAACATGGGTTTTCACTTTGTTTAGCATTTTTGTCTACAGAAACAAGCATGTTTAAAGGTGCAGATGGTTTGAAAGTGCTTGTTTTGATCAAAACCAGTCATTTAAGAGCATTTTAGTCTGGTTTTTAATTCACTGGAAATGATAAAAGTTTGATCCATCTAATTGAAAATGCACTGTTTAATCCAATGTTTGAGTGCTTATTCAAGTCAGGCCACCTTTATTTCTGTAACGTTTCACACAAACACGATCGAATGTCAATAGCAGTTTCACGCATAAAAACAAGCATGTAATATTACCTGTTAAACACTCTCAATATGCTACACTTTTTATTTGTGTATTTTCGTTCTTTTTTCTTCTTCTTTTAATTTTTTAGACTCAGAGCCGTATCTTCTCATTTGTTTTTTTTGACGCTCTATCTTTTAGCTGTGTGTAATAGCAGTTGTTTTGTTATTATCACGTGCGCCTACAGCTATCTGTAAGGTCATCCTGAATAGCTCATATTTTGTCCTGGCTGATGTTGAAGATGGGAGTCTGCAAACAGCCTGCCATTATAAAAGTTGTCCTTGATTTTAAAAGCTCATACTGCTATGATAGCTTTTTTGAACGAGCAGCTTGCCCCAGGTCAGAGCTGCATTTCAATCAGTGTCTTCTGAGGAACCATTTAGGTCAGGACCCTGCCTTAAAGTGAGCAAGAAATGGAAATTGTGAAAAGGTTAGCATATTGTGATGTATTTCTGAGTGAGGGATGGCGTATTTTTTTAAACTATATATATATAGACTTGATTTAATCCATTGGTTGTTGATTGGATTGTGAACAGTGAGTGTTGCACCCCTGAATGAGGCAGATCTGAATGTCATTGGCTTAAATGCATTGCAGTCTCATAAGGAGCAAGTTATGACATTTTAATTGCAAAGATTATGAGGAATATAAAAAAATATGCATGAATGAATCATTCACAATAAGACCAGTAACAGAGAAAATAATGAGAATATTTTCAAAATAAATGACAATTGTGATTTCATGCCGACAGCTGTAGACAGTAAAAACTGCGACCAATCACTCAAATGCAAGAAGAAGAGCAACTTCAGGCACATTAATGAAATAAAACAAGGCAGAATTGTTTGAATAAGAAAATACAGCTTAAACACACACACACTGACACACTCTGTCTGAACAGGCGTTTATCAGCCGGCTCTATAAACTTCCCTTGTGCTTCAGTTGACTGAAACAAATCTTCTCCTTCATTTAGTAAATCAAAGCACTTACAATGATCTGTCAATTAGCACAGCACCGATTAATTACTGGCAGCGCAGACGCTCTCACATTGACGCACGTACAGCCAAACCTGTCCAAAACACCACGCTCATCCTCATGAAGACTCATGTGTGTTGATTTATTAAGTGTGTGTGTGTGTGTTTTCACAGACATGTGCGGTGGGCTTCCGCAGGGTTAACGGGACGCTGTATCGCGTGTGAGCGAATAGGAGTGTGTGAACTCTGTCAATGCCACGGACACGCAGAGCACTGCGACGACATCACTGGACACTGCCTGGTAATGTGTGTGTGTGTGTGTGTGTGTGTGTGTGTGTGTCCTCATTACTGAGGTGAGGGACTGTATTTTGTTTTTTCTTTCTTTTCTTTTTTCATAGTGAGTATACAGAATTGACTTGCTTTGTCATTGCTGCTTTTGTTAGTGGTAGACTGTTAATGCACCCATACGAACAGAACTTGCATTAACACAATCTAGCCTTGTGAATGCCAGTTCAAATGAGAGTGTCACAAGAAATAGAACGTTCCTTTCCTGTGTGTGAGAGTGAACGTGTGCGTGTATGAGTGAGTGTGTGTGTGTGTGTGCCTGTGCGTTATGCTAGCGTTGTATGTGGTGTGTGTGTGTGAAGTCTAATGATGCTGAGTGAATGTGCACGTGATAGTGAGTGATGGAAGTGAGTGAGTTGACGCAGTTATGAGTGAGTGCTGTGTGTGTGTTTCTGTGCTGTGATAGTGTTTGTGGTGTGTGTGTGAGTGAGTGGACAGTGAAAGTGAATTGTGAGGGATGTGTGTGTAGTGTGCTGTGTGTTGGTGTGGCTTGATGCTTTCTCGTGTGCTGGGGTGAGATGAGTTTGTGTGTGTGTGTGTGTGTGTGTGTGTGTGTGTAGATGTGTGTGTAGCTGTGTGTTGTGTGGTGAAGTGACACGCTAGGTGACACGGTGAAGTGAGGATGGGCTGTGTGTGTGTAGGCCTTGTGTGTGTGTGCTGCGGATGTGGTGATCGTATGTGAAATCGTGAGTATTTGAAGGCTATAAAGTGAGCTGTAGCTGAAGGAGAGACGGAGGGAGGGGCCAGGGAGCCGGTGGGTGGTCTGTGGGTTGGTGCATGTGAGCTGATAAGTGAGGTTTTATTAATTGATGAGTGATGTGAGTGAGTGAGGTGAAGTGAAGTGAGTGAGTGAACTCGTTGTGAGATGACGTGAAGGTGAGTGTGTTGTGTGATGTGTGTGGCAATTACGTATGTGATAGGTGAACATAGTGACTATGTTGAGTGATGATGAGTGAGTGAGATGACACGCGTGCTAGTGTGCGTGTGTTAGCTGCTGTGTGTAGTGGAATGTGGTCTGTGTTGTTGTGTGTGAAGGTGAGAGTGATGTGAATGGGACGTGAAGGGAGACGTGAGTGCTGTGTGTGGTGTTGTGCTGTGTGTGCTGACGTGTGTGATGTAGTTTGTGTAATTGTGTGTGTGTGTGTGTGTTAGTGTGTGTGTCGTGAGTGAGTACGTATAAGGTGTGCTGTTGTAGTGATAGGAATGCAGTGAGATGAGTGAGTGAAGTGAAAGTGAGCTCGTGGTGTGTAGTGTGTGTGTGTGTGTGGGGTGGTGTGTGTGGGTGATTGTGATGGTGACAGCGTGAAGGTGAATACAGGTGACAGGCCTGGGTGAGTGGTGTGTGAGTGAGTGTGTGATGAGTGCCAGGTGATGGAGGTGTGTGTGTGTGATGCTGCGGCCTCGTGTGTGTTTGTTGTTGTGTGAGTGTGGCATGTGCTGTGTAGTGTGTGATGTGAGTGACTAGTGAGTGTGTGGTGCTGTGGATTGCGTGTGTGTCGTAGTGTTGACACACTATGTTCTGTCTGTTCTCTCTCTCCTTCAATCAGTGAGTGTGTTATTGCTCAAAGCCAGAGTAAATGGCCACAGGTTTGTAATGCCGATTGTTATTGTATTGCAAACAAACAAACAATGGTTGTGCCGTCCAAATGATCTATGAGTATGAATTATGTTGAAAGTACATAACTGACCACACATTACCAAACAATGTAGCAAACACAAACAACCGGGTTCAGACAACAGATCACTACAGCAGAGAGAGCAGAGAATTTCGATTGAGAGAGAGAGAGAGAGTGTGCTGTGTGGATGTGTGATACCTGGTATTCTATCAATGCTTATGGCCGGACCAAATTTCCCCACAAGGATTGTAATACTAGTAAAATTTGACCTTGTGGGGACATTTTTGAGCGCTCCATAGCGAAACAAGCTTATAATCGTCCAGAGATGATTTTTTGAAGCAAAGTAAACTGCCACAAATGTTTCCTGTAAGGGGTAGGTTTAGGTATAGGGTTGGTGTAGGACAATAGCACATACAGTTTGTACAGTATAAAAACCATTACGCCTATATGGAATGTCCCCATAAAACATAGAAACACAACATGTGTGCTCGACTGCTGTTGTATGGGCTTTGACTTGTGTGTGTGTGTGTGTTGTAGGGCTGTAGGGATCACACGGTAGGACCGTACTGTGATCATTGTGCTCCTGGATACTACGGAGACGCCACCAGAGGAACTGCAGAAGACTGTCAGCCATGTGCTTGTCCTCTTCTGAACCCATCAAACAAGTACGTCAGCACTGATATCAAGAAGTCATGACATCAGAACCTACTAGTGGTCGACTGATATATCGCCAATGCCGATATTGGCATATTTGCAGAATATCGGCATCGCCGAGACATAAGTTTTCCTGTATGGACAGACCGAGTGCCTGTGTTTAAGGCTGCCGGCACGCCGGACTTTTATTTGACTGCCACTTGACTTGAGCGAGACAGAGCCTCCTGCTGCATTCGCGGAACACACAGTGCTAACATCTACTCCTCCTCTTGGTTCGCTGTTGTCGCTAACAGTTCTGTCTAAATACGGATAGAAGTCTGTCTAATTATCAGATAGAACGGTTAAACAAAGGAATTTAAATGTATACAGAAAGCCTTATAACGATTGTTTTTATATTATTAGTAATAGAATGGCAAACATTATAATACTTTATCATTTGCTGTCAGCATTCAGTAAATACGCATTTATATCATTAAAACAAATCTTTGAATGACTAATGAAAACGTAATCTCACAAACCTTGCAAACTTAGCCAGAGCCCAGTGTGGATCATTGATGACAATGGTGTTGCATGTGACCTGACCCCACATCGTGTGCGTTCTCTGCTAGTCGACGGTCAAGCGTCCGTGTGATTGCAATGCGTCGACAGGAGAGAGATTTTCAGCTTCAATGCAGCGCACATGAGCGCAAACTATTAATGCCTCATGATTTAAATTATGATTGTTTATGCATTTAGCCCCCACTGTCATAGTCATTTGTCCATTTTCAATGGCGCTGCTATGGTAAAATGACAGTGCTTACCTTGGCTTTATATGAAAAAAAATACTGATGAATGCCAAACACAAACTTCCCAGAATACTGAGGTGTGCCCTCTGTTGGTTAGTGTTTACTTCCTTTTTAATTGTATTTTTATTAAATATTTATTTATTTGAAAAATACTATGTCATCTAAAGTATAAGTATGTTTAACAACTTTATTTTTTTTATAAATTTTCAAATAATTTCAAATTTCTTAAATACAAATTAAAATAAATCCCGCTTTAGAGTCGGCCATCGGGCCACCCTGCTTTCAAAGAGAAATTGAGCATCGGCTTGTCAAAAGCCCATATGACCCCGTTCGACCACTAGAACCTACACAATAACACCCATACAATAATCAAAGTATTTTCTAGAATATTACGGTATATAACTATTATGTTCTACCTATATTACATACAGTTTGACCTCCTCTGAGACCCAGCCCCCGCTCATACTTTTTCCTCTGTAAAAGACAGTATATTTGAGCATATTCTGCTCACGTTCGTCAAATGTTTTTGAGTCTGGATTTTCAGACTTTTAAGAATACCACCATGTGTTTGAAGGATTGACCATGAAAACTCCCTCTCCTAAGTCTTTAAAATTATTGACATTGACTGAATCACTGAATTCAGCACTCTTATGGAAATATGATCATATTTTTGTAATTATCATTTCATAATAGTCATCAGGACTAATTTTCAAATATGAGACGGTATGCTTATGAGACTGGTTAAAAATGAAATAATAATCATTTTTTTTTTTTTTTTTTTTTTTTTCTGTAATATATATTTAATAACATAAATCATCTTTGTAAAGATTTTCAATAAAAAAAAGAAGCTTGGAACCTAAAAATGGATTGGTGGATGAAAAAAAACAGTGTTTTTGCCTATAGGTCCTATAGTGCATAGCATAAAATATCAATAAAATATATTTTTTCATAAAACAAATTTCCTATTTCTTTCTTATGCTACAAACAATGAAATGACATAGGAAAACAAAATAAAACTTATCTGGGTCTCAGGAGGATATAATATTTATGTTTCACATTAACAATGAGGATCTCAATTACCATGACACATTCACTTACACTCAATTTAAATTCAGAGTTTCAAGTAAAAAAGAAAAAAAAAAACGATTGTACTGTATAACTAAATCAAAATAACAGAAATAAACCCAGTACTAAACGTCTCCAGGTTACGTATATAACCATGGTTCCCCGAAGGGAACGAGACGCTATGGGAACACCCTGGTGAGACCATATAAAAAAGCATGTATGAAATCAGTCCAATAGAGAAGCGAGACGTCACGAGCAGAGGATGACAGTGATGCACCAAGGAAGTATAAAAGCCCCGACATCTGCGCCCCAAATGCACATGGTAGCTTCTGCCAGAGTAGCGGGATGCGCTCTGCACCAAGGGAGCTCGGGAGAATATGGCAAAGAAAGCACTGCAAGCATTTCTTTCCCTTCGGGGAACAATGGTTACATACGTAACCTGGAGACGTTCCCCTTCAGGAACTCGAGCTGCGTCTAAACGCTTTGGGAATGAGAATACATCGCCATGCTGCCATACGAGTAAGCTCCCTGTCCATAGTTGTATCTAGTGAGCCACAACAAGCAACGACCGGGAAGAACCTGCGACGACCCTGGAGCTAGATGTAAATTGTAAAATCGGAAAAATGTATGCAGAGAGGACCAGAACCCTCCGCAGCAACAAAATCTAGAAGGGCCACGCCCAATGATAAGCCATTAGGATTGGCCCGCCATGACCTATCTAGTCGACCTTTGGTGCGCCCGTGCCGATCGAGTACGAGCTTGACTGGAGGCCAGAGGACTCGTTGGCTAGTGTGATGGTCTCGACCACCCACCTACTCATAGTTTGCTTACAGCCCCTTTCTTAGGCGAACCAAAGCAAATGAATAACTGATCTGCCTTACGCCACTGGGCAGCTCTGTGAACGTAAGTGAGATTGAGTCTTTCCTGGCCTGTTTTCTGGAAGGGAGGAGGACAAAAGGCTTACAGTACTACAGGACCCGGCGAAGAAGTGGGCACCTTAGGGACATACCCGACCCCCGGTCTTGAGATAAAGGAACACCCTAACAATGACCCGGCGAGCAAACACCATGAACATGATCAAGTGCAGTGCCTGCAGATACCCTATCCTATTCAGTTGAGGCATATGGTGAACGTAAGAAGATCGTATTCAGCATTAGAGCTTGTCCAGAGATATCTCAATGAAGGTTCGATAAGCGCACACAAATGCCTCCAGAACCACACGCCCAAGCGCTCCTATGAGGGCACCTGTTCGTCTTGTACTCGCGCCTCAGCCCCTCGAGTGCCATGGAGGAAAGTATGAATAACTTACGGCGTGGTTTACCCCAATGCGCCATCTAGAAGGGATGTTGGTAAGCAGCACCTATGGCGGCCCATTGCCTAATACCTTACAAGAATGGCAGGTACGAGATAACCCTGTTGCGAGAAATGCCACACCTCAGCAGAAACTCCAGAACTTTACCAACTCGGCAGTTGACTGGGACTTGCAGTCGCTGTCCGCACCAAGAAGTGAAAAGTCTCCACTTCAATGCATACAGTGCAAATTTTTCCTCATGGCCATGCGAGACTCTAGGACTTTTTTTTTTTTTTTTTTTTTGAGTATGGCCCTGTCTCAACAATCCTCAGTAGAGACACGGATGCTAGCGAGCTGTGCCCCCCCCTCATGGGGCCACGCCCCCAGGATCCTAACCCAAGACGGGGAGTGAGAATGCAGTGCAGCAGAGCATGAGAGAGGAAGATCCCTCCTGATTGGCAATCTCAACGGACTAGGCCGCGTCTTGCCAGGAGGAGGACACACACGGTCTGCAAAGAACCATACTCGCGTTTTGAGCCAGAATGAAAGCGTGCCCATACTTGAACAGAAGATGCGACCCAATCACGGCAGTTACTCTCTCCAGAACTCCCTGGAGCAGAGCGATCAGGGGAAAAGTGTATAGACAAAGCCTTGGCTATGTCTGCACCATGGCGTCCAGCCCAAGTGAAGCTGGATGCATGAGGGGGAACCAGAGTGGACAGTGTGTTGTTTCCTGCGACACAAATAGATCCACTTCCACCTGGCCAAACTCCCTCCATAGGAGGACCCTTCCTTCTCTTTTTCTTTCCCTTTTTTCCCTTTCCCATCCCCCCTCTTCTTACTCCACCACCTCTGATGGATGCAGATTAGGAGCCTCCATTCCCCAAGCCTCGGAAGAACCCAATACTGGTATGCTTCGCCCCAGAAAGCAAACCTCAGGAACCTCTTGTGTTGAGGAAGGATGGATCGGATACGTTGCGAAAGTATGCGTACTCTTGAGATCTATCGCTGGAGAAAGAAATCAGTCCTTGCCGACCGGCATTTGAGACACAATCTGTTTGATAATGTGAGGTATCTTGAAATGCCAAACCGTTTGTCATAGACGCGGTTCAAAAGATGCGCATCTCATGATTGGATGCAACCTCCATCCTTCTTCGGAAGTACGATAGATAAGTAACGGCTCTTTTGGGGGGGGCGGTTGGTGGGGACTCTGTCTAGACAACCCTGAATGACTCGCTTTGAGGGGAGAAGATGAGACGGAAACACGTTTCTATGCCTACATTCCCTCACAGAGAGAGAGGATGGAGTGTCTACTTCTCCTGTATCCAATACCAGCAATGCCTGCCTCGGGGCGCTTACCTAATGTCAGCGAATAGTACCCCGTTGAAATGAGGCGGCGGAGAACCGAATTGGATTCTGTAGTCTCTCTCTACAGTGTGCAGGACCCATTGTGAGATATTTGGCAGAAGCTTCCATGCTGCCAAATACTCTACTAAGGGAATCAGTCTCTCGAGATCGACCGCCTTGGTCTTTGTTAGCCCTAGAGGAGCCACTTCAGTGCCCTTGAACGCGAATGGCACAAGCACAGGAGAATGACGGTCGGGCCTGATCCTGCTCTAGCGCCGTCTACACTTTGAGGTGGACGAGCTTTCCCGTGCCCAGTAAGTCCGCAAGACTGTGGCCATACTTGGGAAATGTTCGGTCATCGCGAGCCACTGAGCCCTGAAGCACCTAGGCGATCGGCTATAGGAAGAGATATAGTGAAGACCTTCCCTCGAGGCCCACTGAGCAGGATTTTTTCAAGGCCACCGTCTTTATCTCACCGCCCTTTGTACCTATAACGAAATCGCTGTGTTGTGTACCTTCCTCCCCAGGGTGGGCTGCCTATCGGCCGCACTGATGAAATTGTCAGGACCGCCTTGGCCGAGGATCCTCTTGACAGAATAACAGCACCACTGATCAGCCTTTCTGTTGTAGAGAACCCCCCAAACAGAGAAACACCACCCCACCCCCTGCTCTTTATTTTTTTTTTTTGTCAGAGTGCTGGTAGGAGGTCGTGACTGTTTCTAGGGTCTGGCCGATATCGCAGGGATCTGATTGCGCAGCTTATTGCCGACTGATTCATACATGCCTTCAGTACGTCAGAGATCTCGCCGGGGCATTCCCAAAGAGTTTCAATGATAGCTCGACTGGTCTGAAGGCCGAAACTACAAATTTTCATTTAAAGCGGCGCGCTCGATTCTGCGAATGACCCGTTTTACACAGTCATGATATGATTACTTTAGGGTCTTAATGAAAAGGTCTATAACCATTGATTGGTTACAATTTCTACATGGTAGTGCTAAAACAACACACTTTTTACTCAGAGGTTGTCAAAATCATGTCCTCTGACCCAGACATAACCGGTTCTGTTGCATGTCCCTTTAAATGACCATGATGAGCTCTGCCTCACCCCGCCCCTCTCTATCTGCTGCGATGCACGAGCCGTGAATCTGAGGACTGTAAACTATTAGCTGCGGAACTTGCTAACTAGCATGTTATTAGGAAAGGTGATTGCAAAGATTCATAAAAACTCCTTATGCTCGCTTCTTCTGTAGATGAAGCTAGATCACAAATGATTCGCGCGAACATAAACACATTTAGGTAGATCAGGGATGCATTCCCTTCAAAAACAAACGCAAACCACTGCGTCTTCAGTGGCTCAGATGTCAAGAGTAAATGACAACTGCTTTGTTCATTATTACATCCAACAACAAAACAACTCAATCGCTTAGGAGTCATTCTTGTCTACATCTGCTCCGGCGTCAAAACAATGCCGGACTGATGACAGCTCACTCAGGGCAAGTCTAAGGTAAGACGGCAGTGTCAATCAACAATCGAGGGAGGGGCCTTCGTCCGTGTTACATCACAGAGACAGCGAATCTGAGAACGGCCGCTGACATTGAAAAAGGGGTATTATTTTAGCGATTAAATTAAAAACCCTAGCTGCGCTGGATTTTTATCATTATTGGGTGGTTGTCTACACACACTGCCAACACACATTTATGTTCAAACAACATGTAAAAGTGAATTTCGCATCCAATGACCCCTTCATTTAAACCATCGGTTTGCCAGCCGATAGTTATTGCAAATGAACTGTGACGCCGCACGCAAAAAGCAGCTTTTTGGAAATAGAGAGCCTTCTGTTGGGCTGCTAAAACAAGTAGCTTGCTTAAAATTAAAATAAGAACGCTGCTGCGTACTTTTAGTTGGTATTTCCCTAACAATGCCAGCAGGTAACTAAGGCTCCTACTCTGTAACTATCAACAAGTTACATGTCTGATTTAACTAGCTGCAAAAACAAACCAGCCCTAGATGCAGCTAAGCGTGCGTTTATTTAGATGCTGACCATCCTTATAAGGCTACCATTCAAACATCACTGGGTATCAGTGTAATGCATGTTTCAGAACCATTTCGGTATTTACGCGGGCAACAATACAGCTTGTGAAGTGTGTCATTTTGGCCGCTTGCCTACAAATGTGAAAGGCTATTAAATTAGCGTTACCTTTAGTGGTACAATCAGCCTTGTCAAGGAGGCAGAACCTTTATTAAAAATAATAAAAATAATAATTTATAAGAGCATACTTTACCTAGACTATTATCACAGACCCCACCTTCCCCCCCCCCCCACACATTAAGAGTAATTGCTTTTTAAAATGATATGTATTAAATATGCCTAATAAGCAATATCTAAATAAAAATGCACTCATTGTATATAACTTCCAGAACAGCAATATGAAAGGAACTAGGATCGCAAATTTTGTTTGATTTTAGTTGACGTATATCCAGAGTTTCTACAGAACATGTTTATGTTTACAGAGATATTAGATTTCCCTGATTTATCACTCCATAAATCAACATGATCCTATGTCAACAGACATTATTATTATTGCTAGTAAAAGATGTAGTAACATAGTTTTTTTTTTTGGACCAACATTGATATACCATTTAGTCATAACACAGTTTTACAACAAATAATCATGTTTTTAAACTATGGTTAGTGCTACCCGCAAACCATGAGTTAATTCGTGAAGTTACATAGAGTTTAACTTCTACGCTAACCATGACGTCTTTTGGTATTTATTTGGTGCGTTAAAAACCATGGTTGATTTTCGTTCTCAAAGGCCCGTGCTGACACACAAACCCATGACTCTATATAACTACTATGAATGAGGGCAAGAGAAACTATTTCAAAATGTTTATTAAAAAAAAACTGCACACATCACCTTTAACAATCTTGTGCCAGTAGCAGACTCAACGTTTTCAACTAAAACCATAATTCAGTTTAAGCTGGTCTAAATTGGTCTTATTTTTAGCATGTTAGCATTTAAAGGGAACACCCAAAAAAAATAATACCCCCCCCCCCCCCCCCAAACAATAACCCCCCCCCCAAATGAAACCCCCAAAAAACCAAAGAGGCCGACTTGCTAGCTACTTGCCATAGTGCCTCTTACTTCAACTCTGAAACTGGCACATGTTTTCAGCACTAGGATAATATTAGCTGTAGCATGCTAGTGGCTAATCCATAAAGAGTAGACACGTCCCAGAGTCTAACAGCTGAACATTCCACATCCTCAAGCGGGCTAAAGAAAGCGCCGCTCCCCTCCTGCCCTCAGCATTCCCAACATGCCCCTCAGCCAGGCTCCAGTGTCGTCTGAAATAGCCGCGCAGTCATTACACTAGAGCTAATGGTAGAAGCTGACCTCGCTGCAGAGGGTTTGCCCACCAGCTAAACCATTTTGGGCTTGAGACTCTCTCTGGCTTCAGTTAGAACCAGAGCAAGTACTTATGACGAATGGGAAGGATGCTTTTAATTCGCTGCTCTTTTATTTTTCTCTTTGTCCCCTTGCTGGCTCAAAAACACCGTAGTTTCAGTCCCACATGTCACGTCGATGCCAGAGGTGAGGTGATCTGCGATCGATGCCAGCCGGGTTACACGGGTGCACGCTGTGACAGGTAAGACGACAAGGTTTGGCCTCCAATCTTTACCTCCAGTGGGGTAAGGTGTGCCATTTTTACTCAAGTTGCCCCCTATACAAAAAGAAACAAGACTGGTTATAGCAAATGATATTTCACTTACCTGAAATTAAAGAAAGTATCTTTAACATCAGGCCATAGATGAATGACTTCTGAATAAAATGCTACATTTAGTAATTGATGGCTAATCTTTAGTTAGATTGTGACTATGGACATAAAACTCCATTTGACCTGTTTTACTTTTTTTTCTTTCTGATTATATGCTCATGTGATACAAATTATGCACAAAAATGTGCCAGACTAAGGATGCAACACAGTTTACTCACTGGCACATCTTACCCCACCCTTTCCTTAATTTTAGTAACTCTAGTGACGAAAGATTTTTTTTACATTTTCATTATCACTGTGAGAGCTGTAGAGAGCAGATGGCTCTGCAGGCTTTCTAATCGCTCTCGTGGTGCTTTGATGTCAAACACTGATCGATCTGTGCAGTGCCTCTTCAAGTCAAACACACCTATCGTGATATTATATTTTTTTTTTTTCACCTTGTTATTAGCTTCGCTACCTGCTGATTGTATGATCCCCCCCCCGTAAAAGTACACGGCTCACAAGAAAAAATATATAGAAAATGGAAAAGGTACTAGTAATTTTCCAGGACATTATCCGTTATCCATTATTGTTGTAACCCGAAAACAAAATACAATAATTTTAAAATGCCCAGTAAAAAGCACCTGTAAAAAGATGATGCAGAAAGAAAATGCCTTTTCTCTTAACATAGTAGACTATTTTACATACTTTTCTTAGCGTGTAGCATACTAACTAACTAATACACTGCTTAAAACTATAATTATTCAGAATGTGTAGTTTTACTAGTTTACTAGCTATTAAAAAAAAAAACTTAAATTGTAATCATTCAAAAATGCTTGTCAATATTCAATGCTTGTATTAAAAATACAGTTATTTAAATTTAATATAATTATATTCATTCTTTTTTTTTTTCTTTTGGCATTATATTATTTCATACGACAACAAATATAAATAAACCTTCATTAGCCAACTTCCCATGATAATGTGCGTTAGGCGAATCATCTGCTGAGTAACAGTAAGTATAGAGTGTACGACAATCCAGAAATCATCATATGGACAGAAGCAGCGAGAAGCGACGTGACAACACGTACCAGAGATACTTTGATGGCTCAAATGCGTAACCATTACGCCCAAAATTGCCTGTACAGGTTGGCCCAGGTACGGCAGATGAGCGCTGTTTGGGTTGTATATGTGCCGCATACATTCAAAAGTATCAGTTTTCAAATCATTGCCCGCCATGTTAAAATGTTGCTGAAAGCTCATATATATATGTATATGTGACCCTGGACCACAAAACCAGTCTTAAGTATCAATTTTTCAATTGAGATTTATACATCACCTATGAAGCCCTGTATACATATTTTTTCATGATGTATGCCCGTTGTGTAGGACTCCGACAATATTTGGCGAAATACAATATTGAAAATCTGCGAATCTGAGGCTTTTTTTTTTTGCAAAAAAATCTAAATATTGAGTAAATCATCTTTAAAGTTGTTCAAATGAAGTTCTTATCAATGCATATAGCTAATCAAAAATTAAGTTTGAAGTAAATGAACTTTTGATATATTTACGGTAGGATATTTACAAAATATCTTCATGGAACATGATCTTTACTTAATATCCTAATGATTTTTGACATAAAAGAAAAATCTATAATTTTGACCCATACAATGTATTTTTGGCTATTGCTACAAATATCCCCAGAGATTTAAGGCTAGGATTTTGATTCTGGCCAGGCGGTCAAATATTGTGCCAAAAATTGATTATGCTTTCTAAAAGAACTCTAGCGCACGGTAAATCATAATTAGTGTGAAAAGGATTAAAAGTTGTCAGAGTTTTGCTGCCTCTCGTGTTCATTTCAACTGGAAACTGCAGCGATTTGTACGTATATGTATGTTTTTTTAATTTTGCAGAAACGTAGGTAGAGGCACCTATTTCCAATGAGCCTGGGTGGTTAGTTTACATCTACAATCCTTAAAATTATCCTAAATTTAAAATAAATGAATAAATAAAAACAATTATCTCAGTAATCCCAAATGTGCATCTTTGAGAGAGGTCTTTTCCATGTGAAATGTAATGGTGTACTGGAGAGTCCTAAAGTTAGTTATCTGACTGCACAGTAGATCCATTTTTGATGCAGTTTTGAAACTTGACCAGAACTTCACTGCATAATGGCATTGTACCAACACCTAATGAGTAATCTACAGGCAGCACCGCAAGAAATCATACTGTAGTTGTGCTCCTGACTTTCATTTCCAAAAGGTAGGCAGCATAAGAAATGTTGATTAGAAAAGTGTTTGTATTTCATGCCAATATGCTTAAGAATTGTTTAAAAATAGCTGAATCTAAGTAAAACTACATAGACTATTTTACTCATCTTTTGTGTGTGCTGTATGTATTTTTATGTTTGTTAGAATATCACGTTGTTAGCTTAACATTATAACTCTTAAAATCATTTGGCAGATGCTTTTGTCCAAAGCAACTCTTGCATTCCGATGCATCTTCATCAGCTCATGCATATACTTAGGACATCAAAATCGTAATTTTAGGTCAGTTAATGCCCTTGCCCTTATGTCTCATTTAGGATGCCAGGGCGTAGCTTAGGTGCCTAAACTTATAAGGGCCAGCAAAAGTGAAAAAGCCTATGTACAGTATTGGTCCTCTACAACAGTGGTTCTCAACTCCAGTCCTAGGGACCCACTGCTCTGCACATTTTGTATTTCTTCCTTATTTAATGCACTTGATTCAGATCATCAGCTCATTAGAAGTCTCTTCTTATTTAACCCTTGTTTTTTATATATATACTGTATATATGTGTGGTGCTGACACAGTCGTTGTGGCTAGTGTGTGCTGTGTGTGTTGTGTGTTGTGTGCTGTGCATCTGCTGATGTGTGTGTGTGTGTGTAAAATGCCGCGCAACACCATAAGTTTGGGTTTGTGATGTGTTTGTTTGAGTAGACTAGTCAAACAAATCTTAATCTCTAGGCCATATGGATCTCTGTCCCAGTGTGACATAAAATACAATTCAGGGATAAGACTGAGCAAATGGCTTGATCCTCTGTGGTGAGTTTAAATTGGCCACAAATGCAATATAGCGCAAAGGAGCTCCCTCGCTGTGAATCTCATGGTTTTTTCTTAACTTCATTAGCATCAGAAATCACTGAGCTCATCTATCATACAGAATATTTCCATCAGTCGCTCTGTTTATTTCTCTTTCTTTCTCACTCCTTCATGTTCCACACTGGTAACGATCTCTCTCGTTCTCTGAAGGTTTGTATGCTGATGTGTTAGCATTAACATATGCTGCATTCTGGGGAGTTTGCGTAGGCAGTCACACCAGCTCTACGCAGACTAAATTACAGTGTTGTCATGGAATACGGCGTCTAGGTGGAAGAAAGGTCTCGGCTGTGCTGTGACCCCACCTCTGAAACAGATGGAGAGGGACTGGTGCAGTGCCAGTGCTGGTACACACTAGCTGGCACCAAAGCTCTCCACGCTAAGCCATTAGCAGACACGAAGTGGAGGGAACGGGAATGAGGGAGCTGATGGTGTGTTATGGAGGACAAGTGGAGAAAAGTTAGAGAGGAGAGAGAGAGTGAATGGAAAGGTTTCTCGTTCTGGGAAAAGCCAGGGACAGATGCACACAACAATCCATCACCGCTCAGACGGGGCTCGAACCCAGTCTGTACCCTGAGAGACCCACTGAAAGAGATGTGAAGGACATACTTCACACAAACTCAGTCAGGCAGCACACGTCGCTCCTAAAACGTGTTCTTAAAAACGCATTGTGTCGAGGCCGTCCAACAGGAAAGCCACATTAAATGGAGCGCAAATAGAGACTTTTGCTTCTTGTGAGAAAAAGACTACAGTAATCACACACGGGCTTTCAAAGGAGGTCAATGAGAAGGCAGAGATCTGAATATGAACTCAAATATTTCTCATTAAATCTTCCAGAACCTGAACATTTACATTTGCACTATGCATTTGCACACACCTAGAACACCTAGATCAGCCTTGAGGTTCCTTTTTTTGTTGTGATGCTTTTTACCGTTTACTGCATTTTGGGGCTTGGCTTTTGAGGGCCCAAGGTGGTCGCCTACCTTTGCCTATTGGGTAAGTCCACCTCTGCTTTTGGGAAATGTCAATGAATCCACGTTCGTTATATAGCTTTATACTTGTATGCCAACTGTTATCTCATCTGTGCCTTTTTTAGTTGAGTCTTCTATAGAGAAACATTTCAAAGAAACTTTAAAGATCAGCATTTTCCAACAGGGCCATAACCATCATAGACACCGAAAAGGATATGTCAGTTCTAGTATTCAGATTAGCAGTTAGCCAATGTGTGATTTTCAGTGTTTTGAATCTTAAATTATTATGTAGTACCAACAAATCCTAAATATGTGGTTGCATCCTTGGCCAGCAGTCAACAGTGGCACATAACTGGCTCTCTTTAAACAGAAATCATTGCAGAATACAAGACATCATACATCATTTTCAACACCAGATCCCAATTTTCATCTGAGCAAATCAGATGAACTCTATCCAGTATCTGTAGAGCCAAACTGAGCCCACTGGAGTGCTACCAAAAACGGTAAAGCTTGTTTTATTAGAGTACACAGAATAAAGATGAGCAACAAGTGCCACAATTGCTGATTCCTTCAATATTGAAATATCTCACTTTTCTTAAGACACAACTTCAGAGACTTTAGTGTCGATTTCAATGATGACTGACATGAATGATAAATTGGTGAACTAAATTCCATATGTAGTAACAGCTATCCAAACTGAATACAGATTATTTGATTTATATTTGTAGTTCATATACAGTATAGTCTAAGCTACTCTTGGGGGGTTATATGCAGTTTAGTGTAGTTGTGCTTTGGATCTATAGATTTTTTACTATTTGTAAATTTATAAATGTGATTATTTGGTAGATTAGCTCCCGGCACTGCATATTTTGCATGTCTCCTTTGTCTCACACACCCCTTTTAGGTCTTGGAGTCTCTACTGATTGAACTCTACAGTTGAATCAGGTGTGTTTGATTAAGGAGACACACAGAATGTGCAGTGTTGGGGGCTCCAGGAATATGGGTGGGAACCACTGGTCTGTAGGACTGCTCAATATATTAAACCAGAAATCACTTATTCTTTATAGAGCTTTAGTAACATAAACAGCAGAAACCTTGTCAGTGACCAGCTTTACATTACATGCACCAGAATAATGGCAAGAAAGTGCCATTCTGAAATATCAGGTAAACACAGAGTGAGAGAGAGAGGAAGCTGCTTGCTAATGGAACTGCATGTATATGCGGATAAAAGTGCCCATTTCTGTTGTCCATGCATATGTAATCAGAGTGAAACCACAGTGTGAGCCTGCTGTTGCTGTTACACTGCAGTTGTGCTCTCTGAAACAGGTCTTATATTCATCATCCTACCCCTCTGCTTCTTTCACACACTGTGTATGTGTTTGTTGTGAAGCATGCCTTAAGCTCTTAGAGTGTAGTAGGCAATCAGTAACAGTAATGGGTTTAGTGATACTTTCAGTTTAAGAATCACTGACCCAAAACATAAAAACCCAATACCCACCTCTCTCCACCCCACTCAGTCTTTCACTGACCTAATTCAGCTCAGTCCCTCTAAGGCGCCTGGTTCTGCTCTGAAATAGAGTACTTATGTTTAGTTTGGCCCTGCATGGCCAGTGACACCTGAAACTGCGAGTGAGTCAGAGAGAGCAGGCTGAGGTGAATGGGGTAAAGAGAGAACAGAAATAAGAGTTTGGAACAGTCCCAGGTTTTTTTTAGTAATTGTTCCCTTGTGTGCAGACACACAGGAAGCTGACCATATATATGGCCTGGGTTAAAGACACCTGGCCCGAGTCATCAGTGCTTAAGAGGGCACTCTCACAGCAGAGCTAACGACAGGAGAAATTATGAGCTGGCACCAGAGAAAGAGGTACCTTTAAAGGGTACCGAAGCAGCAGACGTGATAGTTTGTCTGACAGTATATTGGGGGTTATGTACTTTTGAAACAGTAGGTGGGGACTTTTCCATTTACACAGACACTTAAAGAGATTCTGTATTCATTTACTAACCCATGTTTATGCTCATTGACTTCTAATTTGTCATTTAATAGATACCAGTCTTTACTCTCTTATTACACTAAATGCTAATAATAAAAAAAAATCATAATAAAGTATGAAAATAGTGAAAATAAAAAAACTGCATACTCAGATGTTTCATTGTAATTTGGCCTAGTAGGATGTACATGGAAATGCTACTAAATCGGACCTAAGACAGAGCCTTGTGGCACTCCATATGTATCAGTTAAAGATTGGTCACACTACACTTTTCGTTCCATTGACTTCCATTCATGCACATGCAAATGCGGGAGAGCAGACGTCCAAGCTTCTGCAAAGTAGTTTCGCATTCCACTCTGTTCCAAAGTTCAAGTGTGATGAACTCAGACCTGCGAATTTGTAACAAGTGAAACCGTGTGACCAATACAAGGTCGATACGTTACGGCATGACCTCGTAGCTGAATTAAAAGAACATAAATGTAAAACTGCAGCAATGCAAGAAAGTGGAGTAGATTGTATGTTTTTATTTTGGATTTATTTTTATTTGTTATGTGTTAGATTTAAGTTGATCATGTCAGATCACGACTGTTGCAGAGTCAGAAAAATGTTGCATACTTAAAGTCTAGTGTGACTGTGGCTTTAGTCTGAGACTGCTCCACATTTACACATATCCGTAGGAAATAATCTGACAAGTAAAATTTAAACATGATTCCACTACTTTCCAAAGAATATTATGAGCAAAAGAAATACATCCAAATTCCGATGATAAACATCAATCGGACAACCATTTTCTTTCTCGTATTCTCAGAAATGAAAGTGACAACATATCAGTTCCTTTATAGTTTGTTATATTTTATGTGTATGTGTATATTTTACACTACAACATATGAATGAATGGAGTGGCTCATTTTCATTCCATTATCTGATTTTTTTTTCTGAATATATAAAAAATTTGGCATCAGACCCGTTCTGAATGTTTTAATGTAAAAAAAATATTTTCTGAGTGATTCACAGTTTCCAAATTGCATTTACAGTCATGTCCTTAGAAGACAATTTCCTACCAAAGCATGAAGTTACATGAAGGTCACTTATCGTTTTAAATAGCAGTGCCAGATACCAAGGACCAGGACAGGCGGTTTGGTTAAAATCACACTTATAAATGGAGATGTTACTATATATGTACCAAGATTTCTTAAATAAGACATGAGCCCAGAGCATTTGTACTGCTGAAGGGATATTATGTCTTTTAAAGTTATTGTGAGATCTAAGACTTTGTTTAAAAGTTGAAATCTCCAACATGCACAGTTAAAACTAGATTCTGCACTAGCATGCCACTGGGCCTGTAAAGACAAGCAATACCATATTCAATTAATAAGTCTAGGGTGGCTTGCGGAATCCGCTGAGCGTGAGTGAAACACGGTGATTACTTTCTCTTTCCACCATCATGCAGATAGCACAGTCGTGTGCAGATAAGCGCAGAGGAAACCATTTAACATGAAGGCAGTGGATATACTGTGCGTGTTTATCAGCCAGCAACACAAGTTGCTTCAGTAGAGATATAGGATCCAAACGCACCGACACCAGATAAGAAGAGCGGGTGGGCGAAGCGGGCGGAGGAAGTGATAGTGTCTCTTCCCCTTATATTTCTCTCACATTCTCATCGTCTGTGCTTTGTTTTGGCGAGAAAAGTCTCGGATGTTCTTTTCATGATCAAAATAAGGTTGTTCATCAGACGTACTGTAATGGAATCAGTTCAGTACACAGCTCCTTTAAAAGAGAAACGGTAAATGACTCGTCAGGAAATACAATATACTTAAATGCTTTCCTTAAGTGTTTCCATTTATCCCACTTTACCCCAGCTATTCTTGACAAACTATCTGTTAAGCTCAGCTTTAGCTTCTACAGTACATGCACTATCGCAACTGCTAAAGCCACCTCTGATCTGATTCAAATGACAAATTAACAGCTACATCACTAGATGTTAAATATACATAACTGTACATAAGGTATAAATGTTCAGTCAGTTGGTCAGTATCACAAAACAAACCCACACACAGTGGCCCAAGCGGCTGACTGTGCATTGTAAAACAAAGCAATGAAACAAATCCATATGAAATGTTGATTTGAGTGTAAATTGTTTTATTATGTGTATCATGTTTTGAAGTGTATGCATCTCTAAAGCATGCATCCTCTCTACTCTGGATGACCTCAGGTGTGCTAATGGCTATTTCGGTCGTCCCAACGTTCCTGGGGGTTCCTGCCAGCCGTGTATGTGTAACGGTAACCTGGATCTTACAGCAGAGCTCAGCTGCGATCCGGTGACTGGAGCCTGTCTGCGCTGTCGTGAGGGATATGGAGGACCGGACTGTGAAAGGTGCACTGACGAATACTTTGGAGATGCCCTCATAGCCAAGAATTGCCAAGGTGAGTGAAGGAGCAGAGTTTGATTGTTTTCAGATCATAGTCCTTTGACTAACAGCAACATGTGATGTCTAATCTCTTATGATCTCAATATTAGACAATTTAAGAATAAATAATTGGAGAAATCCTGCATACATCACCAGAGATAAGGCTGACATTTTCACATTTCGCTTTTGATTAAACATTACAAAAGGTCAATAATAATAATAAACAAACAAGCATAAACATGGTTGAATTGTTTACAATAAGATATAACATGCATAATGTAAAAACACAATTTATGCTCTCCATTGACTTTTATAAATTCTGTTTAAACCTAAAGGCAGATCTACCATGACCTCTGAGTTTGTGAGATGACTGTATTTTCTTCTGCAGAAGACAGTCGGTGTGATTTCAACTTTTTAAAAACCATGTTTATTGACTGTATGCCCTACATGAATGTCCCTATTGACTACACTACCCATAATCCTTTAGAGAGATCCACCAATCAAGTCACAGTTTACCATGCCATGTAGGACATTCTGTTTTTGTTTTTATGAAATTGTGATTTGATTGGTGTGCTATTAGTTCATTATTACACAAAATAATTTAGACCTATATAATACAGTTATACTTTATTTTATGAATATCATTGTTTTTGTAAAATTAAGATGACCTGTTAAATATGTACTTTGAAGGACTAAATGAAAATGTAAAAAGTTAGTCTTTGAACCTCCCAGAGCATGGGCACTCTATAACTGCAGTAAAAGGGGGGATATTTTGTGCCTTTCCTAAGACAAACCATATTTGGTTGTCACTTTAGGAATTTTTTAATGTGTCTGTTTTTGTAGAAAAGAAATTAATATTGTGTTTCTTCAATGACAGCCTGTGGTGTGTGTGTGTGTGTGTGTGTGTGTGTGTGTGTGCTGTGTTGTGTGTGTGTGTGGTGTGTGTGTGTGTTTGTGTGAGGTGAGTTGATCCAGTAGCACGGGCCGGCTACCCTCAAGGACAATACACACAGATTCCCCTCCAACAAGCCTCACGCTGCACCATCTGTGCTCCATCTCAGTCAGAGAAAGTGTGTGTGCATTATATTGAAATGCAATCTGTCCTCCTGCAGCCCTACAGCAGTGTGCCCACAGTTACACCGTGCTGTAATTTTAAGCAGGATAGAGTCATTCTGTTCGATTGTTTTCCACACACACTGCACTAATTAGCATGCAAAGGGGTCATGGAATATTGAATAATCTCACTGGTTTTTAACACCAGAGGCGAGTTCAAAGCACATTTGGGTTGCACACATTCCCTTGGTTGTGCATGAAACATGACAATGAAACAGTTTCCCAGAGTTTATGTGTTCCTACTGATTTTAACAGTGCTTAGTTAATTTGATGTGGTTATAATATTGCAAAACATATTCAGATGGCGGGGTCCGAACTGAAAGTCTGGGATTCAAAGTCTTATTTAAACCTGTAAGGAAACAGGAAGTCTTAGGATTTTTAAAGTCAAATTTGTGATGTGAAAAATTGTGTAAAAATTAATAATTGTTCATGTTGTGATATTCTCATGTTAACTTTTTTAAATAAAAGTTTGACTCAAATTGTTATACTTATGCTATTATCAGACTGAAATAATTGGGAATTCTTATGTTAAATTAGAAAATTGCTAAACAGAAACATTCCACTAATATCAGATATTGTACAAACGTCATATTTGAAAAATATGCACCAAGTTTCAGTAGGCCTATCTACTAAAATATATACATCAGTGAAGCGGAGCCAATGCTTGTCCATTTTTAACCTCTGAAGCATGTTTATATTTAATGTGAGATTATAGGATTTACTTTATTTCTGCTGGGAATAACAAGTTTCGAAGAGAAGAATCATCAGTAAAACAATGCAGTGCAGCACAGCGCTCAGTGGGATGCTTACAGAAGTAGTTTAATGACCTACATTACACAGAAAGGCTTCTTTACCTGCAGTGTTGTACATAATGAAGTACACGCCAGTTCCTCCTGAACACAACAACACTTTGTTTGGAATATATATATATACAGTATATATGTCAAACATGATGGAAATGTCACTGATCACGATTTAGTGTCAACGTCAAACTACGATCATATCTGTGGCCATAGTGCATTCTTAGTGAATTCCCTCCTGAGTGTATTTTATGTAGAAGTTTGGTGCCAATCAAAAGTTGGTGGGCTCTGCCTCTGGCTCAGGTACAGGAGTTGGTCCACAAGGTGGAGAGAGACTGTTGCTAGATCCATAGGTATTATTATTTATTATATAACTCCCATCCAGGTACTGACCAGCTCAACACTGCTTAGCTTCAGTGGGCAACCAGTTTTGGCATACACACTATTACACTATTACTACCTCAGACATTAAAAAAATATTAATTATTCCAAACTTTTGACTGGCAGTGTATGTTCTGGATATAAAGGCAAAATATAACCTACTGTCACTCTAGATGTAATGTCTTCATGTCTAGTCGTGTTTCTCTCTACAAGTTTCTCTCTGTGTCTCTGTGTAGCGTGTCAGTGTCACACTAACGGATCGTTCTCAGAGGTGTGCCATCAGGAGACCGGACAGTGCCAGTGTCGACAACATGTTGTTGGACGTCAGTGTGATGAGTGCATGGTGAGTATACAGCACAGCACACCACACCAAATGCAGTCATTTCTGTCATTGGGTTAGATTGACATTACTGTATGCATAACACATTCCCTATTCATTGCGTCAGTGTGAGTAATTTTCTTATATATTTTTTATATTTTCTTATTTTTGTCTCTGCCTCTTCATAAACCCGTGTATGTTTAGCCGAATTGTTGGTGGGACAGTGAAGCTCAGTTGTGTAGGCCGTGTCAGTGCAGCGCTCGGGGCTCCGTGTCCCAGCGCTGTGACTCTGAGGGCAGGTGCATCTGTCGGGCCGGATACGTGGGCCGCAGGTGTGACCTCATGCGCCCGCCTCACTCTCGCAGGGAGACCCGGCGACCCGTCCAACAGGTTCCCATCCAACACATCCAGAGATGGGAAAGCAGAGGGGGCTGCCCTCGAGGGGCGTACCGCCCCGGCACAGGGGTAAACGCACGGCATGATGGGTGCACAGGATCTGTGTGTGTGTGTGTGTGTGTGACTTCCTTTGACTCATCTAATATCAGTGTAAGAGTGTTCAAAATAACACACATTATACACATAACTTTTTTTTACTTTTTATTGCTGATCAGATCGGCGGTTTTTCAAGTTTACTCCTGTTTACAATTATACCAGCCAGGGCTATTATTTCTCACTAAAACTATCTATAAAAAAAATATGATCTATTATATATTAAATATTTATTGAAATTAAGCTAAAATAATGCACCAATAGTATATGCAAAAATTATATGAAATTAGAAAGGTTGC
Source organism: Sinocyclocheilus anophthalmus (assembly GCA_018155175.1). Taxonomy (NCBI): domain Eukaryota; kingdom Metazoa; phylum Chordata; class Actinopteri; order Cypriniformes; family Cyprinidae; genus Sinocyclocheilus; species Sinocyclocheilus anophthalmus. The sequence continues at coordinate 189,710 of JADLZN010001742.1, read as the reverse complement.
TTGCAACTAACCGAAAAATCTAGTTTAGTTACTGGAAATAAATTGTACTTCTGACATAAATTAAAAACTACAACTGAAATGGAAAATCAGCTAAAAATAAATAGTAATATTAAAAAAAAATAAAAAAGACAAATACATAACAAAATGACTAAAAATGTAACTAAAATTAAAATGAAAGCTGAAAATATATAAGCTAATTTAAAATATTAATAAAAACTATAATAGTGTATGCATAGCTCCTTATTGCAATTTTTATATTTGTTCCTTTGCAAAGTTGTGTTTATATTTTATTTCTGTTATATATATGTTATATAAAATATATTCCCTGTAATGTAACATATTAATGTATATCATAATGTATGATGCTGCTTTTCATGGTAGGTTTTTGGTAACAATAATGCAGTACTGAGGGCATCATGCATCACTTCAAGATCAGCATTATGCATTATACTGTAGGTCATCACATGCATACTGAAGAAAAATATTTAGAATTATTACACTTGCGTTTTCTCACTACCTGTAAATACGTTTTTGCACAAAACCTGTGTGAACTTTTTCATGCACAAACTGTACCCAACAAGTTCACACTTTTATTCTAAATGTAGAATGTGCTTGAATTCTGCTGGCCTTAGAAACATGGGAATCGAAGTGTTTTTTTTTATAGATATGATTATTATTAGAAAGTGAGTTGCTAAGTGTGAGTTACAATATGTCTTTCTTATTTCACAGCAACAACATGAGCATGTCAGAACTCGATCTGGGCTTCTTCATAAAGATGTTTATTGCGTTTCATCTGGTTTCGATAATGACACGTTTAGCTTTAAAGGGCTCCTGCATTGCATTCATAATGTTTCTAATGTTCCTGGAGGTGCTCTTATAATGTTGGTTGATTTTTACATCAAAAGTCATAAATTAGAAAATAAATGGTTTTGGCTCTCTGATTTAAACGATCAGTTTAAGGGTTGTGTCTCCTTTCAGATTAAATACCCACTGCTATGACTGGGTAACTTCTATGCATGTGGAATAACAGTTATGAACAAGAGTTCAATACCAACTTACGGTATGTTTTTATAGTGCAGTGACCACTTACATGTCAAAAGATCAGGGACATTTTGATTTCTTAATTTATTCCTCAAGGAAAAATCCACGTGCAATTGTGTTTGTGCAGAGGTTTTGCATGAGAAACTTTTCTGCATGCTTAAGTACACTTGTGTACAGTTATTAATGAAAGAGACCAAAACAAGTATGCATAATTCAAAGAGACATCCTTTGGTTTTAAGACGGATGTAACATAATGTGCACAGTCTGCATTGGTTTTTAATTATACATTTACATGTAGCATTAGTTAAGTAGCACTTAAGAGACACTTACAGATGTCACTGTTAAATGCTGTGATTTTTATGTTTTAGTCTTTTCTTAGACTTTAAAAAGCACCAGGCATGGTTATGAGTTCGCTTGGAGGAGAGTTTTGTTACTTTGGCTCACAGCTTTGCATGCTGTGTGTGTGTGTGTGTGTGTGTGTGTGTGTGTGTGTGTGTGTGTGTGTGTGTGTGTGTGTGTTGTGTGTGTGTCTTCATATATCTGGCATCCATGGGGTGCCACTGACAGTCTGTGCCAGGGCCGCTTCTCATTGGTTGCTACGGTGACAGCGCACCTTTTCCTAGCAGACAGATGGCTGTCAATCACCCACAGCAATGACTGCCACAGTGACTTCACATCCACATGGCGTGTGCAGATTTATCATCACTGCATGATCATTTTGATCATTAAAATGAAATTGTTGGCATTTACCTCTCAACATGTCTTTACAGTCAGTTGAAGTGAGTGTAAAGGGGACAGAGTACAGACTGGAGACAGAGGCAGATTTCTGTGGTTTGGTTTGATCTGTAATATCTGCATGGCTGTTCAGTGCTGTGCCCTGTGCTGTGTTTATGAAGGTCTTTGAGTCACTGAAGGACTGAAGGAGGTTTTATATAATATTGCACATGATACTGTTTGTATGACTAAACACGGCACATTCCATGAATAGGTGCAAAAAATGAGCTTGATGCTCTTTATGAAGTAATTTCTTTTGTTATTTTTCTAAAGTTTAAACACCACCCACACATGAAAAACCCCTGTTCTCAACATATGTAATAGTTCTCGCTCTAAAAATATAGGATTTGTGCCTTCATTGCTTTTTAAATCTATTTGTACCTTATTTGTGGAAAGTGCCACACAGCGCAGTCTAGCCATCACTCTGAGAATGGCCTTGTTTTAACCCTCCTCACTGTCTCCTCTCTGTCTCTGCAGTCTGGCTTACACATGCAGGGCGCTCAAGGCTGCGTCCCATGCCATTGCAATTCATTCGGATCGAAGTCGTTTGATTGTGATGAGAGCGGTCAGTGTCGCTGTCAGCCTGGTGTGACGGGACAGAAGTGTGACCGCTGCGCTCCCGGACACTTCAGCTTCCAGGAAGGCGGCTGCACACGTAAGAATTCATCTCCGAACCTCGAGCCCTTGATATGAGACCATGTATGTGCCTCTGTAATTCATTCCAGATTCACCCGTGCATTTCGATTTTTATTTGTACGAACAATAGAACAGTAATTCCATAGGATAGCAAAAGCATTAAAGGTACAGTTCACTTAAGAATTAACATTCTGACATTTTTAATTCCCCCCCTCCTTTCTTTCATTTCAAACCATATAAGTTTTTTTCCCCCCTGTGGATTTTGAAAAAGTCAGTCTAAACTCATCTTTAATTTAGATTAATGTCACAAGTGTCTCGCGTTTATTTGTTTTTTGATAGGGGAAATGCATGTTAATAAACATTAGTATAGAATTGATTCTGTTTATGAAATGAAATGAAAAAAAAAAAATTATATATATACTAAGACACTTAATATTCTGTAATATTATTGACCTGCAGTGACACTATCAGATTACTTGATGCTGTAAATGAAACATAACAGATGTAAGTGAAACATGGAACTGCTTTACATCTTCTGATCTTTGGAAGAGCAAAAGGTTGTGTGCCAACCACTCACATTTCAGACAATGGCTTTTAATGGGGACATCAACAAGCCTGACCTGTAAGCGCTCCAGTATTCATCTGCGGTGTTCATTTAAATTAAGAATAATGTAATTCTCTGTTGGGATGGTGTGTTATTTTGCCCATCTCCTTCAAGCCGGAGCGTCTTCTGTCACGCTATCACACTGATATTACCCCAGCAGAGAGCTGACATTTAGAACAGGTGCTCAGCTGCGCTCCATAATTAACCTGCTCTCTGTTTCTCTCTGTCTCGCAGCGTGCCAGTGTGCCCATGTGGGAAATAACTGTGACGCTAACACAGGTCAGTGTATCTGTCCGCCCAACACCGTGGGAGAGAGATGTGACAAATGTGCGCCCAACCACTGGGGTCACGACATCAGCAGCGGCTGTAAGGTACGGCTCACACCGTCACGGCTTCACTCTGTCTGCTCTGGCTGTGTATATTTATCTTCTGCCGAAACATCATTATTATTCACCCTCTGTAAAGTCTTGTCGAGGTGAATCTTTGAGTTAATGTCGCAGAGAATAGACGGTGGCTTGTGGGGATGGATGGGTGGGGGGGGGGGGGGTACATTATGATACACCTGTTCTGATATCATAATGAAGAAAAGAGTAGTAGTTTTGCATAATAATCTGTTAACTTTCCTGTTCAATCGGATCTCGCAGCAGCATTTTGAACTGAACTGACAAACTCCCATATATAATGGTCCATAGTAATCAGCCCTGAGCTGGAAACTATATATGTGACTATATGTTTTTTGTTTGTTTGTGTATCAAACTTTGAAGCTGGAGTTTTAAACGAGATGTTGGTTTCGTGGCAAATTTAAGGGCAAGATGTGGTTGGCAGAAACTGTGCTACGAATATTACAGTGGTGAGGAAAGAAGCAACAGAGTCAACAGAAGTTATCCTATCCTAGCAAATAGTGATAGTCAGGTATAGAGGGGCACAGTCTTATGCAAACAAATAACAAAAAATGTAACACAAAACACCCTAATGTACACTCTAAGAAAGGTCTGTACTATAATGTGAAGGGATTTTCTATATTGGTTTCTCAGGTGTTTTCCCTATGTTTTGAATTATGCATTGCATTGTGTTGTGTTGTAGGGTAATGTCCATTTAAAGGAAATGTCCTTATGGGACATTATCAGATTAAAATACCAGTTTAAACTTCAGAGATTTAACTTAACTTCAGTGCCTTATGGGGGGGTGACTTAAAACACTGGCTCAATTTACCCCACAGCATTTGGCTCACTTTACCCCATAGCTGCCATTTTGGAAAAAACTCTGACTTACCAATTCAGGCTAATATTTATCTAAATGATTTGCATGGTTTTATATGTTCCTAAATCACCTAGATGCATCATAAATGTTTTTAGACCTGGTTAAATTTGCTTTGATGTAACAGCCATTACATCTGCTATGCTAAAAGTTTACTTTGACAATCTCACTGGCTCAACTTACCCCTCTCTCCCTAAACATAATATAGTTTTTATTTCCATTTTTCTACGATGTACATTACTGATAACAAAAATAATAAGAAACAAAACTATTAAATAAATATAATATAATTGATGTGTCATGCAAGGACTTCTGGGAATGTCCTTTTCCTGTTATTATTATTATTTTTTTCATTGTAAATTATACAGTAGTTTATAGTTTTCACTTGAAAAAAAAACATAAATTTAACAGTATTTTAAAGTAAAGCTACGTATAATGCAATGTTAAATAATTTTTCACCATATATGTTAAGGTAACTTACTGTACAGTTAATCAGTTAATAGGTTTTTACTGTTGCATGCATCAGTACATTGGATGAACTACATTTGTGTGGTGTCATATAATGAACTAACTACTTAGGTGCTGATTACCAATACATTTGTTTTTCAAGTCTCAGATCACCCCTCTCTTTCCTTTGATATCTGCAAACGTGACTTTTCGGTGACAGTGTAATTGAATGTGATTCATAAGCATTGCATTTTATGCAGTGGCACATACAACACACAGGTTAACATCACCTTACCTAAAGCAATTTCTGGTAAAACTTACCAAAAGGTTGGTAGCCATATAAACTTTAATGTCTCTGTGGTAAACAGAGTTTGTAAGGCATAACAACAGTATGAGATGTTGTGTTTCTGAAAAATATTACCATATATATATATACACACACACACACACACACACACAGTGGGTATAGAAAATAATTTGTTGCTTTGCATCCGGAAATGAAGACAGACACAGTTTTTTGTTTCGTCCAGCTGTATTTACTCAGTGCAACTTATAACATCCAAGTGAAATATATAACACCTCACCAGAGTCAACCGGAGTTTAAACCAGTATCACTGAGTTGGAAAAAGGATCAGCTCCTCCTAAAAATGACTTGTAAACTCAATCAGGTGTAGATAATCACCTTCTCAATGGCACACAAGACTTTGAATTTGACTTTCACTGTGATCAGCTGTGCTCACTTTGATTAGCTCAGCATGAAAAGAGCATTCCTGGAGCATTTCAGTCCTCCGGCGAGTGACGGAGCTGAAGCCACACAGCCGGAGACGCGCGGGCGGGGCAAGACGGAAGTGTACTTGCCCGCGGTATGAGATGCGAGGGAGAATGTGGGAGCGGCGGCACGAGCTCCACCGGATAACGTGTGGACAGGCACACAGTCCAAGAAATGGAGACAAAAGCATTTCAAAGGCGTTATCAATGCCTAGAAGAAAGCCAGTGAAGGTCTGTTATTAAGAAAGTGGAAGGTATTTGGGCAACACAGGACCCCTCCCGGGATCAGGACGTCTCTCCAATGGATGAATGCAATATGACCATGTGAATAAAAAAGCATATGCTGGTTGAGGTATGTTTGAAGTGTGGCAGCTGGTCTCTTAGTTGGTCATGAGCTGGTTTAAGCTGATCATGTGCTGGTCCTAAGCAACTAGCTCCTGCTTAGGACCAGCTCATAGCCAGCCTATAACCAGCTCAGGACCAGCTTAAACCAACTCAAACCAGCTGCAATGCTGTCAAAACATACAACCAGCATCGTCAGAGAGGCTACCAAGAGGCCTACAGCAAATCTGAAGCAGTTGCAGGAATTTATGAGAAAGAGTGGTCATTGTGTGCATGTGAAAAAAATATAACAAATTCTCCACAAATGTGGCTTGTAACGGAGGGTTGCAAGAGAAAAAACACTGCTCAAGAAAAGCCACATGCAGTCACGACTGAGCTTTGCCAAAACACACCTTAAAGATTCTGAGGCAGATGAGACTAAAATTGAATTATTTGGCCTCAACACCAAACGATATGTCTGGCAGAAATCCACTACAGCTCACCATCCAAATAACAGCATTACTTCAGTAAAGCATAGAGGTGGTAATGTCCTGTTATGGCGTGTTTCTCTGCAGCAGGGACTGGAGCACTTGGCAGGACAGAAGGAAAAATAAATTGGGCAAAATACCGTCAAATTCTTGAATGTCCTTGCATGGCCTCGTCAGAGCCCAGACTTAAACCCCACTGCAAATCTGTGGAATGACCTGAAGACTGCAGTCCACAAACGCTCACCATCAAATTTAATTGAACTTGAGCAGCTCTGCAAAGAAGAGTGGGCAAATGTTGCAAAGTCTAGATTTATTAATAGAGACATATCCCAACAGACTAAAGTCTGTAAGGTGGTTCAACAAAATACTGGCACAAGGGGGTGATACTTTTCCAACTCAGTAATGTCTGTTAAATCAACCGGCCCCAAAACAGAGCCTTGAGATACCCTGCAGGTGATAGATGTAGAGGAAGAAATGTAATTCTCAATTTCAATGGAAAAATCTCTCGCCTTAAGGTAGGAAGAGGAGCAGCCAAGGGCAGTGCTGAGAATTGCATCTTATTCTGACTGATTTTCTATTAAGTGGCAAATAATGCTCAGCCTTGCCTGCCCTGATCAGACTTTACAACACTTAATGGTTCAGAATGGATCCTACATTTTCAAAAGTGTTCAGTCACATGCAGGGAAAGTGAATGCCATTTTAATTAAATGTTATGCATATTATGAATTATATGTGTGTAATTTTCTCTCTTTCTCTGTAGTCATGTGGCTGTAACGCGCTGGGGTCTGTAGCACAGCAATGTAACGTGAACACAGGCTGCTGCATGTGCCGTGAGCAGTTCAGGGGTGAGAAATGTGACGAGTGTAAGCTGGGTTACAGAGACTTCCCACAATGCATTTCCTGCCAGTGCTCGGCGGCAGGCTCGTCACTGGACACCTGCGATGCAGAGTCTGGTCTCTGTGCATGTGCAGACAGAAGTGGGCAGTGCTCATGCAAGGTAATGACATTGAGCTTGAAACCCGACTCTTGATTCATCCAGTAAAGCCACTGTTGTACACTGTTGTACAGTAAATTGTGATCAAAGGGATTTTTCAGCAGAACTGCCATGTCATAATGACTATTAGGGGTATAGAAATGCACTGCCAATTAATTATTGTATGATGCTCCAATCTGATAAAACTGCTGTTCCCAGATGACAGCTGTGAGAGAGACTGTCCTGGGCTACCTTTCCCAAAAGCATTGCAAGCCTAAGTAGATCATAAAGATCACTGATGCTGATGGTTTCTTTGATCTGCTTAGGGTTACAATACTTTGGGGAAATGCAACTCTATTCTTTAAGGTAGCTGTAAAACAACACACACAGTACTAATGTGAATGTATGTGTTCAGGCTAACGTGGAGGGAGTGAAATGTGACCGCTGTAAGGTGGGCTCATTCAGCCTCAGTCACAGGAATCCACTGGGCTGCAGTCAGTGCTACTGCTTCGGCTTGAGCAGCTCATGTACAGAGGCCACGGGACTCATCCGTATGAGGGTGAGTAAACACACACAAGTCATACACAAGTAAAACACACAACTTGCATTTTACCTTACCATATTTAATTACTGAATTGAATGTGATCCCTAAGCATTGTTTACCATTACATTTTATCCAATAGGACATATGACACAGGTTAACATCTCCTCCTGATATAAAGCAGTTTCTGGTAAAACTTTTCTTACCAAATCGGTCATAGCTATCGTCCTATGGTTACGTATGGAAACATGACCCGGGGAACGAGACGCTTTGTCGTCGAGATTCGCTTTGGGAACGCCCTTGTGTGACAGCGTTCTGAAGCACGTGTCAATTCAGTCCAATGGAGCAGCGAGACGTCAAGAGCAAGGTGACGTAAGCACCAGAAAGCATAAAGGCACAAACCGGGCGCAAACCAGCTTCTGCTCTTCAGTAGCGCCTGCAGGGATGCAGGGAGTATGGCAAAGAGACGCAGGTCTCGTTCCCTCGGGGAACCATGGTTACAAACGTAACCTAGAGACGTTCCCCTTCAAGAACTCGAGCTGCGTCAAATGCTTTGGGAACGAGAATACCCACTGAGCCATACTACCAAGTCCCTGCCTGTGTGTGTATCCTATGAGCACATCACGAGAGAGAACTTGGGAACCTGGGGTAGAAGCCAGGTCTAGGTTGTAAAAGCGGACAAAAAAGTGTGTGGAGAGGACCAGCCCGCCACAGCACAAATATCCTGCAAGGCCACACCAAGCTGAAAGCCTTGGAGGCCACCATACTCCTGGTCCAGTGCGCTCTGACCCCATAGGTGACGGGAGGCCAGAGGAATCGTAGGCTAGTGAGATGGCCTCGACCACCCACCTACCCATGGTCTGATGGTGATTTTTTTTAGCGGAAATCCCTTCTGTGGCGGACCAAAACAAACAAAAAACTGATCTGCCTTACGCCACAGGGCAGCTCTATGTGCGTAAGCGTCCAGTGCTCGAACTGGCCAGAGCAGATTACGCCTTTCTTGGCCTAATTCCTGGTACGGAGGAGGACAGAATGCCTTAAGTACTATGGGCCCTGGTGAAGAAGTGGGCACCTTAGGGACATACCCGGCCCTCGGGTAAAGGAATGCCCTAACCATGCCTGGAGCGAACTCCAGGCATGAAACAGAGAGTGCTTCTATGGGTTCAAAGGGGGCATTGCATAAGCCTCCAGAAACACAGCCAGGTCCCATGAGGGCACCTTGGTGCACTGTACCGGCCTCAGCCTCAGGGTGCCACCGAGGAAACAAGTGATAAGTGGGTGTCTTCCCAACGATTGACCACCCAGAAGGGCGTGGTAAGCAGCTAAGGCCGCCACGTATACCTTCAGAGTGGAGGGAGATAACCCTGCGGAGAATCGCTCCTGCAGAAACTCCAGAACTGTACCAATTGGGCAGTTGACTGGGTCCTGTAGTCGCTGTCCGCACCATGAAGCGAAAAGTTTCCACTTCAAGGCATACTGTTTCCTAGTGGCGGGAGCTCTGGACTGGAGTATAGTCTCAACAACCTCAGTTGAGAGACCAGATGCTAGGAGCTGTGCCCCTCAGGGGCCATGCCCACAGCTTCCATAACTCCGCCGATTGATGTAGGAGACCACCGATGTGTTGTCTGTGCGGACAAACACATGATGCCCCCTTAGGTCTGGAAGGAAGTGTGTCAGAGCTCGAAACACGGCCAGCATTCCCCGGCAGTTGATGTGCCAAAAGAGATGATGGCCTTCCCACAGACCCTGGGCAGAGCGGCCACTCATGACCGCTCCCCAGCCCATGAGAGAGGCATCCGTCGTTAGCCTTACGCGACGACAAGGAGCCCCTAACGTCGGGCCTTGAACCAGGAACCAACGTTTCTTCCACATGTCTAAGGCAAGTAAGCACCACCGTGTGACCTTGATCGTGCGAAGTGGGTTTCCCCTCGAGGAAAACCCCTTGGTCCTGAGCCACCAATGTAGGGGTCTCATGTACAGCAGGCCAAAAAGTATCACGTTGGACGCCGCTGCCATCAGGCCCAACAGCCTCAGAAACTTTTTGACAGTGAGTGACTGGCCTTCTCTGACTCTCGCGACTGCAGTGATGATCGACTCGATCCGAGCAGGAGACATATGTGCCTGCATCGTGGTTGAATCTCACACCATGCCCAGATAAGTGGTTCTCTTTAGTGGAGAAAGAACACTCTTCTTGGCGTTTAGTCTTAAACCCAGCTCTCTCATATGGGCGAGGACGACATCTTGATGCCGAGCCGCCATCTGCTCCGATTGAGCTAGTGTTAACCAATCGTCGATATAATTGAGTATGCGGATGCCCTGGAGTCGCAGTGGAGCCAGAGCAGCATCCACACACTTTGTGAAAGTGTGGGGTGAGAGTGACAGGCCGAAGGGAAGAACTCTATATTGGTATGCTTCGCCCCCGAAAGCAAACCTCAGGAACTTCCAGTGTTGAGGGAGGATGGAAACATGGAAATAAGCACCTTTGAGATCTATCGTAACAAACCAGTCCTCGGGCTGGATCTGAGATACTATCTGCTGATAGTGAGCATCTTGAACCGAAGCCGTTTGATAGCGCGGTTCAGAAGACGGAGATCTAAGATCAGACGCAACCCCCCCCATCCTTCTTCGGAACGATGAAGTAACGGCTGTAGAACCCGGACGCTCTCTCGAGAGGAGGAACACGTTCTATGGCCCCCTTCCTCAAGAGAGTATCTACTTCTTGTTCCATTACCAGAGCCTGCTCGGGGCCCACTAGTGTGGGGATGACCCCGTTGAAACGAGGCGGACGAGAACAGAACTGGATTCCGTAGCCTCTTTCTACAGAACGCAGGACCCATTTCGAGCTATTGGTAGAAGTAGAAGTTTCCACTCTACCAGAAAATCTACTAAGGGAACCAGCCTCGAGAGGCTGGCGTCTGGTATTATTAGAGTAGCCAGTTTGGTGCCCTGAAGCGGATGACCGGCAGGGAACGACCGACCTGACTGCTGTAGCACCCTCACTTGAGGGGGCGAGCTCTCCCGTGCCGTACCGTTGCCGGGCGGCAGCTGGGAATTTCGCTCATCGGAGCTCACTGAGCCCTGAAGCACCGAGGTGGCAGGGGTATCAATGAACCTCCATGAGGGCACTGAGGGAACAACCGACCCGACCGCTGTAGCACCCTCACTTGAGGGGGCAAGCTCACCCGTGCCGTACCGTTGCCGGGCGGCCACTGGGATTTTCGCTCGTCGGAGCTCACAGAGCCGGAGGCACGAGAGTCGCACCCCCCCAGCTTCTTCTGAACGATGTGAAAGAGAGTAAAGAGTAACGGCTTGTAGAACCAGGCGCCTCTTCGAGTGGAGGACAACACGTTCTATGGCCCCTTAGTCATAGCGATTTTCTACTTCTTGTTGTAATACCAGAGCCTGCTCGGGACCCATTAGCGTGGGGGTGACCCCGTTGAATCGTGGCGGACGAGAACCGAACTGGATTCTGTCACCTTTCTCTACAATCTACAGGACCCACTTTGAGATATTTGGTAGAAATTTCCACGCTACCAGAAAATCTACTAAGGGAACCAGCCTCTCGAGGCTGGCGTCTGGTATTATTAGAGGAGCCAGTTCGGTGCCCTGAAGCGGATGACCGGCAGGGAACGACTGACCTGACAGCTGTAGCACCCTCACTCGAGGGGGCGAGCTCCCCCGTGCCGTACCGTTGCCGGGCGGCAGCTGGGAATTTCGCTCGTCGGAGCTCAATGAGCCCTGAAGCACCGAGGTGGCAGAGGTATCAATAAACCTCCATGAGGGCACTGAGGGAACAACCGACCCGACTGCTGTAGCACCCTCAATGGAGGGGGCAAGCTCTCCCGTGCGTACCGTTGCTGGGCGGCAGCTGGGAATTCGCTCGTCGGAGCTCACTGAGCCCTGAAGCGCCGAGGTGGCAGGGGTATAAATTAACCTCCATGAGGGCACTGAAGGAACAACCGACCTGACTGCTGTAGCACCCTCACTTGAGGGGGCGAGCTCTCCCGTGCTGTACCATCACCGGGCGGCAGCTGGGAATTTCGCTCATCAGAGCTCACTGAGCCCTGAAGCACCGAGGTGGCAGGGGTATCAATGAATCTCTGTGAGGGCACTGAGGAGGATCGGGCATAGTATACTGAGGTGTTATCCTTTCCTCGCCAGGTGGGCTGCCCTCAGGGACCTGACAATGGTAGGACCATTTCGCCGAGGTCCTCTTAGACAAATAACGGTCCGCAGATCCGTTTTCGGTCTATAAGACCCCAACTGAGAGCATCGCCCCGACCCCGATCTTTCTGTGGAGGGGTACGGGTTGCAACGCTCTGCTTTTGTGACTGGCGATATGAGGAGCCTGATGGCTGGGGCTGCTCCCGCTCAGCAGCCCCACCCCTGAGCAGATCAGCCTGGTATGCTTGTAACACCGCCATGGTGTGCAAGGATGCGCCAGCCTGACCTGCTGCCGTATAATCTTTCCCAACCAGACTCGATGTAAGCATAACGGGCCTGGTGGGAAGCTTCGGGCCTTCAGGGACGATGCTGAGGATGGGGAGAGATAGCTCGAAAGCGTCTGCTCCACCACTGGCATCGCCCCATTTACCTTATCATTCAGCCCCATGATGTTCTTTGAATAATTAGAGACTGTGGGGCTGTAAATACGGTTTCTCCCACGATCTTGACACCTCAGCATGGAGATCGGGAAAAAAACGGAAGGACCCCGTTGTGAAGGCTGTGATCTGGATTCAGAACATGCTCGTCTAATTATTTTTAGGGCGAGCGTCCTGTTTTTAGGCTGGCCAAATGATATTTTATTTTATTTTTGGCGCGAAACACCCCCCATAATCACAAATCACACCTCATATGCGAGGGACTGAGGTGGCGAGTCCACAGTCTCCTCTGTCTCGACACTCATCACATCCACCTCCTCGGAGGAAGATAGATGAAGCGTCTGGCCCCCCCTGCGAGAGAGAGAGCAGCGGATCTAGCGGGTGAGGACCGAGAAAAGGACGAGCCAGTCTCGGATCCCTCCACTAAATCCACCCACGATCCCCACGACAACATGCTGCGCTGTGCCTCGGCAACAGTGGGACAGCTGCCAGCGGGATCGCAAGCCTGGCCGCTCTAATCAAACGCAGCCAGGCGAGAGCGGAAAGTGCGCAGCGAGAGCTCACAGTGATGACAACCAGCTGCTCGAAAGCTGACCGTGCATGCTCCGCTCCTAAAAACACGACACACAATTGTGTGTATTCCCTGCCGTCAGATATCATGGGCAGGGAGGAACAAAGCGTTTGTAATGCCGTTTGCTCGCCATATACTTTCTCATTGTTTTATATATATGATTGCTTGTGCGGACAGACAACAGTAAAGAGACAGACACATACACAAAGCGCTATTGAAGGGCAGAAGCTGGGTGGCGCCCGGCTGGATGGGTTTTTATGCTTTCTGGTGCTTACGTCACCTTGCTCGTGACGTCTCGCTGCTCCATTTGACGGATTTGACACGTGCTTCAGAACACGGACACGCAAGGGCGTTCCCAAAGCGACTCGACGCAGCTAGAGTGCTGAAGGGGAACTAACTTTAATGTCTCTGTGGCAAACAGAGTTTGTAAGGCAGAACTCAGTTTTAGTAGAAGCAGAGTATTGTCAAATAATAGTATGAGATGCTGTGTTTCTAAAATTTTATACCTAACAGGAGAATATATATAATGAAACCGGGCCCAAAACGGAGCCTTGAGGTACCCCGCAGGTGATAGGTGCAGAGGAAGAAGAGAATTCTTAATTCTCACTTCAAATTTAATTATTCAACACATAATATTGTTCCTCATTTGAAAAACCTCATTACCCCTTGTAAGGGAGCATTGGATTTGACAATTGCAACATTTTTTTTAATTTAGGTGGAATGAGAAGTAAATAATCTCATCGAAGTTTCTTTTACACATACAGTGTGTCAGGTTCAACTATTAACTATTCAACCCGGTTACTCAAATGTTTTTTCTTTAAAGTATGAAAGCTTTCAATAATTATAAACCATTTTGACTGTTATTTTACAGAATTATGAGCGTTTATGATTCTTAACCAAAGGATATGTTTTAATTATTGTTTGCTTTATATGTTGGTTGTGATGGTGTGGATGAGAAGAGGACACAGGTGTCTGTTTGTGTGTGTGTTTTGATGGCTTTCTTAATCATCTTGTTCCGAGGTGGGCTGAGACGCTCCGGTTACCAGGGAAACAGTAAATATTAATAAATATCAAGTGCTTCCTAGATGTCATTCTCCCTCAACCATATTCACAACAGGACAGAATTAAGTGTGCAGGAGCAGCAGAGCAGACAGAGACAAATATAGAGAGAAAGCGATGACGCACAGAGCCAGAGCACTTGTTTGTTTTAAAAAAGGGTTTCCTGCATGTTCAGAAACTCGTCTTAATCCTCAGCATGTCCATGGAGAAAAAAAGCAGAATATGGCTGAATGACACTCTTCCAATGTGATGAAATCGACAAACAAATTAAACAAAGATTGCTGTTTAAAAGTTAATTTAAGTTTCGGAGAGGAGTTTGGAATCCTTTAGCTCATTTTTGGGAAAACGAGATATTTTTTCTAAGTCAGTGAGTCGTGAGATTGTGTGTTGATGTGAGGGTAGTTTAGCTGCCCTGTGGGGTTCCTCACACACACACATTTACCAAACTATGCCTCTCAATACACACACAAATATATCCTCAAAGACACTGACGCTGAAACACAACACTATTACACTATTTTGTGTGGCAATTTAACCCTGCTTACTTAATAAAAATCTCTGGAGCACTAATGACAAAAAAAATGTCATAATCTTTCTTTGAGATGTAATAACTTTCTCCACCTCTGAAACATCTGCTGTGTGGGTGAGCACAAACATTAACCAGTAATAATATCGCAAAGCATTTCTCACAATCCAATCTACATTAGATCCCGCTGAATATTCAGCTTCACTTGGAAATATTACTGAAGTTAAATTGTGAATACCATTTCATGTTGACTTTGGAAGTTCAAAGTTAATTCAGCTTGATTGATTTAGATGAGTCTTTTGCTGTCCTATAGCTGACTCTGGTGCCAGAACAGACCGTTCTTCCTCTTGTGGACAAATCCAGTCATCAGGAGATCACAGTGGGTGTGAGCTTCCAGCATCCTGACATCATCGCTAATGCTGATGTGGTCCAGCAGCATCTGAGTGAGCCGTACTACTGGAGATTGCCAAAACAGTTCAAACGCTCCATGGTCAGTCTGCCACTATCAGTCTCAGCTTTTTCATTTTATTTTATATACATTAAATACACATTTACATACATTTATGTATACATGTTTGTTGCTAGAACAGGAGATTTGTGGTCAGTAAAAAATTGTAATGCTTGTTGTCAGTAATTAACAATCGGTCCCTATAGATTCTCTTTGCCACCTGGAAAATTCTCAGTCCCTTAAAGTGTATAACGGCCGGGAAGCAAGAAAACACACATCAAATTGTATTCTCAATACTTCAACTTTATTCATAGATACAAAGATATTATATAGGCATATGTCGAGGGGAGTTTCAACCCTTTAACCAATGAGGATATAGATGACATACATATAGGATTTTGGCCAAGAATATGTGTTATATAAAATGGCCACATGTACAGGAAAATATGGACATATTAGGAATAAACTTGGCGAAGGATGCTGAACTATCTCCATAGTTCATCACGAACCCCATTACCTTGGAGACCTAGCTTTCGTGTCCTCGTTTGAACATTTGAACCCAGAAAAGCTAATGCATACATGTGCGCATGCATACCTTGAATATGAGTAAGAGACATTAAAACATAATACAAGAGAGAGAGAGCAGATGGAGGAGGGGGGAATCAGAGAGAGAAAACAACATTGCGCTGTACAGGGAGGGCGAGCAGAGAGGGAGAGAAGAAAAGGAGGGTGAAAACATCTGGAACCAATACAGACAGAGGGTGTTTTCTAACACTTGTGAAAGAAGTCTCTTTTGCTCACCAAAGCTGCATTTATTTGATTAGAAATACAGTAAAAATAGTAATATTGTGAAATATTATTAATATTTAAAATAAATGTTTTCTGTTTTAATGTATTTTAAAATGTTATTTATTCATGTGATTTCAAAGCTGTATTTTCAGCATCATTACTCCAGTCTTCAGTGTCACATGATCCTTCAGAAATCATTTTAATATGCTGATTTGCTGCTTGAGAAACGTTTCTGATCAGTTTCGAAAACAGTTGTGCTACTTCATATTTTTGTGAAAACCGTGACATTTTATTTTTCAGGATTCTTTGATGAATAGAAAGTTCAAAAGAACAGCATTTTCAGCATTGCTGAATAAAATAATTATTTATTTAAATAAAACTGATGCCAAACTTTTTGAATGCAAGTGTACAGTCCAGTTGTTTCAATCATATAAAATATATTTTTTAAAATTTCAAGGCCAGCTAATGAACATTACAATGAGTCTCACCATTCGGAGGTTGTTCTTTCAGATAACAGCCTATGGTGGGAAGCTGAAGTATGCCATCTATTACGAGGCTCGTGATGAGACGGGCCGCACCTCTTACGAGCCCCAGGTCATCATAAAGGGTGGACCCAACAAGGACAAGGTCATGGTCCGCCACATGCCAGCACTTCAGATTGGCCAGCTGACCCGTCACGAGATTGATATAACAGAGGTGAGCCAATCAGGGATGAGAGTCAGCGCTCAGCCCCTCCCACTTACTGAAACACACAGCACATCACTTTTACAAGAGTGTTGACAGTGTTTGCATGTGCAGGAGTCATTCACATGATCTCATTTACCACAGTTACATCAACCATACACTAAAACACTGATGTTTTGCAGCACGAATGGAAACACAAGGATGACAGGCCGATGTCTCGTGAGGATTTCATGGACGTGCTGTTTCATGTCGAATATATCCTAATAAAGGCCTCACACGGCAGCGTCATGAGACACAGCAGGTAAACTGATCTCAAGCATGGCCTACAACTTTATTTCAAATGTTATTCAACTTTCAAATTACGAGGAAGAACCTTGGTGATTATAGATCACTAAAGCTAAAACTTAAACCATAAAAAATGTTACTTGAAATAAAATAAACTTTAACTAAAATAAGGCAGCATTTCTAATTTTCATTTAGTTGAACTTGTACTAAATATAACTGAAACTAAAAATGAAATAATAATTAATAAATACTGTATAGCCACATAAATAAACCTAAAAAAGGTGAAAAAAACATAAATAAATGACCAAAACTTCACACAAAAAATAAATAATTCAAAATATGAATAAGAACTATAATGGGATCTATTATACTAAAAATAACACTGGTAAGAACTTGTTTTATAAGTTCTAGTAATTTATGAGTTGTAATAAGTTTTGTAATACCAAAATAGTTATGAAGGAGCAGAAGCTCATATGTATGTGTGTGTGAACTGGTGTGATGTGCAGGATTTCTGAGATCACTTTGGAGGTGGCTGAGGTGGGGACGCCCTCAAAGGACAGTGAAATCGCCCATCAGATTGAGAAATGTGACTGTCCTCTGGGATACGCCGGTCTCTCCTGTGAGGTAAAGACTTTTGTGCACAATATTTGACGTGTAAGAGCTGTTATGTGCTGGAAGGTTGTGATAAGACATATGTCATAAATGCTATTATTACCCAACTCTCTGTAGGTCAGATATTATAGCATAATATTGGTCAGATAATAAGGCATAGGCCAACGTCATAGTAAAAATAGTAAGGACACACATTTTCATGAAAACATTATGTGTTTTATATTTATTACATAGCATGGCTGAGATTGCTTCATCCACATAATAAACTCAATCTGTTGTTCACAACATTACCAAAAAACCAACTCTGAAAAGTCCCAGTAATGCAGTTTCCAAATAGATTTAACGTGACGTCCTTGTCACAATAATTAGGCCGCTTTGAAAGGTGCTGACATGCCCTTTCATAACAGGGCTCTAGAAACACAACAGCTCTGGAAAAACAGGCCGAACAGCTGGATGTATATCGCTGCACGACACTCATCATTACAGCCAGTGTTTCTGCTTCTCAGACTGGTAATGTGTTAAAGCGCTCTCTCGCCGCCAGTCTCCGCCCACAAAGCGCTCGTGTGAGATCTTTAACAAGCTCAAGCGTGCGAGACTCCGATTACAGATCAGCGAGAGTCAGTTGTTCACATTCAGGCTGGACGAGGCCGTGTGAGACAGATGGCCGTAACTCTGAAACACCTCATACTGTGCTTAATAAAGTATTTTTAAACAGGCGTTTAGCAAGTTCACCCTGAACAGATGGTGTACTAAATTGATGCGATTAATTTTGAAGAGCAATGGTGAGAGGGAGTGTTGCTATGGTTTCAACGGTTGAGGACTATTTTTTTTCCCCGTATGAACATGCTGGTCTACAATGTAACCATTTTTTGGTGTGGATTTGCAGCACGTTCCTGCTTAATTGAATGACAATGATTATGTGTGTCTGTAACCTCTTGCATATTTACACATTAACTGTAGTAGTGTCATATCCGAACGCCACAGCACTATGCTAACACATGCGCTGCAGAATGAACACGTTGTACAGGTTCATTTGTAACTATTTGCTATAATGTCTAAGAGTCTATGTTGTCTCCGTTGTCAGGTTTTGAGTGTTGAAATCTGAGAACGCAAAGTTCACCAGAATCACACTTAACTGAGTATGCTTTCTTTTACTATAAAATGCAACATGCAGTAAAGTGTAGAGTGACTCTTAAGTCTTAAAGGAACACTCCACTATTTTTCAAAATAGGCTCATTTTCCAACTCCCCTAGAGTTAAACAGTTGAGTTTTACCGTTTTCGAATCCATTCAGCCGATCTCCGGGTCGGGCGGTAGCACTTTTAGCTGTAGCTTAGCATAGATCATTGAATCTGATTAGACCGTTAGCATCTCGTTCAAAAATGACCAAAGAGTTTCGATATTTTTCCTGTTTAAAACTTGACTCTTCTGTAGTTACATCGTGTACGAAGACCGACGGAAAATGAAAAGTTGTGATTTTCTACGCAGATATGGCTAGGAACTATACTCTCATTCCGGCGTATTAATCAAGGAGCTTTGCTGCCGTGCCATGAGTGCAGCAGGCGCAATGATATTACACAGCGCCTGAAAATAGTCCCCAGCACGCTCACTGTGCAAGCAGGTGGTCACGTTGGTTATGTTGACAGACATTAGCCTATTTTTATTTAATTATAAATAGTTGTTTTATCATTGTTAAATAATCATTAGTTCTATAAAACCTCCTATGCTTTACCTTCAAATGTACTGGCCATCATTTGATTTATGTGGAAATATTCATACAGTCATTATTCATTCATTCATTTTACCATGGTGAATAAACAGGTAAGACTACTTCATGACCAATTAGAAAGTTCTGTGTGACTGCCACTAGGGAAAGAAATGTGGTAATTGTACATAAATTGAAGAAAGTGGAAAGGCGGCTTAAGAGAAAGTAAAGCCCAAATACCCTATCAAAGAGACACTATGAAAACAGAACTAATCAACACTTATCCAACAATGCCATGCAATATGGTCATTTTTATAATAATTTGTTGTGTTATGAAAGAAAATTACCTAGTCTGAATTAGGGGATGTTTATACAACAACAACTGTTTCTCCTTTGCGTTTTTGACCATTTTTGCATACAGATGACAACATTGTCAAAACGATCCCCATTCACACGGATCAGTGGAAAAGACTTGAAGCGCTGTTCGTTATTCTGCCAAGCCAGTAGCTGCCGATGTTACTTTGTAAAGAAACACTATGCGCCTTCATGCATTCCTATATAGACAGAACATGAATACACATGCGCATGATGTCACCATTTCCACAAATTCATGTTTTCATAGTTTACACAGAGATGATAACGAGTTTTCAAAAACTTGCACTTTGAAACCCATTTTCAAAAGTTTGCATTTTCAGACAACCAAAACACTGTTGTCATGTGAATGAATGACCGAAACACAAAAAAAAGTCGTGCAATCACCCCCTTAGTTTCACATTCATATTATGAATATATTATTGTATTGTAAGAGGTTGCTGTAAAATCTTGCTGATGTAGTACAGTGTGTTTGTGTAAGTAACAGTGTGATGGCTCATGCAGGAATGTGCAGCGGGGTTCTACAGGCTCTCTGTTCATGCCGGTGGAGCCGCGTCCAGAGCGGGCTTTGGCACCTGTGTCCGGTGCCAGTGCAATGGACACAGTGACTCGTGTGATCCTGAAACAGCCATCTGCCAGGTGCGTACACCCTTAATAAAAGCATTTATGAGCTGCATTCCTCTGAGTGGACCAAGTCCTTCCTGATTGGATTGGCTTGAGTGAGTGTCTCCCATTGATAGAGAGTTGACGTAGCATTGCTGGGCTGATGTGCATTCAGAACCTCTTAGCAACAGTATCAATGAACCATCACAGATGACAGTTGTCCAAAACCCATTTTCCTAAACTAAATGGTGCTGGAGCCATTTTTCGGGCCAGGGGATCTTTGAGCCGCTCTCAGAACTGGCCTGCATTTCCATTGACTTGACTGCCCAGAACCAGCTTTTCTGCAGTGGAAATGTGGATTTGGCCAGAATGGATCCAGCACCGTGTTCGTGGAAACGAGGTGCAAGTAAAGCACCCTGGAAGAATCAGGTCTGTTGAGTCCACCAAAAATGGACATGCAGTCAAACTGTTCTCCAAACAGCTTGTACAGACCTTCTTCTGCTTTCAATTGCATGCATGCTAATAGCAATATCATTTGCATTTTACGGGTTTTCGCAAATTGAAAATGGTAAACGAGTGTGCAGGGGGGTAATCTGAGTAATTGAGGTACACAGAACACGGCCCAGTAAAGCGCAACTTCAGCAGTCTGATTACACTCCACTCTGAAAGCTGCCGCTCCTCTGTGCCTCTTTCTCGCCGTTTTTCTGCTCATTCTTGTTGTGAGACTTGGGCAACTTGAGAAATGCAGATCTCTTTACTTTGGCCAGCTTTCTGTTCTTAACGTTGCATTTTCACAAGATTAAGAGAGAGCTTTATGTGTTTCTTGAAAAGCTACATTTGTATTGATTTTATGTGTAATGAAATTAAGCTGTTGTCTTTCTGTTATCTTTTGTCTTACCAGTGTGATTATATGCTGTAACTCGTGCTGTCAATCAAGCAATTTAAATTTAAACCAGATGCATCGCAATTAATTGTACATATCAATATTTGCTGTCCCAAAATGAATTTGATTCGGAGACATTATCATGCATTATTCTGATGGAAAAATGAGACCCAGTGTCATGTTATGTGTAATTAAACTTTAAAAAACGAGTATCAAACCCTGCATTCTGTAAGATTGTGAGCTCTGCATTCATTCTGTGCCGTCTGCTCTCAGTAAGTGTGTTTTCTCTGACTGCAGACTGAAAAAAAAAAAACTGAATTCTCTATTATGGAATTGTTTCAAAGCAGGTTTACAGAAAGTTGTGCTGTTAATAATGCCTCAGTGTTTTAACATGGAGCAGTTTTAGGGCTGGATGATATGACGATATAAAACAACGATCCCACAGATTGAGATTGAGCTGTTTTCATAGTGTTGTCTAGCACATGTATCAGTACAGCAGTGACATTTAAGAGATTTAAATATTGGCTGGTTTTGTTCAAAGCAAGCGATTCTCAAAAATTATTAATGAAAATAAGATCAGATGTCACAGATGAAAAGTCTGAAAAGCCATAAGCGGTGGTTAAGGGATTAGGTAATGGTTGGTTTAGTTGTAAACAATTCTCAGAACACATCAATAAATATACCATCTGTTGTCTTAAGTGAAAACTAGATGCTTATCAAAGAGTCTAATGTGAGTTTAACATTTTCCAACTTGTTTAATTGGAAGTCATTTAAGTGTTAGGAAATATAGGATATGGCTTTCATTTTAATTAGTAGCATCTCTAATTTCAGACAGAATAACTATAACATGATGGCGTTACTAACTGTGAGCTGCTCGGAAGTCAACACATAATTATTTAATTGTGCAGTAAGCATTGTTAATGGTTTAATTTAAATGCATCAAATTGACAGCCGTAGTTATAACAGTATTATTACATGTTATAAAGTCTTAATAGTGTTTTTATGCTTTTTTTGTTCTAGAATTGTCAGCATAACACAGTCGGCGATAAGTGTGAGCGATGTGCTGCAGGGTTTTACGGCGTAGTGCGCGGCTTTACCGACGACTGCAAACCCTGTGCGTGTCCGCTCCTCAACCCGGAGAACAAGTATGTGACACACACACACACACACACTTTAGCTGTGCTAAGTCTAACTTTTGCACTGTTTCTCTCAGCTTTAGTCCCACCCTGTCAGAC
This sequence comes from Sinocyclocheilus anophthalmus, assembly GCA_018155175.1. Taxonomy (NCBI): domain Eukaryota; kingdom Metazoa; phylum Chordata; class Actinopteri; order Cypriniformes; family Cyprinidae; genus Sinocyclocheilus; species Sinocyclocheilus anophthalmus. Next base: position 167,488 of record JADLZN010001742.1, on the reverse strand, counting down.
GGAGGGTTTTAGTGACTACCGCTGCACCTCCTGTCCTGAAGGCTACGAGGGAAAACACTGTGAAAGGTGAAAACATATTTCTAAATGATGTAAAACAAGACATTACTTACATGGCCGAATCTGTCAATAAAGTGTTGATAATGAGTGTTCGTTTCCCTCTGCAGCATTGAATGTGAGTCGAGTTTTAAGTGTAACTAGTAATTTTTTAACAGAGGCCTCATAACGTGTTGAATGTGATTTCGGTATGCGCAGGTGCGCCCCTGGTTTCCATGGTAACCCGAGTGTGTTGGGCGGCCGGTGCGAGGAGTGTAAGTGCGACGCTTACGGTGCATTTCCCACAGTGTGTGACCCGCGCTCCGGACAGTGCCGGTGTCGTCCCGGAGCCAGCGGCCTGAAGTGTGACCAGTGCATGGAGAGGCATGTGTGTGGCCCTCAGGGCATCGTGTGTACGTATGACAAAACATGAGCAGTCTCCAGCCTCTCTTTGACCCTGACCCTTTTCTGCTACCGTGCCTTTAAGACTTCTGTGATGTATATTGAATATGATTAACTAAGTTAGGCTGATCTGATTTATCCTCTGAGTCTTTGTTTCTTAAACAACCACTAATAACAGAGAAGAGATGCAGCCAAAACAAACAGCATTTTAATTAGACATGCTCAGATTTCCCCTCACAAAATTACTGTTTACTTTTGGTATAATTGTTGACTGATCATTTTCTCAGCTCGGAGAGATCAGATTGCATTGCTGCGCTAGACACCTGCTCCTCAGCACTGGGTTTGAAATCATCTCTTTTAGCAATTATGTGTTTTATGATAATTGTATTGGTTGACTGGACAGATTGGGTAATTATGCATGTGTTTTTTCTGTGTATGTGTGACGTGTGGTGCTTCATAATCCAGCATTCATTGTCAGGGATGTCATTTTTTTATATTTATATGGATTTTCGTATTTTCCAACCTGAGAAGCTTGGCCAACATGAATATATCAGTGTAGTAATTTACTGTTGTTCTATTAAATAAGTAAATAAAAAATTATATAATAATAATCATTATTATATTTATTTAAATAATACTGTGTCAATAAATTTACATATACTAACTATAAGTGTTGCAATAGTAATTATTAGGTGAGTTACTTTTTTATATTTAACTGATAAATATTTATGTGGTGTTTTGCACGTGTATGAGATGATGATGATGTGATGATAATTAATGTATAACAAATTACCGTACAAAGTATTCTGTATATATTGTCTGTAATTGTATTGCGCTGTCAAATTTTTAACTATAAATGAATTTGTATAGAAAAATTCACCAGATAAAAAAAGTATAAAAAAAGAAAAGATTTCATGTAATAATATAATATATAAGATAATAACAGTAATAATGAGTTCTGTATGCTTCATGAGTTAGTATGTATCAGGTTCGTGTCATGGGTCTGAATTGTGAATTTATTTTTATTTTTTTCTGAAGTCAAAAATGTCAACAAAAAAAACCCTTTAATAATCATAATAATAAAAACGTAATACAACTCAAACAACTTGACTATATTAGAGTGCATACAGTTTTAAAAGTATGACCGCAGGACATTAAACTTGTTAGCATTAGATTTATGAGGTAAAATGACTTGAAAATATTTGGTCGGTGTAGCACAAACCATGTAAAGCCAGTAATATGTGCAGAATATGAATATGCACAGAATATGTGCAAAGGCTGGTTACACCGCTTACCTTGTGGTTATCAGCCGTCTCTACTAATCTGACTCTTATAACTTATTTTCCTTCATGTTTATGCTGGTTCCCTTAGACTGTCATTGTTAATGCATTAAGCTATATGCAATTTATTTTACACTGAGGAATGAGTGAAAATATTTTGTTTAATATGGAGGCACCACCCTGCTGTAAAGATTGATAATTCAGATTTTGCTTTCATGTACTCTTGAGTGAGACTTTTTTATTTCCAGATCTTTTCACACCTTTACTCGTTCGGTCTTTTGCGTTAAAAGGCGTCTTCACAGGAACTCTTAATAGCTCCATTTTTTTCAAGAGGTTAAATTGAGCGGTGTTTTGCATCCGCAGCGAAAGCCACGCGCCTGTCTGTGCCTTTTTTCCCTCCCGCTATCGCTCGTAGCATGTCAAACACTCATAATGGGCTGCCAGGAGCTGTTTCACACTCTGTGTTAAATTTCACGCTTGAGAAGTCCTGCTCCCCTGGGTTTCCACCTCGCTCACGTTTAATCTAGAGAGAGAGAAGTGCTCGGGGACACGGCTCGCCCTCCGAGCAGGTGAATGGAGATGATGGAGGGATGCTGGATGAGTGCTGTTGTGATAGCAGAGACAAAAGAGGCCAATAACATTCGTTAACAGCATTGCCCCAGGACCTGTCCATCCTTGTTGTCCTTTCAGAGAGCGTGTGCCCTCACACACACACATATTCACAGACACTCATCCTGTACACATGCCTTAATCAAATATGAACGCAGTACAAGTATGTGCACTCCTTTTTAATTTGCACTTCAGTAAATGTACAAATGGACTGCTAGTGTAACTCAAGTGTGTAATTCCTATGCGACTAATGTCTCAAAATAGGGCTGCAAGAGGTTTCCTGAGCATTCAATCTATCTTCTGTCAACTTGAACTTCTGTCAATCAATCAGATAGTCCCGCCCCAACATAAAATATCTAAAAACAAATCAATTGTTATTCATCTATTGCACAAAAGCAACAAGAACAAATAATATAAAATGTAAAAAAAAAAAAAAAAGTAACGGGGCAAACATAGGCAAGGTTTATATTTATAACACGTGTTTGCAGCGTTGAGCAATGTAGCCAATAACAGACATATCTGTTGATTTCTGGAACGCAATCAGAGGCGTTTAAGTTAGAATCCACTCACCGCTCAAAACGGCAGAGTTTTTGTGCAGTGCTGAGATTTGCGTGATCACGAATCCTCTCACGGGTGTAAACATTATGAAAGATTCGTTATGCATATATTCATTGTGTTATAACAGAGCTTTGTGAGATCGCGATGAACTGAGATGTCAGTTTTTTAGGATTATAAAGAGAGCGCTCTTTGCTCATTCTGCCGTGTTTATATAGTTTTAATACATTTTTATTTCAGTTTTAGTTTTAGATATTTTAGTACAACAAGTTAAACTGTGTAATGTCTGCCCTGAGACCCTTAAGCATGCATATGCGTATCTGAGGGGGTTTTCTGTGTGACCTTGTAAGGTGGCATCTGATGGAGGATGCATGCATGCAGTGTGTACAGTGTGATGTGATGCCTGTGGGGTGGTGTGCATGTTGTTACTATATGAGTTGATGTGGTGATTTTGAATTGTGTTCAGCGTGTGATGACGACTGCACAGGACTCTTGATTCAAGACATGGATCGTCTGCTGCATTTGATTGACAGCGTTAATCTCACTCTGCCCCTCCCCCTGCCGTATAAAGTGCTGTATCGATACGAGAACATGACGGAGGAGCTGAAGGTGAGCATGAGCAGCAGAGCTCTGATCATCAGTGTCCATTCACAGGGCCTCAAAACACCAAACCCATCCAAGTCTGGAAGATCTTTACTGTCAGTTTAATGCGCTAATTATTGAATTCAGAGGTGATCCCGCTCAATACCTAATTCAATTGCAACCTGGATTGCTGCGAATAGCCATAATGCGATTAAAGGGATAGTTCATCCAAAAATGAAAATTACCACCATTTGCTCAACCTCAAGCATTACTAGGTGTTATATGACTTATTATTTCATACGAATCAATCAGAGTATAAAAAAAAAGTCCTGGCTCTTCAGGCTTATAATGGCAGTGAATGGGTTATTTTCAAAGTCCAAAAGAAGTCCAATAAAGCACATCCATCCATCATAAAAAGTAGCGAATCAATGCGTTTTTATAAGAAAAATATCCCTTATTAAAAAATGCTTGACGTAATTTTAGCGTTAGTAATCTTTAACACTAAGCATATACAATATTAGCGTAAGGTCCAGTGAGAATTTGCTAGTCTCGCGAGAACCGACGTTTTGTTAACAGGAGCAAAGGAAGCAACGTTTCATTAATAGCGCTTCAAAAATCCCGGGACCACATTTTTTAATTCTTTACAAATCTTCGCTTCGTACTTCTAATTCGTGACCGGTGTTTTGTTACGCTCTCTCCTCTGCGCTTCCTCATTCATCACTTCTCACCGGACCTTACACTACGCTACATCATCTGCCTGAATGAACGTGCAAGTTAGCGCAAGCTAGAAATTACGGTTTATAAAGTTTTAAATATAGATATTTTTCTTACAAAAACGCATTGATTCGCTTCAGGAGGCCTTTATTCACCCCCCGGAGCCGTGTGAGGCACTTTTTTATGATGGATGGATGCACTTAATTTGACGTCTTTTGGACTGTTGAAAAATAACACCCATTCACTGCCATTATAAAGCTTGGAAGAGCCAGGACGTTTTTAAATATAACTTCGATTGGATTCGTCTGAAAGAAGAAAGTCACATACACCTAGGATGGCGTGAGGGTGAGTAAATCATGGGGTCATTTTCATTTTTGGGTGAACTATCCCTTTAAGTTACATTTTTTTAATCAATTGACAGTCCTATTTTTTTGAGAGTTTATTTACAAACATACTTTACACATGTAAACACAGCCCAAAAAATGTCTGTAAAATGTTTTCCGGTACAACTTGAATTGTTTGCATGCTCCACCTGAATAATGACACAGAGAAGCTGAAAAAGCACAGTCAGAACTGTGTCTTGAACACAGAAACTAAAGCAGTAATCGTGCTGTACTTCATCGTTTAAGCTCCGGTAGGACGGCAGGTTCGTTTGGAGAAGCTCTAATCACGTCAGACGGACTGATCTTCTGCTAATTAGCATCTATATTTGAGTTGTTTACAATATCGTTTTCCATGTATAGCTCAAATTATTCATTACATGACTCATAATTCAGTGATGTCAAATGAGGCCTGTGTCATCCTGGTTTCCATGGTGACACGTCTCTGTCCGTCAGTCATGTGTTGATGGTAATGCCGTGTCTTTGGTCGTGTGTTTGCAGCACATGCTGTCCCCTCAGAGAGCCCCGGAGAGACTGCTGCAGCTGGCCGACAGTAACCTGGGCAGTCTGGTCACTGAGATGGACGAACTGCTCAGCAGGGTGAGTCTCTCACACAGTAAACATCAGGCCTGAACCTGATCTAATCAGTCCTTACGGTATGGAGTGTGGAAGTCAAGAACAAAGAAACTGCGTTGCAATCACTTGTTCACTAACCGTCTAAACCAGGGGTGCCCAAACTCAGTCCTGGAGGGCCGGTGTCCTGCAGAGTTTAGCTCCAGCTTGCCTGAACATGCCTGCCTTTAAGTTTCTAGTATGCCTAGAGGGGTTAAAGAAGCGTGAATAGCTGGTTCAGGTGGGTTTAATTGGGGTTGGAGCTAAACTCTGCCGGACACCGGCCCTCCAGGACCAAGTTTGGGCCCCCCTGGTCTAAACCATCTAAATTCAGCATCAAATTTAGTATTAACTGAAAGTCCACACATGCAAACATCTCCTGGTGGCCTTCGTTGAGTATAAATGTGTTGCTGTTTTTTAATAGATATTGGTATTATTAGGAACTGAACTATGTGACCCTACATTAAGTTTTACTTATTTCACAGTAAAAAGGACCATTTGGGGCACAGAGTCTCTTCTGCTCATCAGGGATGCATTGATCAAAAATACAGTAACTTCAGGAATATTGTGAAATATTATTTCAATTTAAAATAAAACCTAATTATTTCTGTGATGTCAAAGCTGAATTTTCAGCAGACATTAATACAGTCTTCAGTGTCACATGATTTCAGAAATCATTCTAATATGCTGATTTGCTGCTAAGAAAACATTATTATTATTATCAATGTTGAAACCAGTGGTGCGGCTTCAATTTTGTGGAAACCGTGAGCCATACATCAAAAAAGTTTGGGGTATGTAAGATTAATTAATAGGCTACTTATTTTATTCGGATTAAATTCACCAGTGACAGTAAAGAAAATGCTATTTCTAACAAATGCTGTTCTTTATCAAAGTATCTGGAAAAATAAAATGTATCTCAATTTCCAAAAAAAATTAAATTAATCAGCCGCAATGTTTTCAGATTGATAACATCAGACAGTTTCTTGAGCAGCTAAGTCAGATAGAGGTTGGTCAGATTTATGGTCTCGTTGTTTTTATCCTGAGGATGCCGGCTTCGATCACACGTGCAGAAGAGCATGTGAGGCGGTTGAGAATGTTCCTTAAAATCTTTCATTGGGTTTTTCTCATGCAGGCAACTAAAGTGTCTGCTGATGGACAGCAGACGGCAGCAGATGCAGAGCGGAGCCGCAAAGGAGCCGAGGACCTGGAGCTTTACGTCAGGAACACACTGCTGGCTGCTGAAGGTACCAACAAATATCAAACTGAGGAAATGGATTTGACTGGTCCAGCTGAAATTATGATTTTAATGAGGTTTTCATGGGATCAGTATGAGATTAGCTGAGGTTTAGGTGATGGTTGGATTAGGCTGAGGTGAGGATGGGCCTGTGTGTGTGTGTGTGTGTGGTGGTGTGTGTGTGTGTGGGGGTGTGTGGTGGTGTGTGTGTGTGTGTGTGGTGTCTGTGCGGCGTGGTCTGGGCGTGCGTGCGTGTGTGTCCGTTTGGGTGTGTGGTGTTTGTGTGTGGGTGTGTGTGGAGTGTGTGTGTGTGTGTGAGACCCGATGCTCTGTAAATAAGTGTTTGTCTCATTGTGCATGTCTTTAAATGAGAAGCTGCTTTAGATAATGAAGGTTCAGCTAATACTATGTGATGCCTTAATTAAAAGAGACAAAATTCATTACTGGAAAAATAATCACTTAAACAGATACTCCACTCACTGACTGTGTGTGTAGTGGGAGTTGAATCCTTTAAGTCAAGTCAAGTCATATTTATTTGTATAGTGCTTTATCAGCACAACACAGATTGTTTCAAATCAGCTTCACGTTATTAAACAGAAAATTAAAATTCATAAATTATGAAACAAATTAAATTTCAGTTGCGAAGCAGCTCTGCAGAAGACAAGTGTCAATATTCAGATCTATTTATTTCAATGTTGATTCAGTTCAGATCAATCATGAAACACCTTTATGACCAGATTCAGGGACTCATCATGATATGATTCTTGCTGCATCTTGTTCATCAGCAGCATTTGCCTTCTTGTGTCCATCTAGTCTGTATAAACATGCACTAGACAGGCGTATTTGACTTGTCTTACTGTTTTTTAGTGTCTCACGCCTTGAGCGCAGCATGCTGTTTCAGATGAAAAGAAGTTACAATTTTAAAAACATTTCTTGGGATCTTAATAAAAGCTACAAATTACAGCATCTATGCTCTGATCTGCCAATAAAAGTTGAACAAGCATCTATAACAGTGTCGTACCAAAGGCAGCTTCCATATATATTTCTGTTTTGGCTCTTAAACTTTTTTTGTGCATTTGAAAATGAGAATGCAATGAGAATGGGGGGGGAAAAACTACCATAAGTATTAGTATTAATATTAGTATTAATATTTTATAAATATTACTTTTAATATTTATTTATTTTTATAATTGTATTTAATAATAATAATAAATCAAAATATTTAAAAAAAAAAAAAAACATTTTATTGAATAATGCACATACAGTTTCGTGGCTGGTAAAAAAATATTTTTGACCAGTAAATATTCTCACGTCGCAGGCCATTGACAGGTGTGGCAAAATGTTAGATTTATGTCCTGTGCGTATGTTTGTTGGTGCAGCACAGGTATATTTTGCAGCATTGTACACATTCATGATGTTTTGTCCTGCATGTGCTTTCTTAATCGTTACATTTATCAGTCACATATTTACAAAAAAAACCTGATTATGAGTTTTTGTGGCCAGATCACAATCTCAATTCCCCGAACACCTATCATGCAAATGTGGTTGACACCTGAGAGGTGTTCTCACAACAGATGGTGTTGTCTCTGGACATCTAAACATCAGACACACATACTGATGGACACTCACTCACCGGATGCAAGCAGATTAAAGCCATAAATACAAAAAAGTGCATAATTTATTTTCTTGGATACGTGTTTGGCACTTAGAGCCAACACATTGCACGTTGGTCCTCTGGATTTTGATAACTGGCCAAAAACCGCTTCCCGCTCCCCTTCAGCTGCTAGCAGAAGTGGAGGAGAGCAGACATCAGTCAGCGTGGAGTGCAAGAGCTTCATTATCCATTCTGTGCATGAGCTCCCTGCTCCAGTAAACCGCCTCATCTCTCATCCTCTCGCACGCTAAACGAGGAGGAATCAAATGATTCTGTTCCCCCCAAAGACCCGAGCTTTGTTTGAAACTCACTATGCAATTATTTATTTATCCATTGGCAGGTATATACTGTGCTCTTTGTAGTCGATCGACTGTTTGCATTTGAACACTTGTTCAATTATAGCTCATTTTCATCTCAATTTAATTATTTTTATTTAAATTACAACATGCAGAGAAGCTTGCTCGCTCTTTATTTCGCCCTCCCGTTTGAACTGATTGGGGTTATATTATAGAATCTAATTGAATTTGATTAAAGAACATTAACTCTGCTGAGTCAAATTTGAACTTCTTTGAATTAAACTGAAGCAAGTCACACCAATGAAAAGGAGGTGAAAAGAAATAAGGGACAGTTACATTTGATCTGTGTATATACTGTCCCCTGTATGTGTCAATCATCATTTTATTAAAATGAGATTCATATAAATAGTAGTGTATGGTGTGACCTCATTAGTAAAAGTGTTTACAATTACAGTATTTTTGTGTATTGTGTGTGTGTGTGTGTGTGTGTGTGTGTGTCTGTTGTCCAGCTTTAAGGGACAAAGCACGTGAGCTGAACACCACTCTGGGCTCGAGGGATGGGGTCATCCTAGAAGATTTGAACGCTATGAACGATTAAATCCAAAGTCCCCCAACACATTCGACCCAACCCCCACCCCCAATCACCAATGCTCGCAGAACTACGCAAACGCCAGCTCTCCGGCAAGAAAAACATCGCTGACGAAGAATTGAGGTAAAACACACACACACACACACACACAGACACACACACACTGCATGAAGAATCCAGATGAGGTCACTTCCTGGGTGTCATTTTCTGCAATAGGCTGCATTAGTGCTGCCCACTCATTTTTTTTCCTTCGTTTTAGTCTTTTTTAAGTTGTAAGCCATGAACCAAACCAACCAGCTACAAGGAGAATCACAGCATTACAAATTTTCATTTGAAACAAAAAGGAATTGAAAATCGGACAAAAAGACAAAGATGCAAGACTGTATACTTAATAGCTTTAGTGAGGGAAAGAACTACAATCCCATGATTCATTGCAAATGATATAATTGTCTTAAAAACAATGGAGAAATGTATATATACATATATATTTTGACAGCGTAATGAGACCGAATTGATTACATCACTGTGGGTGGAGCTAAAGAGATCTTTTGGTGCAATTTATGCACTGCAGTCCTCTGATTGGTGGAATTTTCTGTATATCATCATGGGTAATGTAGTTCCCCTTCAGGAACTCGAGCTGCGTCGAGATTTGCTTTGGGAACGCCCCTGCATGACCGCGTTCTGAGGCATGTGTAAAATCAGTCCAATGGAGCAGTGAGACGTCACGAGCGTGGTGACGTGAGCGCCATCCGGCAAAGCACAAGTTAGCTTCTGCTCTTCAGTAGCGCTCTGTGTATGTGTCAGTCTATTTACTGTTGTCTGTCAGTCCACAAGCATTCAAAAGAGTATGTCAAAGTCTTAAGCTAAAATCTATGGCGAGCAAACGGCATTACAGAGGTTGTGTGCCTCCCTGCCCACGCTATCTGACAGCGGGGGATACACACGATCTGTGTTGTTTGTTTAGGAGCGGAGCATGCACGGTCAGCTTTCGAGGGAGCTGATTGTCATCACTGCGAGTTACTCTCGCTGTGTATGCTCCGCTCTCGCCTGACTGTGTTTGATGAAAGCGGCCAGGCTCGTGGTCCCGCTGTTGCTGAGGCATGGTGTAGACTGTTGTCGTGGGGATCGCAGGTGGATTTAGCGGAGGGATCCGAGACGGGCTCGTCCTTTTCTCGGTCCTCACCCGCTAGATCCGCAGCACTCTCTCAGGGTTCGTAAGCCCGCGCTGAGGTTTCTTCCCCCAGAGAGAGAGCCAGACACTTCATCTATCTTCCGCCGAGGAGTGTTATGTGATGAGTGTCGAGACAGAGGCAACTGTGTACTCGGCCACCACGTCCCTCACGTATGAGGTTGATTCGTGCAGTAGCCAAATTAAATATTGTTTGGCCAGCCGAGAAACAGGATGCTCGTCCTAAAAATAAATTAGATGAGCGTTTTCTGAAATCCAGATCACAGCCTTCACTACGGGGACTTCCGTTTTTTTTTTTTTTTTCCCGAATCTTCATTCTGAGGTTTCAAGATCGTGGGAGAAACCGTACTCGTCCCGTATTACAGCCCCACAGTCTCGGATTATTCAGAAGAACATCGTGGGGCTGAATGATAAAGGGATATGGGGCGATGCCAGTGGGGTAGCAGACGCTTGCGAGCTATCTCTCCTCATCCTCAGCATCGTCCCTGAAGGCCTCCGAAGCTTCCCACCAGGCCTGTTAGGCTTACATTGAGTCTGGTTGGGAAAGCTTATACGGCGTTAGGTCAGGCTGGCGCATGTTTGCACACCATGGCGGTGTTACAAGCATACCAGGCTGACCTGCTCAGGGACCTGGATGACAGGGAGGAGGGGAAATCCGACGTAGTAGCTGAACTGCGTCGGGCAACAGATTTGTCCCTCCGGGCCACCAAAGAAACGGCCAGAGCTATCGGCCGTTTGGCATGTGCCTTCTATGGGGGACACGACTGCATTGGTGGTTGAATCTGTCTGAAAGCAGATAAGGACAGATCTTCTCCTAGAACGCCGCCGCTAAATCTCCCTCTGGCTTTTCGTCGATGCGCCACAAGCTGTCGTCGATGGTTTCAGGAGCGAGAAGCGAGCGGTGGCGTTCCAACGTTTCCTTCCTCCCTCGTCCACTCCCAGGCCCATGGGCTGCTGATCGGAGCAGCCCAAGTCATCAAGCTCCTCATATCGCCAGTCTCAAAAATAGAGCGTTGCAACCCGCACCCCTCCATAGAAAGATCGGGGGTCGGGGTGATGCTCTCAGTCGGGGTCCTCTAGACCGAAGACGGATCTGCGGATCGTTATTTTGTCTAAGAGGACCTCGGTTAAATGGTCCTACCATTGTCAGGTCCCCGAGGGCATCCCACCTGGAGAGGAAAGGATAACACTTTAGTATACGTTGCCCAATCCTCCTCAGTGCCCTCACGTAGGTTCATTGATACCCCTGCCACCTCAAGCTTCAGGGCTCAGTGAGCGCCGACGAGCGAAAATCCCAGCTGCCGCCAGGCAACGGTTCGGCACGGGAGAGCTCGCCCCCTCAAATGAGGGTACTACAGCAGTCGGGTCAGTTGTTCCCTGCCGGTCATTAATCCGCTTCATGCATCCGAATGGCTTCCTCTATAAAACCAGACCACCTCGATGGAACTTCGCAATATATCAAAATGGTCCCTGGCAGGTTGTATAGAAAGGCTAGCCTGTTCGCTTCTCCTCCGCCTCGTTTCAATTGGGTCATTCCCACTCTGGTGGGCCCCGGGCAGGCTCTGGTAATGGAACAAGAAGTAGATACTCTCTTGAGGAAGGGGGCCATAGAACGTGTTCCTCCTATCTCGAGATCGTCCGGGTTTACAGTCGTTACTTCATCGTTCCTAAGAAGGATGGGGGGTTGCGTCCAATCATAGATCTGCGTCTACTGAACTGTGCTATCAAACGATTTTGGTTCAAGATGCTTAGGATCAAACAGATTGTGTCTCAAATCAAGTCTGAGGACTGGTTTGTTATGATAGATCTGAAAGACGTTTATTTCCATGTTTCCATCCTTCCTCAACACAGGAAGTTATTGAGGTTTGCTTTCGGGGGCAAAGCTAACCAATATCGGGTCCTTCCCTTCGGCCTTGCACTCTCACCCCACACTTTCACAAAGTGTGTGGATGCAGCTCTGTCTCTTTGCGACTCCAGGCAACCGCAACTCATTACATCGACGCTTGGTTGATACTAGCTTGATCGAAGCAGATGGCGGCTCGGCATCGAGATGTCGTTCTCGCTCACATGAAATAGTTGGGGTTAAGACTAAATGCCAAGAAGAGTGTTCCTTCTCCACTACAGAGAACCACTTATTTAGGCGTGGTGTGGAACTCAACCTCGATGCAGGCACATCTGTCTCCCACTCGAATCGAGTCAATCCTCACGACAATCACGAGAGTAAGAGAAGGCCAGTCACCCACTGTCAAACAGTTTCTGAGGTTGTTGTTTGTGCATGCATCTAACGGTTACCCTTTTGGCCTGCTGTACATGAGACCCTTACAGTGGTGGCTCAAGACCAGGGGGTTTTCCCAGAGGGGAAACCCGCTTTGCATGATCAATGTCACGCGGCGATGCTTACGTGCCTTGGATATGTGGAAGAAATGTTGGTTCCTAGTTCAAGGCCCAATGTTGGGGCTCCTTGTCGTCGTGTAATGCTAGTGACAGATGCCTCTCTCACGGGCTGGGGGGGGGGCGGTCATGAGTGGCCGCTCTGCTCAGGGTCTGTGGGAAGGCCATCATCTCTTTTGGCACGTCAACTGCCGGGGAATGCTGGGCGTGTTTCGAGCTCTGACACACCTCCTTCCAGACCTAAGGGGGCATCATGTGCTTGTTCGCACAGACAAAACTTCGGTGGTCTCTTACATCAACCGCCAGGGGGGACAGCACTCGCGGCCCCTTTACAGGCTGGTGCGCCAGATCCTTCTGTGGCTCAGGGGAAGCTCCTCATCGCTAAGAGCAGATCTACATCCCTGGTTCTCCTCAGGGGCAGACATCCGTCGAGACAGGGGCTGTGGCCCGGGGATGGAGCTCCACCCCGAGTGCTGGCAGCTGCCTCTGAGGACGTGTCCAGGCTGACGTTGATATATTTGGCCTGCAGGAAACGACACAGCTGCCGCTCTGGTTTCTCCCTCACCATACCACTTCCACTGGGTCTGATGCCATGGAGCAGACGGTGGCCGAGGCTTTGTCTGTATGTTTTTCGCCCCGATCGCGGGGTGCTGCTGGGGTCCCGGGAGTTCTGTAGGGAGGGGGGGGGTGAGGGGGAGGGGGGGGGTGGGGGTGGGGAGAGTAACGGCCGGGATGGTTCGTCTGTTGGCTAGGGTAGTCGCCGCTGGGTTTGCGTTGGGGGCCGCCCGAGTATGGGGTGTGTCGTCGGGGGGGACCGCTGTGTGTTGTCACTCCCTCCTCGAACGGCTCCTCCGGCCCTGGGGTGAGATTCGGGGGGGCACCTTTCTTCACCCCCGCCTGGAGTTATGTAAGTTGTGGGCGTGGCCCCTGAGGGGGCACCGCTCCTAGCATCTGGTCTCTCAACTGAAGTTGTTGAGACCATCCTCCAATCCAGGGCTCCTGCCACTAGGAAACAGTACGCCTTAAAGTGGAAGCTTTTCACTTCTTGGTGCGGACAGCGACTGCAAGACCCTGTCAACTGCCCAATTGGTACAGTTCTGGAGTTTCTGCAGGAGCGATTCTCCACAGGGTTATCTCCCTCCACTCTGAAGGTATACGGCTTATGCAATGCCCCCTTTGAACCCATAGAAGAAGTTTCAGTCAAGTTGCTCACGCTCAAGACTATCTTTCTCCTCGCTATTTCCTCACTTAAAAGGATCGGGGATCTGCAGGCACTTTCTGTTTTGTGCCTGGAATTTGCTCCAGGCATGGTTAGGGAATTCCTTTACCCAAGGGTCTGGTATGTCCCTAAGGTGCCCATTTCTTCGCCAGGGCCTATAGTACTTTAGGCATTCTGTCCTCCTCCGTACCAGGATGTAGGCCAAGAAAGGCTTAATCTGCTCTGTCCAGTTCGAGCACTGGACGCTTACGCACACAGAGCTGCCCCGTGGTGTAAGGCAGATCAGTTTGTTTGTTTTGGTCCGCCAAAGAAAGGATCTCCGGCGACCAAGCAGACTATGAGTAGGTGGGTGGTCGAGGCCATCTCACTAGCCTACGAGTCCTCTGGCCTCCCGTCACCTATGGGGGTCAGAGCGCACTCGACCAGGAGTATGGCGGCCTCCAAGGCCTTATCAGTGGGTGTGGCCCTTCAAGATATTTGTGCTGCGGCGGACTGGTCCTCTCCGCACACTTTTGTCCGCTTCTATAACCTAGACCTGGCATCTACCCCAGGTTCCCAAGTTCTCTCTTCGTGATGTGCTCATCTGATACACACACAGGCAGGGACTTGGTAGTATGGCGCAGTGGGTATTCTTGTTCCCAAAGCAAATCTCGACGCAGCTCGAGTTCCTGAAGGGGAACGTCTCTAGTCTCATGGTTCCCCGATGGAACGAGACACTGCGTCTCTTTGCCATACTCCCTGCATCCCTCGAGGCGCTACTTCATCGAAGCTAACTTGCGCTCTGCCGGATGCGCTTTTATACTTCCTGGAGCTCACGTCACCGGGGACGTCTCGCTGCTCCATTGGACTGCTTTTACACGTGCTTCAGAACGCGGTCACGCAGGGGCATTCCCAAAGCGTATCTCAACGCAGCGTCTCGTTCCCTCGGTGAACCATGGTTACATAGATAACCTAGAGATGTTTTTCACCATAAATTCAGCTGTTACATATTTTAACTTTTTTTTTTTAAATAAGTTTAAATAATGTGGGCAACACAAGCATATTCCATCAATTAGGTTTATAACAAGGTTTATAAGTCATCATTAAAAATCAATTTCCCTATGGAGTAAATGAATGGAGTTTGGAGAATGGTTGTGCTTAAAATGTGGGACACAGGAAAATACTAAGCTGTCATAACAGACAGTGATGGGATTTATTACAAGGTGTTATAATGCAGCATACTGTTCATATGTAAAGGTCATATGAATATTACTCAGTTCGAGTACCACAACAAACCTCTTACACACAGAGCACATAAAGTGAAGTAGCAGTGAGGATGCCTTTCAAGCTCACAGGTTGGAATAATTGTTTTGGCGGCATTATGTTTCTCAGCCGTATTTTGTGGTTCATTGGATCACAGCTCAAATGAAGAAAGTTTCTCTTTCTTATGTAAAATCTTAATGAACTAATTAAAAGTTGCATGAGGTTGGGCGGGGGAGGAATATTTATTCCAGCCTAATCAAATTACTTCAGTAATGGATTCCTGTGTGTTTACGGCCATGAGAGAACAGAGAGAGACACCTAGAGGAGGACAGAGGGAATGAGTCAGTGCTCGAGTAAAGCTGGAGCACACAGAACCCGTTTAAGAGGTTTTCAGGTGGATTCAGTTTGAGCGCAGCACTGAAGCATGTAGATATTTGTTGTTTTGATGTCTCCTCAAAGATCTCCTGTCTCTTAATAAAAGACAAAAGTTGTCCTACAAAATACAGTTTTCAGCTTCAGCTTTGATTGTGACATCTTCAGTCAGGGTTGTAGGATTTTATTGAAGGAATAGTGTGTGCAAAAACAAAAAGGTCTCTTAGTTGTTTTAATGCTCACCAACCAAGGGTGCATTTATTTAATCAAAAATACAGTAAAAATTTTAATATTGTAAAATATTATTACAATTATGAATAACAGCTTTCTATGTGAATATCTGTGAAACTGTAATTTATTCCTGTGATTTAAAGCTGAATTTTCAGCATCATTACTCCAGTCTTCAGTGTCACATGATCTTCAGAAATCATTCTAAAAGATGCGCTCGTCTGTCACTTATATTAGTGCTCTGTTATTAATAATGGTTCTTATTATTAAATGTTAAAAACTGTTTCTGTGGTAAAAAAAAATTTCAGGATTTTTTTATGAAAAGAAAGTTCAAAAGAACTGCATTTATTTAATAGAGGTTTTTTTTAACATTGTAAATGATTTACGGTCACTTTTGATCAATTTGATGCATCCTTGCTGAATAAATGTCTCTTAAAGTGTTTTCTTGTGTCATGAGTCACAGATAAGGAGCTCTCACTCTCTCGCTCTCTTCATCTTTATAGTGCCGCAGAGGCTCTTTTGGCTAGAGTGAAGCGTTTGTTTGGAGATCCACACCAGGCCACAGAGGACCTGAAGAAGGAGGTCAGTGATAAAATGGACGATTACAGGCAGAAACTGGACGAAGCTCAGGATCTGCTGAGGGACGCGCACAACAAAACCAAGCAGGCCGAAGGAATGGCTGATAACAACCAACTGAACCTCGACCATCTGCAGGTGCGCACTTACACAAACACACAGACTTATGACACGCTCCGTATGGTATCTAAAGCGTTTTGTTATGTTTGAGCAGGGAAAGAGGGATGCGGCCGGTAAACAGAAAAAGGAAATGGAGGGAATTTTGGCGGAAGGAGAGAAGATGCTGGATGAAGCTAACGCTCTCTCAGACAGCATCAACCAGGGCAAAGAGGTCAGTTTCACACTGGACACATGAAATGTTACTAAACAATAACCACTGGTCAGAGCCGTGGTTTACAGACTGGCGTCTGCAGGAGCTGGAGGAGATGGCCAGAGAGTTGGGTCCCCTGCACGATAAGTTGGATTTTAAAGTGGCACGTTTGGGTCGGGGTCTGGACGACTCCATCCCTGATCTGTTGCTGAGAGCAGAGGACCACGCCGGCCAGCTCAACGATTCTGCTGCCATACTTGACAGGTGTGTGTGTGTCTGTGTTCATTGCCGTTTCCAGCTTAAATAAACACTAGAGGCAGTAAAACACCAACAACTGTTATTCCTTTTCAAATAAATTATGATGGTTTCTTGCACAATACTATGTTGTGAGATCAAAACACTTTTACCATAGTGCATGAGTTGTAAAATGTAATATATTTTTACATTTGCATCACATAACCAGCTCCGTGTGTGGCTTTTCTGACACAGTAAAATGTGCAGAAGCAATGCACAAAGCAATGTAATATCAATATCATGTGGAAATGTGACCACGGGCGTGTTTTTCCACTGAGCCTGGGTTGGTTTATTTTGTCTTCTTTCACTAATCTGACCGTGTGTGTGTGTGTGTTGTGTGTGCGTGGTCTCTGTAGTATTCTAGCTGAGGCAAAGAACCTGTCGTTCAATGCCACCGCTGCTTTCAAGGCTTACACCAACATCAAGAACTACATCGATGAGGCTGATAAGGTGGCCAAAGAGGCAAAGAAAGCCAGCATTGATGCTCTACAGCTGGTGAGGAAACACACACACACAGAATCATGAGTGTCTCCTGTCTGCATCAGTGACTGTTGTGAAATGCTCCACATGGGCAGCAGCTAGTTCACATTGATTTTTTTTATTTATTTATTTTTTTTTTACTTACAGTACACACGCCTTTTCAAATCATGTCTTTTTGTGTCAGAACAGAAAAGTCACCATTTTTGAAGACAACATTTTTGCTCATTTTTTCAATACTGCAACAGGTCATATCGCAGCCAATGGCAAACAGGGAAATGCAGGGAACTAAAAATTATTTTTGCATTTTTTGAAGTCTTGTGGTGCTAAAGGCACTTTAAAATGAACATCTTGGGACTGTCTTCAAAGTCAAAGTTACAGTATATTTTATTGACCCCAAGGGGACATTTGCTGTTGCTACATAGAACAGTGACTCCAGTTTGAAGGGAGGGTATGTTCATTCAAAGGGCATTAAAGTGTGTGAGACGTGAATTTCAGCTGTATTTATTTACAGAGGTATATTATGTCACACTTCACACTTCTCTAGTAAGTTTCATCTGTGTGCGAAGACGCTGCAGGCCGTGGCGTAGCGCAAATCCGTGAATGAATGTTCTGAAGTGAAGTAAAGTTCAACAGATTTCCCGTGCTCAGGAGTAGGGAGCAGTGAACACTGTGTAGGGATCATGTCAATGGGAACACAGTTCATGCATGGAGCTCTCTTCTAACGAGCTGATGATCGGAATCAGTGTTAATTAAGAGACACATGCAAAATATGCAGAGCTGGGGGTCGCCAGGACTGGACTTGAGAACCGCTGACATATAACATAAACAATATATATATATATATATTCTTGTTGAATTACTATGACAATTCATCCAGGATACCTGTGTGGTTGTCAGGAGCTCGTCTGTAATGTCTAGAAATGCTGTGCTTCACTCCACTCCGCAGGTCGTGTTAAAGCTGTTCAATTCATTTCCATTTGTCCTGCTTCAGAGATCAAAGCTTTCCTCCTGTTCTCCGGTTATCATCCCTCACTCCTGTCGTTCACCCTCTTTCATCATCCTCTCACATCTAACGCAGAAATAGTGGGGCGAAAGGTTAAAACTGAACAAGGGTGCTTCACATAACAGTGTCAAAGCTGACAATATGCAACAATACTACAAATGAGCTTTCAATCCTCTAACCCTCTCTCAGCGTGAAAATGCATGACAAGAACACACTGATCGTCTCACGTTCAACAACATTTCTGTGTTTTGTTTCATATAGAATATAATTTTTGTTTAGCGCCACACAACCAGGGCCATTGGTTTTGTGACTATTACTTGAAGATAATCAGAAATGCTTCTTCAGCAGCAAATCAGCATATTAGAAGAATGATTTCTGAAGGATCATTGAAGACTGGACAGGTTCATTCCCATGAAGTGTGGCACATATACACATTTGAAAATGACAGTCCTTTATCTTATATTGTATTGCATTGAGTTTTTTCCCCAATAAAACACAAATCTCCAAAACATGTCCCTCCCTCTAGCAGGTTCTGTAGCGTCTGAGGCACGAGTGGCATCCGCTCTAATGTGTGTGTAATGTCCTGTCTGCAGGCCTCAGGACCCAAAGGATCTCTGAAAGACCAGGCCAAGGGTTCGGTTCAGAAGAGCCACCGCCTGTGGAACGAGGCCAAAGAACTGCAGAATGACGTGAAAGGTGAAAAACCCCCATTAGATTACCGTCCTCAGCGTCCTGCGGCTTCTCACAAATGTTCCCAAGAAAAAACTTGTTTTTTTCCAACATGTTTTTTTTTTTTTCAGAAAATGGAGAGAATCTGGGTGCTCTTCAGTTCAGACTGAAAGGAGCCAACAAAAAGAACAAAGACCTACAGAAAGGCCTGAACGACACAATGGAGAAACTCAACGCCATCCCTGATGGTGTGTGTGTGTGTGTGTGTGTGTGTGTGTGTGTGTGTGTGTGTGTGTCTGTGTCTGTCTGTGTCTGTGTGTGTGTGTGTCTGTGTGTGTCTGTGTGTGTCTGAGTGTGGTGTTTTTGTGTGTGTGTGTCTGTCTGTGTGTGTGTGTGTGTGTGTTTTTGTGTGTTTTTGTGTGTTTGTGTGTGTTTGTGTGTGTCTGTGTGTCTGTGTGTCGCTGTGTGTGTCTGTGTGTGTGTGTGTGTGTGTGTTGTGTCTGTCTGTGGTGTCTGTGTGTGTCTGTCTGCTGTGTGTTTGTGGCTGTGTGTTGGTGTCTGTGTGTGTGTGTCTGTTGTGTGTCTGTGTGTGTGTCTGTGTCTGTCTGTGTGTGTGTCCGTCTGTCTGTGTCTGTCTGTGTGTGTGTGTCTGTGTGTGTCTGTGTGTGTGTGTGTGTGTGTTTCTGTGTGTTGCTGTGTGGTCCTTGTGTGTGGTGTGTGTGTCTGTGTGTGTGTCTGTCTGTCTGTGCGCGTGTGTCTGTCTGTGTGTGCGCGTCTGTCTGTGTGTGCGTGTCTGTCTGTGTCTGTGTGTGTCTGTGTCTCTGTGTGTGGGTGTGTGTGTGTGTGTTTCTGTGTGTCTCTGTGTGTGTGTGTGTGTGTGTGTGTCTGTGTGGTCTGTGTGTGTGTGTGTGTCTCTGTGTTTTTGTGTGTGGGTGTGTGTGTGTCTGTGTGTGGTGTGTGTGTGTGTGTGTGGGAGTGTCACAATTTGATAGCGGTCCGTCAGGACCAGCTTACACTGAGTGTCAGGGTGTTTGTGCATGTCTGAAACCTAAAGCATCCGTCTCACTGCTTCACACAACAGGTTTCAGACAGTTATCTAGAACCTCACAATGGCACTTCTAAGGATTTAAAACAATTTTAAGCACCAACCTCCACATCTGACACACAGAATTGTGGGTTATCATCATAGACAGCAACTCTAAGTGCTGCTCTAAAAGAAAAAGCCCAGATGAAGGCATCTTAGTAGACAGGATAATAGGGAAGCGTTGGATTTGGATATGTCTTGTTGCCTTCATACCTCCATATCTACCTGAGAAAACTGAGCCAGTATAATATCAAGTCAGTGTTGTTAACTGAAACTAAAACTATTAAAAACATTTTTAATTGAAATAAAGCTGAAATAAAATGTTAGATTCCATTTTTTACTTTAGTTGAAGTTCTATAATTACTGATAACCTAAATAAAAATAAAATAAAAAAGCTAGATAACACCATGTATTTCAAAGGTATTTATATATAAAGGTTTTAAAAATAATTATAAAATAATCAAATAGTAAGAAATAAAATTAACAATAAAAAAGTAAAAAAAATTCAGAATAAATATTCTCGTAAAAATGATTCAAGTATATTTTTAAGAAGCATAATCTAGAAAGGTGATAAATTTGTCACAGATAATTGTTTTAAAATAATTATGAGTGAGGCTTACAAAGCCTGTGTTCCTTTTAATGGTAAATATATATATATAAGAGTATATATATGTTTTTTGTTTTTATCAGAAAACTGAACCTAGTTTGAAGACCATCAGATTTTTTTTTTTTAGGATTTGAAATTGATTTATGACAATGAAACAAAATTTCTCCATCAGTTTCATTACTGAAAAAATATAATCTAACCATAGCAATAACGATTACTATCATTAAACAGCAAAGTATTATTATAATTATTTTCTTCATTTTGTATGTTTGTTATGGAAGCCCGTTCCCCCCGCCACTGATTAAAAAAGTAAAAGGTTATTGCAACTTTTTATCTCACAATTCTGACTTTATTTCTCAGAATTGCGACTTTTTTTCTCGCAATTGCGAGTTTATATCACACAGTTATGAGAGAAAAAAAGTCAGAATTGTGAGATAAAAAGTCGCAGTTACCTTTTTTAATTTTTTTATTCAGTGGCGGAAATGGGCTTCCGTAATTCATAGTGCTGATGCTGATTCAGTCTACTGAGAATCATTGAGAAGAAATAAATAATAACATTAAATGCAACATTAAAATGTCTGGATGCCTGAATTTGGAGTGAAATGTACTTAATTGTCATGAAAATAAAGTCAGAATAAATAAATAAATAGTTCTTAATTAAACAGGTTCATTTATCTTTATCTTTCTTTTTTTTTCTTTGATTGAGGAGTCAAATATGAGCTTTGTGAGCATGAAGTTTGAGACGTGCAGCTAAGCCTATGGTGTTTTCTCGTTGTGTGGATGACGGTAGATCTGGCAGCGAAGATCCAGGCCACTAAGCTGAAGGCAGCGGAGGCCAACGACACGGCCATAGACGTGCTCCACCGCCTGAAGGACATGAACCTCCACCTGATGGGCCTGAAGAGGAACCACAGCAAACTGGAGGACGACGTCAAGACAGCCAACAACCTGATCAAAGACCCGGAGAAAAACAGTACGACACCCATCCAACTCCAGCAACAATCCTTCTTTATAGAGACAACAGCTGCATGGATCGTGAAGATTTGATTTCTTAATTGAAATGTTTGTGTTACGAGATCACTTAAATGCTTATTTGGTATTTTTCCCCCCCCCATTTGATTTTGAACGTCGACAGCAATAAGTATGTATACACGATTTTCTTCTTTCATCTGTGCGAATGAGTTTAAGAGCTCTCTCCGCTCCCCGAGGCTTCAGCATGGTGCTTTTATCCGGAGCGCTGCATGTACAGAGAGAGTGTTTTCTCCGTTCTGTGTTTCAACCCAACAGGATTAAACGCAGCCTTTGAAAGCTTCACTAAGCTTGTCATCCTAATGAGCGCTTTAGCTAATTACAGATCGTTTTTTGCTCTCATCTTCTCTTTTGAAATAACAGCTCCATGTCTTTCGCTGCCTACGCTGCAAACGAGAGATATATAACATGTCGCTTCTTTTTCCCATTTTCGCTTTTGTTTCTGAAGTCTTTCATAGTCTCCTGCACTCTTTTGTTAGAGCCTTTCATTCTCCGCTCTCCGGCATGTTTCTAATGTGGTGTTTATTTTCTGCTGACTCGCTCTCGTGTGTTAATGTTGGTGCCGGCCGCTCCTCTGCGTGTGTGTCTGCAGTTCATGCGGCCGGAGCTAAAGTCAAGGATCTGGAGAACGAGGCCGATAGGTTGTTGGAGAAACTGAAGCCCATTCAGGAGCTCCAGGACAACCTGAAGAAAAACATCTCTCAGATCAAAGAGCTCATCAGCCAGGCTCGCAAACAGGCCAACTCTGTGAGTACTGGCCATCATACTCCAGCAAAACCCTTCATCCACATCTTACACTGTAGAGAATAGCCTGTGAAATCCTTTTATTTATTTATTTGTATTTTTTTTAACCAAGTTCCATTTATATTCTTATTTTTTATTCTGTTTTTCTATTGTTGTTGTTGTTGCTCATTTACATTTCCTGGACGTTTTTAATGATTAAATGATATTTCAGTAATCAAAGAGCGTGTTTAATTAATTGAAATCATGAAACGTAACGTAAGTTTAACCAGAATTACATTTAAAGGGCCCTATATGAAATATATTGAATTTTTTTACCCAATTATGTGTTTTCTGTTTGTTTGTTTGTTTATATTTTTATCATTTTAATTCATTTTAAATAAAAAATAATTAAATTTTTAATCAATCAAAAATCAAGCATAATCAATTTAATTCATCAAAACAACTTATTTTTATATATTTATTTTATTTTTTAGATATGTATTTATTTTTCCGATTGTGTTTTATTTACTTATTTATTTTAATTTACTTATTTTATTTTTTTCCCTAAAAACTCCAGCAATTCTGCGTGGTGTGTTTTAATTAGTCTGGCAATCAAATGAAGGCATAAAACATTAACAATTGAATTAATCTTTTAATCAAATGAAAACTAAACACTTTAATTTTTTTTTTGCCAAAGTGCTGCACAACAGAGGTTTTACTGTTAAAATTAAGATTAACTGTGATTATTCCTTAAAAATGCATTTTTAATAATAATTGTATTAGTCGTAGTTGTAATACTGTTGCATTAAGACGTACATTCTGTACATTACTCTACAATAGTAATATATTTCTGTTATCGTTGCTTCAAGTTAATACGAACTTATATTTTAGCGAGTTTTAGTGAAGACCTTTGAGATTCTGATGGTAGTTTTTCTTAAAAGAAACATTGTAAAGCTTGGTAAAGTTGATGTGTTCATGTCCTCAAACAATGAGACACAGACGAACGTCACACGTGACGTTTAACATTTAAACACTTGCTATGAACACACATGCTCAATAAATGTTGAAGCATTTTAATTTTAAGATGCTCTTGTTGATGTCTCCTTAAGTAATCTGCTGCTAGGAAAGAAACAAGATCATTCATTGTGTGCTGTCTGCACTCCCTGACTTGACCTCTCATGACCTTTGACCCCCTAGATTAAGGTGTCTGTGTCGTCCGGTGGAAGCTGTATCCGCACCTACCGGCCAGAGATCAAGAAAGGCCGCTATAACACCATCATCCTCCATGTGAAGACCGTTGCTGCTGATAACCTGCTCTTCTACCTCGGATCGGCCAAATACGTGAGTGTAAAGCTGTCTGGATCTCTTCAGGTCTTCTGCTTAAGCGCTCAGTCTGTGGATCACACTCCTGGACATGTATGTTTGAGTCAGTAACAAAGATGACGAGCTCCTTACTTTCTCTTAAACACAGCTGCTGCCCACGGCTGAGAGAGGGAAATAATTAGAGCTCATTACTCTTCCACACACACATAATGTCGTGTTTGACGAGAGCTGAATTTCCTCAATCGTGCGTAGGTGGATTTCTTGGCAGTGGAGATGAGGAAGGGTAAGGTGAACTTCCTGTGGGATGTGGGATCAGGGGTCGGCCGTGTCGAATATCCCGATCTCGTCATCAACGATGGAAACTGGCATCGGATCGAGGCCTCACGGTAATTCAGAGTTCACTTACACTGTGTGTTTTGTTGAAAGACAACAGTGCAGCAAATCATCTTCTCATTTTCTGTCAGCGTTTTATCACCTTTTATCACCCTTACACATCCTTAAAACAAGATATACTTACTTAAGATGGGAAATTGTGTAAGATCATGTGTAAGAGACCACAGAATAAAAGAGGTAATTGTTACATTCTCAGTTTTCTCACAATTTGAGTTAACATCTAATTATATGTGTGTGTGTCTGTGTGTGTGTGTGAGAGTGTGTGGGAGGTGAATGGTGTTT
Organism: Sinocyclocheilus anophthalmus; assembly: GCA_018155175.1. NCBI lineage: Eukaryota > Metazoa > Chordata > Actinopteri > Cypriniformes > Cyprinidae > Sinocyclocheilus > Sinocyclocheilus anophthalmus. The sequence continues at coordinate 143,134 of JADLZN010001742.1, read as the reverse complement.
GAAGTGTGAGTTTTGTGAGTGTGTGTGAGGTTAGTGTGAAGTGGTGTGTGTGTGGATGTGATTGTGAGTGTGAAGTGTGGATTGTGGTTGTGAGAGTGTGAGAGTGTGTTGGTGAGTGCGAGTGGCATTGTGTGAGTGTGTGTGTGTGTGTGTGTGTGTGTGTGTGTGAGTGTGGAGTGTGTGTGTGTGTGTGTGTGTGTGAAGTGTGTGGGAGTGTGAGTGTGAGTGTGCGTGTGAGAGTGTGTGAGTGTGTGTGTATGTGAGAGAGTGTGAGTGTGAGGATGCGTTTGAGAGTGTGTATGTGAGAGTGTGAGAGTGTGTATGTGTGTGAGTGTGAGTGAGTGAGTGTGGAGTGAGTGAGTGAGTGAGTGAGTTGAGTGAGTGAGTGAGTGAGTGAGTGTGAGCGTGAGGGGGTGGAGTGAGTGTGAGTGAGAGTGTGGGGGGGGGGGTGATAGTGTTTGAGTGGTGTGTGTGTGAGTGTGAGTGTGAGGTGTGTGTTTGAGTGAGTGAGTGAGTGATTGTGTGAGTGAGTAAGTGATTGAGTGAGTGAGTGTGAGTGAGAGTGTGTGAGTGAGTGGGGGTGATGAGTGACCCGGGAACCACAAAACCATAATAAGGTCACTTTTTTTAAATTGAAAACATTTTCTGAAGCTGAATACCTTGCCAAAACGATCTTTTCCATTGCTGTATTGTTTGTTAGGATAGGACAATATTTGGAAAATCTGGAATCTGAGGGTGCAAAGAAAAATCTAAATATTGAGAAAATCTTCTTTAAAGTTGTTCAAATGAAGTTCTTAGCAATGCATATTCTCACTCAAAAATTAAAATTACCTTAAGACATTTAAAATCTCTTCATGGAACATGATCTTTATTTAATATCCTAAGGATTTTTGGCATAAAAGAAAAATCAATTAATTTTGACCCATACAATGTATTTTGCTACAAATATACCTGTGCTACTTAACACTGCTTTTGTGCTGCAGCTCACACACACACATGTAGACTGTATATATATTATCTCTATATATACAGGTATCTATACAGTTATATACCGTGTTTACGGAAGTATTTAACCCCCTTAAATTTTCACACTCTTTGTTATATGCAGCCATTTTGCCTAAATCATTTAAGTATTTTTTTACTCATAATGTACCACGCACCCTATTGAACAGAAAACACACAGTTTTTTGACATTTTTGCAGATTTATTAAAAGAAAAACTGAAATATCACATGGTCCTAGTATTCAGACCCTTTGCTCAGTATTTAGTTGAAGCACCCTTTTGATCTAATACAGCTATGAGTCTTTTTGGGAAAGATTCAACAAGTTTTTCACACCTGGATTTGGGGATCCTCTGCCATTCCTTTTTGCAGATCCTCTCCAGTTCTGTCAGTTTGGATTGTAAACGTTGGTGGACAGCCATTTTTTTAGGTCTCTCCAGAGATGCTCAATTGTGTTTAAGTCAGGGCTCTGGCTGGGCCATTTAAGAACAGTCAGAGTTGTTGTGAAGCCACTCCTTTCGTTATTTTAGCTGTGTGCTTATGTCATTGTCTTGTTGGAAGGTAAACCTTCGGCTCTGAGGTCCTGAGCACTCTGGCGTAGGTTTTCGTCCAGGATATCCCTGTGTTTGGCCGCATTCATCTTTCCCTCGATTCGATTGCAACCAGTCGTCCTGTCCCCTGCAGCTGAAAAACACCCCCACAACATGATGCTGCCACCACCATGCTTCAAAGTTGGGACTGTATTGGACAGGTGATGAAAGGTGATGAGCAGTGCCTGGTTTTCTACACACATACCACTTAGAATTAAGGCCAAAAAAAGTTCTATCTTGGTCTCATCAGACCAGAGTCCTACAGGTGTTTTTTAGCCAAAACTCCGTCTAACTCCATGTGGGCTTTCATGTGTCTTGCAATGAGGAGAGGCTTCTGTCGGGCCACTTTGCCATAAAGCCCTGACTGGTGGAGGTGCTGCAGTGATGGTTGACTTTCTACATTTTTCTCCCATCTCCCGACTGCATCTCTCTGGAGCTCAGCCACAGTGATCTTTGGGGTTCTTCTTTACCTCTCTCACCAAAACCCGATAGCTCAGTTTGGCCGGATGGACAGCTCTAGGAAGGGTTCTGGTCATCACAAACTTCTTCCATTTAAAGATTATGGAGGCCACAGTGCTCTTAGGAACCTTAAGTGCAGAATACATTTTTTGTAACCTTGGCCAGATCTCTGCCTTGCCACAATTCTCTCTCTGAGCTCTTCAGGCAGTTCCTTTGACCTCATGATTCTCATTTGCTCGGACATGCACTGTGAGCTGTAAGGTCTTATATAGACAGGTGTGTTGCTTTCCTAATCAAGTCCAATCAGTATATCAAACACAGCTGGACTCAAATGAAGGTGTAGGACCATCTCAAGGATGATCAGAAGAAATGGACAGCACCTGAGTTTAAATATATGAGTGTCACAGCAAAGGTCTGAATACTTAGGACCATGTGATCTTTCATTTTTTCTTTTTTACTAAATCTGCAAAAATGTCAACATTCTGTGTTTTTCTGTCAATATGGGAAGCTGTATGTACATTAATGAGGGGAAAAAATTAACAAATGATTTTAGCAAAAGGCTGCAATATAACAAAAAGTGAAAAATATAAGGGGGTCTGAATACATTCCGTACCCACTGTAAATATATATATATATATATTGCTAATATATATAATATATAATACCACAGTATTATTTATTTCTTTTTGGAAATATTTTTCAGGAATCTGTAAAAAAAAAAAATTCTGAATTGGTAGATTTTTTCTCATATTCACAAAAAAAATTACATACAGTCGACTTAATGTTGTTAGGTTCTCCCAATTTTGAGTTTTCCATCTGGCAATTTTGACTTTTATTATTTATTTTTTTATTTATATATTTATTTTTTATTTTAGAATTTCTATGCAATTTCATAATATGATACTGACAAGTCCATTCCGTCCATAATTCTGGCTCCCTTAAAAGAGATATAAACTCAGAATTCAAAGAGAGAAAAAAAGAGAAAAGTAATTGGAAGATGTAAAGTTGAAAAAGTGAAAAATAAAGTCAAAATTGTGAGACGAAAAAAATTGTAATACCTTTTTGTTTTGTTTGTTGGAAATTGTGTTCCATGGTTTTCGAAGAATATATCTTTAAACAATATTGCAGAGATGTTTTTCTTACTCTACTGAAATATTTTTCCTTGCCTAAAGTTAGATTTAATTTTATTTATGCTAAAATCAAAAGTGGAACATGTGGCCAAGTATGGTGACCCATACTAGGAATTAGTGCTCTGCATTTTAACCCATCCTAAGTGCACACACACAGCAGTGAACACCCACACACCGTGAACACACACCCGGAGCTCTGGGCAGCCATTTATGCTGCGGCACCCAGGGAGCAGTTGAGGGTTCGGTGCCTTGCTCAAGGGCACCTCAGTCGTGGTATAGAGTGCTGTACATTCACTCCCACCACCCACAATCCCTGCCAGTATGAGACTCAAACCCACAACCTTTGGGTTACAAGACCAACTCTCTAACCATTAGGCCACGACTTCCCCATCAAGAAAAACTATTTGTCAGTGGACTAAGAAAAATGTACTTCATTCAGAATAAATATTCAAACGTTTTAAAGTGTTAATTCAGTGAAACCAAGTCATAATTTCTGCCAAAATAACATTACGTCTTATCTAATGCTTCTTAAATGCTTTGATTTCTTTCCAGACGTTGGTTCTGTAGACAGATGCCTACATTTTCTTTACAAAACTAAAATGTTATTTCAGTTCACATGGACATCTAATGAAGCAGTAAAGATAAACAGTGTTTGGGGGAAATGTTGATTACGTATCCTTCCACTAATCATGACTGAAAAGGAAAACAGCTGGTTATTAGTGGCTGAAGTGTTGGTCTTGTTTTCATGTTGGTGGTGTCCAGTATCGGGCTGAACGGCAGTATCTCGGTCCACTCGCTGGAGGGAACCAAAACAGGCATCTTACCGACCCTCAGAAGTGCCAAATCACCCGAGACCTACACCGTGCTGGATGTGGACCAGAACGCTTACCTGTTTGTCGGCGGCATGCTGGGCTCAGTGAAGGTGAGAGAGATCACTGCACTGCATTTTCTTCATTAGTATTTGAATCTGGCTTTGCAGTAAAAACATATAAACATCTTTAAAGCCAGACACTACAGGCAAAAGCATAGTTTTGTTTTGTTTTCATGCACGGGTCAATTTTGAGAATTTGCACTATTTTGCTTGCATAACGCGACTTATTTCAGACTAGTGGAAATATAACATCCAAAATGCACATTTAAGTGTGCACTTTATTTATTTGTCTGTAGAGTTCCGTTTCAATTCGTATCTTTAAAGGCGGTGAGTTTTTCTCCACGTCAGCAGCACTTTACAGTTTTATTCCTGTATTCTGAAAGGTTTTACAGAGCGGTTTATTCATATATCATTCACAGTGATTTTTAGAACATTTTATTCATATGGTCAAAATATTTATTTAATGTTTTTCTCTCTACTTTCTGATTTATGGAGTGATAAAAGGAGAAATCAGACATTTGAACCCGACTCACCCAGTGTTCAGATCCAGATGATGTCTCATTTGCTATTAAATATACATTTTCCAAAAATCTTGTAATACAAACCAATTGTCTTTATGTATTGTGATTAATCAGCAGAATATGGGTACGAGCATTATTAACATATTTAGCGTATTCAGCTGTAGTGTCTAAACCAAGATAAGTATGCTTAAAGTCACCTTCATTTCATTAGCGCTTCATACAATACAGACGGATTCGAAACAGCTTTACAGTAATAAGAAAAATAAAGTCACAGAATCAATGATGCAAACTTCAAATTATCAATTGACAAATATAGCTTTAATGCAGCTCTCACTCATTTGTTCACATCATTTGATTCAGTTTCATTTCAATAACTGTGTGGAGTTCATCCATTATGAAACGAGTTCTGTTCAGCTGATAACAACAGTGACCTTATTCAGCTCGAGTCAGTTCAGTGTTCAAATCAGTTCAACAGTGTCAATGTTGCAAAATTCATTAATCGTGAAGTCATTTGCTTATCTGATAGTGTCAGTGCCATGAAACGAATGGTATTACTGAATATTAAGCATCCTTTAGATCTCAACTTAGCAAACCGAAGGTGACAGTGGCAGGGCCTTGTTTTGAAAGAATATATTTTGAATTATTGTGCAGTATTTTAGAATAGTAAGTCTGAACTTTTTTAATCATGTGAGAAACATACAGATTTTCCGTGTGTGTGTGTTGTGTGTGGGTGTGTGTGTGTGGTGTGTGTGTGTGACTAGAAAGCAGATCTGTTGAAAACCACCACGTTCTCAGGCTGTATGGGAGAGACGTCTCTAGATGGAAAACCCATCGGCCTCTGGAACTACAGAGAGAGAGACGGGGATTGTGCTGGTTGTGTGGTCAGGTGAGCGCGCACACACACACACACACACACACACACACACAGGTGTTCAGTGTGATAGTGTGAGGAGCTCAGTGTAATGTGTGTGTGTGTGTAGTCCTCAGCCGGCGGATACTGAAGGCACGGTTCAGTTTGACGGAGAGGGTTACGCCGCCGTCAGCCGACCCACCCGATGGAACCCAAACGTTTCCACGGTCATGTTCAAGTTCCGCACGTTCTCCACAGACGCGCTCATGATGTACTTCACCACCAAGGACATGGTAACAGCCCGCACACATCTACACCAGATTTTACAGTATCTACATGCGTTCTGCTGGATATATCTGTGCTCTGTCTGTCTGTCTGAGCAGAAAGACTTCACGAGTGCAGAGCTGAGGGATGGGAGGGTGAAAGTGAGTTATGATCTGGGCTCCGGCACCGGCTCCATCATCAGTGACAAGCGCTATAATGACGGCAAATGGAAGTCGTTCACCATGTCCCGCATGAAGAAAGAAGGTACAGATATGAGAACGGAGCAGCTCACCTTCAGCAGTGTGCCGAGCCGATCTCGAGACGTGTCTAGAAAGGGTCGGAAAAATGAACATGCGATACTTACCCACCCTCATGCTGTGTTCACATTGGTCTTTTGCAGGCTTTTGTAACATGTGCAATGTATTTAAACTCTACTGAAGTCATATGGTGAGCGTGGCAAAATTAAACGTATTATTTTATCGACTGAAGATCATCACCCGGTCACAGCTCTTGCAGTAGACGCATGTATTCAGATGTTGCACCATCCTAATTTAGGAGGTTTTATTTCATCACAAACATGCACTGCGCATGATACAAAACCATGCCAGTCGATATAGTATATATTTTTTATTAATGCTATTATGCACATCAGCGTGAACGACACTTGAGTCTAATGTATGCGTGTCTCATAACAGTGTCTTTTTGCTGTTTGCAGACAGACTCCTATTTTTTTCCGATCTGTTTGCATGCATTGCACAATTACACTGCACAATCGCAGGCTCACTCTTGCTTGCATGCGCTAACTATCGACGTAGTCATCAAATAAAACATGTATGCATGTTACTTGACTTCCTGAACAAGTGCGGATCGACTCCAGTTAGAGTTGCTTTCACATTCACACAAATCGCACTACAGTTCCATTGCAATTGAACTCACAGCATTTACATGAACAGTTTCTCATGCAAACTGTGCTTTGTTTCGAACTAAACTGCCAGTGTGAAATCTGCTTTAGTTAATGGTCAAACAAACAGATCTGGTTGAGCGAGTGCTGCTGTGTCGATGTTTTGAAAGCGTCACAGTGTTTCACTTGTCTGGGTCTTTACTGTCTGACTGTCTGTGATCTCACTGTCTCTTTTACGTTTGCTTAGCAATCATCGCCATAGTGAACATCGACACTAATGAGGACGAGCAGTTGCGGATGGCGTCTCCAGGTGGAGCTACAGGCCTCAACCTGAGGGAGGATGAGAGGATGTATTTTGGCGGTGTACCCAAGACTGGAAACTACAGGTGTGCGAATGTGTATTCAAAGATAGGCTTATTAGATGAATTCCTCCTGTATTTAATCTCACGTCTGACTCTGTTATTGTCTTCTTCGCATCATTGACAAACTATTTTTCTGTTTAACACTGTAAAGCTGCTTTGACACGACCAGTATTGTATAAAGCGCTATATAAATAAAGGTGACTTGACTTGATGTCTGCTTTTCCTCAGGTCAGAGGTGGTTTTGAAGAGGTTCTCTGGCTGTATGAAAGACATTGAAGTTTCCCGAACACCGTACAATCTGCTGAGCAGCCCAGACTACACAGGACTGATCAAAGGCTGCTCCATTGAGGTACAGTAAGACAACGCCTGCCTGTCTTTGTTATCCTCTCTCTTGACTAAAGGCAACATTTGCTCCATTTAAATATTCCTCCACAAGCACTCTCTCTTTTAAAGGGACAAGTCAAGAGACAAGAGAGTGTTTAGTCCTGAAATCAGAAGAGAATTAGCATTTCTGAGTCGTCGGTTCCCTCTGAATTTTTCTCTGGGTTTTTATGGGCTTATGAGTTAAAAACAAAAACTGTGTTAATATTACTTAAAGGGATAGTTCACCCAAAATTAACAAATCTGTCATCGTTTACTCACCCTCATGTTGTTGTAACCTGTATGATTTTACTTTTTGCGTGCAACACAAAAGAAAATATTTTTAAATTATTTTTATTTATTTATTTTGTCCGTACAATGACAGTCAATGGGGTCCAATGTTGTTAGAACCCCGTTTTTTAGAATATGTTCCACAGAAGAAAGTCAGTCATAACAGGTTAATAAAATGAGGGTGAGATTAAAAGATGACCTGTAGTTTCCAGATTCAGAATTCACATTTAAGGTGTGTAATTTATGTTCTAAAACCAAATATGAAGATCTCATCAGGCCAAAATACCTTAATTTACTCATACACCGTTAATAGAAAACACTATAGAAAGATCCCTTGTTGACCCCTGGTCTGCTCATATCATCTTTAATAAATGTTTTTATTCTTCTGACTTCTGATCTCCTTAACACAAATGCATATGTGTTCAGTAGTTTGTCTTGAACAGGAAGCTTTAACTCTGGTACTGTTGAGGTTTACAGTGCTGATAGGTTGAATTATGATTATCAGTACTAAAGAGTACCATACTATATCATGAGTTGTGCATTAGTAACTTTGTCCATTAACCATTTCCTACAGTGAATCATCATTGATCGCTGTGTGTTAAATTCTGATATTTAGTATCATTTTACAAAAAAATGACATTTCTACATTACACTATTTTTGTAACAATAACACATGGATATCTTGTTTCTCTTCCCAAATCCTCACGCTTTTAGTCCACTTTTAATCCCTATATTTGCAACCTTTATTGTGATAAAGTTGAAAAATGCTGTAGATCAGATATTTGTACTTGTCGAAACAATAGAAATCATCAATGATCCTTTTTTATGTTTATTTATTTTTAATTCAGTAAATATCAGTCAAGGCAACAAGTCAGTTGTTGGTGAATTAGAAATGACTGGTCTTTGTCGCATAAAGAAATGTTTTATGTCATGAGTTTCAGTTTTCAGGTTTTAGGGTTTCAGTTTCTCTCCTCACATTCAGCTTTAACACAGTTCGTGCTTGTGTTTGTATAGCACATTTTCCACATGCCAGTAATTCAGTAGTTTTTTATTCTTGTTCTGCGTTAAATTTAAAGAATTTGTTGTGGAGTGAGAGGAACGTCTCGGTTACGTATGTAACCCTTGTTCCCTGAAGGAGGGAACGGAGACATTACGTCAGTCACTACTGACGTAACGTCGAACGTGACTGACTGAAAGGGAACTAAAATACGTTTATAGTGTTTAGAATGTTTGTAAATGTTTCGTTTTATTTACTGATAAATATGTGACATACTTTGACACAACTGTTTTTTGTTAGTTTTTTGTCTCAACAATGCAGTTTTGACCTGGTGCAACTTTTAGATGCAGTACAGAGAGCCATTTGAAAAGTAAAAAAAAAAGGCATGATACAAAGTTTCCAGGACAGTTGCCATAGTTGAAGAAACACCCATGACCAGTCTGATGCCATCAGCTGATGAGCCACAGTAGGATTTTTGTTGAAACTCCAAACTAAACGCTGGCTTTCTCTGTCTGTCAGAACCTGCACACCGTGAGCTTCTCCAGGCCCGGGTACATGGAGCTGAAACCTGTGTCGTTTGACGTAGGCTCAGAGATCTCTCTCTCCTTCAGCACGAAGAGTGAAAACGGCATCATCCTGTTCGGCAGAGGAGGACTGACCTCTATGACGCAGCTGACGCAGGGCCTGACGCCTGTCCACATCCCGCGCCGCTCGCGCAGACAGACCGGAGAGGTGCTCACGCGCACCTCACACTCTTATTAATTCCTTTAGGAAAGTGGTTCCCAAACATTTTCTGCTGGACCCCTTTCTGTAGAAAAAAATAATTTTCTCAGGAATAAAACATGCATCACTCTCTCAAAATCTCAAAAGTTGACGTTTGCCAGTTTTCTTAACTAAAAAATAAATGCTTGATCTGACAACAGAATTGATCTGTTTGTCAAATTTGAGTAAGTCAACAAAAAGTGCACCTCAGTTTTTCTTTTTTTTACCATAGATTTTCCATATATGGACAAAGGGCCTAAATACATATTAGGGGACCTGGTGCATTATAGGCTCCAAACACAAAAGTCTAAATTTTTTAAATGCAAAAAATTCACAACCAACCATGTTTTTAAGTCTTTCAAACATACAAGTGTTATATTTTTTATTAAACTAAGATATTAATATATATATAAGATATAAGATCTATAGTATATAATAGATATAGTGAAAAAATAATAGGTCCCAAAATAGGATCCTTGTGGAACCCCACATGTAAAAGGGGTTGAAGATAATACAAATTCACCTAAGGTTACTGTAAAACTTTTATTAGTTAAATAGGACTTACATCAATTTAAAACAATACCTCGAATCCCTACCAAGCGTTCAAGCTGTGCAATAAGAATTTTATGGTCTATATATTATCCCCAGAATTGCAGCATCCCCAGTGTCTACAGTTAACAAGACATAATTAAGAGCCTTTAAAAATGAAGATGAAAAAAAACAGCTGAATGAGAATAGCTTTGTCCAGCAGTTTTGAGAAGGGAAGGGAAAGGGGGAAAAGAAAAAAGAGAAAAGGCAATTTGAAACAGCGTCTATCTAGTCCCTTCGACCCTACACAAACTAACAGTGTTACGTTGGATAACTATTTAAAAGGTCCATCAATTATGAAACAAATTCAATTTAAGCTGTAAAGGAGAACTACAGAACACAATAGTGCCATTATTCAGATCAATTTAGTTCAGTGTTGATTTAGTTCAATTCGATAACTGTCAATGTTGCATAGTGTCATTATTCAGCTCAATTCAGATTTTGTTCTCATCTGATTAAAAAAATATTGCTGAAAAAATGTTGAAGTTAAAAAAATGTTGCTGAATGTACATTGTCTTTTAAACCCCACAAACACAAAGTTTCTGTAGGTATTACTGAGTCTGAGTGTTAGCTGCATTGCGTAGTTTTGAGAAATCCAGCTTTCTTCCAGCCGATTGCAAGCACAGACACACAGGAGACTGTGTGAGATGGTTCAGTGCTATTCTTTTTGCCTGTCTGAGTGTTTAGGAAGGTGATTATGGGTAATGGTGGAAGTCCAGGGAGCCGTGGCCTTCAGTACGAGATCATAATGAATCCACAGGGTTACAGGGGTCTCATAGCCCATAAAAGAGATTTATTATACGGGCAGGTTTGTAATTGCCTCTGCCCTTCAGCAAACAAAAGGTGATTTATTTCTTTTTTTTTTTTTTTACCAAGTGGACTAAAGGCCAGGGGCACGGTGATCATTTTAATTAAAATATGACTTTCTACATCTTTGTCAGTAACATCTTCATCATCCTTCTCTCTCGCCAGCTCAGGGGTAGCACATCAATTATGCTGCGTATTCGTAGTAAGCAGTCGCCTCTCTCACCTCCCCATGATACTCCATTTGTAAAAATAGATTTACAAGCTGCAGTTTTGATGGATCACGTCCAATTTGCAATAACCCTCCTGGGAGAGGGTGCCGGACCGCCACCTTTTGAAAATCATTATTGCTCGTAAATTAAGTGGGTGTCATTTTGCGGGAGTGCGGCTTCGGAGAGGCCAAGGGTTTTCTCCGCCGCTCCTCATTCATTCCTCCAATTTACGGTGTGTCCAGGGTCACCTGCGTTGCGTGTGTGTCGCCGTCGGCTTGGAGAGGATCGTGCCCTTGCATCGCTTTCCTCAATTACAGTACAGCGTGGAGAGCATGAGTGTGTGCTCTCAGAGCCGTCTGTCTGATTACCGGCCCTCAGCTCAGCTCACTCCCCCCAAATATATTACTGTGAGCCATTCTGAACCTCAGTACGTCTCAGTGTAACATTCTTATCAAAAATACTTAGCTTTTTATCTTTAGACTAAATTTTCATATATTATAAAGAAACTTTAAATGTTTTATCTTAGCTTGCAAAGCTCACCATTAAAATGCTTGGGTGTTCTTTTGAGTGGTTTAGGGTTTTACGCAGTTGCTAATCTTTTTGCCATGGCATTGTCATGTGGTTGCTAGGGTGTTGTGTGTGTTTTTAGCACAGTCAGTTAACAAAGGTGTTAGGGCGTTGTAAGGTTGTTGGTTATGTGTTCTAGCTGGTTTCTATGTAGTTGCTGGGGTATTCTGAGTGATTTAGCATGTTACATAGTTGCTACTCTGTTGCTAGGGCATTGTCATGTGGTTGTTAGGGTGTTGTGAGTGTTTTTGGCGATGTAGGTTAACAAAGTTGTTGGGGCGTTGCTAGGTGGTTCTTTACGTGTTCTGGCTGTTTGCTAAAGCATTTCTAGGTGGTTGCTGGGGTATTCTGAGTGGTTTCTAGAGCATTACTATGCAGTTGCTAAGGTGTTCTGAGTGTTTGCTAAAATGTTGCTATACGGTTACTAAAGTTATCTTAGTAATGTTTCACATTGCTAGGGTGTTCTGGGTGGTGGATCAGGTGTTCTTAATGGTTTCAGTACATTGCTATGTAGTTGCTTGAGTGTTGTGACTGGTTGCTAGGGTGTTGCTAAGGTGTTCTGAGTGTTTTTAGCATAGTTGGTTAACCAAATAGTTGTTAGGTGGTTGTTACGTATTCTAGGTGGTTTAATGCTTTTCTAGGTTTTTAGCTGGAGTATTCTAAGTAGTTTAGAGTGTTACACACTTGCTACTCTGTTGCCAGGGAGGGCTTGTTATGTTGCAGTGTTGTGCTCACTGTGGTTGCTGTAGTATTTTGAGTGTTTTTTTATCATGGTGGTTTATATTGAGTGGTTTGTTTTAGGGCGTTGCTAGGTGGTTGCTTTACAATTGCATTAGTGTTTTAAGTGTTACTTATCATGTTGGTATGTATGACGGTTTGCTTGGCAGTGGCGGGATAGGGATATGTTAAATAGAGGAGGACACACTTAAATTGTTAGAGTAACCTCCCTAAGGCGTAAACTGCTTAATAAAAGCCTGCTTTTGGCTATACGTTTATTAGGAAAACGACATTGTATGTATACAGCAAAACAATATATTTAAAATTTTACTTACCTATTACTTGAAGAAAAAATCCATCCTCCTGTCCTTCTTAGCGGCAAATGTGTCTATGACTCTGTCGTAGAATACACCTGTCGTCTTCAATTCATCAATTAAGGCTGACTCCAGAGAAATTGTTGCCAAGTGTGACAGTCTTTCTTGTCCACAGTTACTGCGAATATATGTTTTCACCCTCTTCAGGCCAGAGAAAGACCTTTCAGCAGACACAGTTGTTACAGGAATTGTTAGCATCAACTTAAGCAATCTGAACAGTTCTGGCAGGGTGCTATGCAAATCGTCCTGTATGATCATCTGAAGTCACTCGGGGCTTTATGGAAACGCTTCTCTTCATAGACCACAAGCAGTTAATTTTTCAACCTCCAACTGTCAAAGAAGGGGTACACTTTTAAAAGAGGCGCCAATTCTGCATCAGGAAACCCCTTTGGTTTAGCAAAATCCGCAAATGCTGAGAAGTCCTGAAGTCAAAATAAATTCAGACTTTTCATATCACTAAATCTCGCACACCACCACCGCTTCCTTCGGCCATCCTCGTGCCCAACAGCACGCACAGTGTTGTCATACACTTCTTGGAATGTTTTGTCAGTACGAAGTGCTTTCAGTGATTTAAGGGTCGAATCTATGAAGTCAAATGACCATCTCAAATCAAGCGATCTAGCTTGGAGAACCTGGAACAAAACATCGGTATGTCCAAAAATTGCTCGGAAAACATCAAGCAGAAACATGAACTTGAAATCCTGCAATTTCTGTTTGAGTGCCATGGCCTGAGCGATCCCAGCCTGGTTCCGTCATGATTCGGTCAAAGACAATGTTCAGACTCTGGCGGCCTTCACATACTGCATTCACGGCGCGGCTTTTAAAGTTCCACCGAGTAGCCGAGCCTCCGGGAATTCGAACTGAATTGTCAGCCTCAGTCAGTAAAGCGGTCCTTTTGGGTGATCGAGCGAAAAAAATTGTGGAAACCGTCCAAAAAACATCGTTGCATCTTGAATATTCTTCGTCCCCTGCGCCAACACTAAATGTAACCTATGGCCGTAACAGTGCACAAAAATGTGGGCACTGTTCTTTCTCACGGGCCCTCACACCCCCTCGCTGCCCACTCATACAACTTGCGCCATCATATGTTTGACAAATTAACTTGGCCTCTGGGTTGTACTTCTGAATTACTTTCATTAACGCTTCAGAAAGTGATTCGGTGTCTCTGTCGGCGCTAACATCGTGGAAACCCAGAAATCTCTCGTAAATAGCTCCACTGACATTCACATAACGGAGAATGACAGCTGGCATTTACATGAGACATCGGTAGTGTCATCTGCTTGTCTGGCAAAGAAACAAACTTGTTTTTACTTGTAGCAGATTCATCGTGAACACGAAATGCGTGTTCTTGTTGGCCCAAATATAGAATGCAATGATAAGTTTTGCGGCAAAAGATCACGGTTTTCGCCCTACCGGATAGTTATGCCGCAAGTACCCCAATGGCAGCGGCCTGCCAAATGGCACCCCGAGTGCCTCATCGATTTCTACCCCTCATCGATTCTTACCCGCCCGAACAACTTCAGCTTAAGAGCGGAAGATATGTGGCTCCGAGACTTTGCATGTCTTTCCATAGCTCTTGCTAAATTCTTCATATTGTTGAAACCAGTCGTAATCCACGGATTGAATCCTCCAGTTGATTCGTCAAATAGAAGACAAGGCCAGCAGAAGAGTTTGTTCAAGTTCACTGAGCCTGTTAGCCACTCGGTTTTGCTAAATAATTCGTTTCTATAACGGAAGATTGTTTTATGTCCAGATTAGGCGTGGGTCTTCTTAATTTTTTATTTTTAGCTGCTGCTCAAAAGGGAGCTTTGTAAATTTATTTGCGATAAAATATTCAATATCTCGTCCCTCCATATTTACTACATTATAGTGTTGGGGTAATGCATTACAAGTAACACGAGTTACGTAATCAGATTACTTTTTTCAAGTAACTAGTAAAGTAACGCATTACTTTTTAATTTACAAGAGAATATCGGAGTTACTTTTTCAAATAAGTAACGCAAGTTACTTTTTTTCCTCCAATTTATTGACTGACAGCTCTCCTGTCCCCATGCTGAGAGAAATCAGAAGATGTTTCTGTAGTTCTAAAATAAATATGAATATGCATTAATTCATCTCACTCACAAAAAAGAAAAAACACAGATTCAGTATTGCTCAAAATGAATAAGAATAATGCAACTCAGAATATGACGGAAACCTGCAATAATTAAATGTTAAACAACACAAATATCCTTTATGTATTTAATCCCATTCTATTAACCGATGTCTTCGATGATCCGGTTCAAGCGTACTAATAAACACAAATTACTCTAGACAAACATTTGTGTGTCTTTGTTTATTGCTGAAGTGTGTTGAAATGTCTTCTTCTGCATTCTAATGTACTTTCCCTTCAGCCTGAGGCGCATTCATTTCACTTTTGGTGTGAAAAGTTGCTGTGGTGTTGCTATGCAGTTGCGGTTGTGTTTTTTATCATGGTGGTGTGCAGTGAGTGGTTTGTTGTAAGTGGTTGCTAGCGTGTTATATCTGGTTGCTAGGTTGTTCCTATATGGTTGCTATAGTGTTTCAAAGGGTGTTTTTATCATGTTAGTATGTAGTGATTGGTTTATACTAGGGTGTTGCTAGGTGGTTGTTGGGGTTCTAGTTGTTTGCTACGGTGTTGCTGTGCGGTTGATATAGTGTTCTGAGTGTTCATGTTGGTATGTAGTAGGTAGTTTGTTATATGGTGTTGCTAAGGTATTCTGGTGGTTGCTAGGGCATTGCTGACAGTGCGACACATGAATTGAAGAAAATGTCATGTCTGGAGCACAAACCAGATGCCAGATTCATTAAACATGGACGTTCATTAATTTGAGTTGTGGGATTGTTTAGATCTCTAACACTGCGTACAATAGTGACTAGTAAATAAAGTGATTAGTAATAGTGATTTCCACTGATCTTTTATTACACAAGGTCGCTGTCTAAGCCTCATCCCATCTGTCTGTGTGTCTGCAGCCCTTCCTGTCTGTGCAGCTGAATAAAGGGGCTCTGGAGGTGCTGGTGTTCACAGGCAGCAAGAGTCCACGCAGAGCTTTCAGAAAAGCGGATAAGGGAATACTGCATGATGGGAGAGAGCACTCACTGCGCATCCAGAGACTCTCGGGAGCGTAAGACCACCCTCTCTCTCTCTTTCTCTCGTCTTGTTTTTCAAGCCTCTTTGAAACTAATGGAGCATGTGCGTGTGCAGATTATTCACTGTGCAGGTGGATGAAGAGCCACTCTTCCAGCAGCCATTACCCAACGATCATCCTCTGAGCATCCATCGGCTCTTCATCGGAGGCATCCCGGCGGGCATAGAAACAGGTGTACAGCGGCCCAACGTGCCGTTTGAGGGGTGCATCTGGAACCTTCTCATCAACACAGTGTATGTCCAAACTCATCATCCATCCATCCTGACCTCACAATCTCTATTAAAAATACATGTTTTTGGTCGAGTTAAAGGTGCTGTATGTAATTTTGTCTGTTAATGTTTTGGTCTGTGTGACTCTGCCCTCTGCCAGTTTACCCAATAGTATTTTGACACCCCAGGTTGCCAGTTGATGAAAAAGACAGCGTATTGTAGCCATGGAAGTGAACATATAAACTGGGTCAGAGATCACAGATTCTACCCGACCTAAAAAGCCTCGGCATCCATCGAAAAAAACTGTAATCAAAGACATTAAAACACGGAAAAATCAACTCATCAGCTTACAGTGCAAGGCTTGGATCTTCCAATGTCAATTGCGCTGGTTCCTGTTGGGTGTCCCCAATCTGGCAACCCGCATGAGAGTTGAGTCTGAAGAGGAATAATATTTTGCATATGAGCTGCAGTACCCATTTCAGCCACTAGCTGTCAATACACTGCACCTTTGAATGGCTTGATGCAAGTTAATGCTTAATAGCTTAATAGTTTTGTGAAAAAGATAAAAACTAATGAAGTTGATAAGATAAACTAATGAAGGTGACGTTTCTATTGAGGAAAGTTAAGAGAAGAGACAATTCACCCAAAATGAAACATGTACATGTGATGAGATACTTTGATATTTTTTGTCCATACAGTGTTTTTTGTTGTTGAAACATTCTTTAAAATATCTTTCTTTATGTTCCACAGAAGAAAGTAAGTCATACAGGTTTGCATTTTCATTTTTGGATGAACTATAACTTTAAACCACATATTGCTACAGTTCCTAATAACTTCCCCATCAGCGTTGCCAGGTCTGTGGTTTTTTACTCTGGAATGTGATTTCGATGGAGGGGATAGTCGCAGAAAATAATATAATTGGGCTAGTTTTGGGCTTGTTTTGATTAGCAGTTGGGCTGGTTTTGTGTGCCCCATCAGTTGCTCAGGATTCAATGGCATCAGACTTTAAACCCATTTTTGGTTGTAATGAGAGCCTTTATTTTTAGGTGTTGGATATAGAATGACAAAATGGTTTCAAAAGCCTAGATGTGTAAATTCAGGCATTAGTTTGGTGTTCCTTTTGTTTGGTAAAACTAGTTTGTTGTTCTGTCTTAGCACCAGAATCAGTGATGTTGGCACGTCACAGCTTTCTGTTATTCAGATAATAGCAAGGCAAAGACGTTAGCAAGCCTTCCAAGCTTTTCGAGGTCACCTTTAACAGCCCATGATAAATGTACCGACCTCCAGAGCACAATTCAGCGCAATATGTCACGACTGGACTGTGCTATAGTGACTCGTACACACCAGCGACTGGTGTAAACATTGACCCATTTTTTCCAGCCTCCCGTGGCTGTAGATTAAAGGTCTTGTTTTCTTTCCAGTGCAGTTTTGAGGTGCAGTCATAAGCTAAACGCTTTATGACATTAATAATCACAGTTTGTCTTGCTCTAATGAGGAGTATGAATCTCTGCCAGTGGGCTGTGCGTCTTTTCCACTAGAGCGAACCCCGTTGCCCTCTACCAGACTCATTTAAATGAGTCTGTCCTTGCTCATAAGCGTGTTCATTATTCACCTGATTGGAGTCACGTTGTGTCATCGTTCCCTCAAGAGCGGCTGTGTGTTGTGTCTCGTTTCTGTCAATGAAACAGGCCCATGGATTTCTCTCAGCCCGTGGCCTTTGAGAATGCAGAGATTGGGCAGTGTCCTGACCTGGCCCCGCCTCCACCCCTGCCCGAGAGCCCTGAGGAGGAGGAGGAGGAGGACGAAGAGGAAGAGGCTCCAGCCAAACCAGCACTCATCCCTACAGAAGCAGCTCAGCCTCCACCACCAGCCTCCACTGTACGTCCTAACACATGCATTGTGGGTAGAGAGTCCTGTGTGATTCCTGTAGTTTAAGACTGACCGCATCCCAGTTCCCATACTTACAAAGTCTGTGGTCTGCTGGTGATGGCTAAGTCCAGACTTTTCTGCATGTTAGTCAGTCTCTCGGGCAGCCACTGTCTATTGATTCTTTCTCATTCATTATGTTTGACTCTCACGGGTGCTTCATTCACTTCATTAATTCTAATGAGTTAAATAAGGCACTTATAGTAGGGTGACCATATTGTGCTTTTAAAAAAAAAAGCATTAAATAATGTGTTATTTAATGCATTAGGAATCATGAATCTATGTATAAATGTACAATTTATACAACTTAATATTAAATGTTAAAAATGTATTAGCTCATGTATAAATTAAACATTGTCAGTTCATGATACCTAATGCATTAACTAATATTAGTCTAATTATAAAGGCATTATTGTAAAGTGTTTCATTTAGTTAATTTTGTTCACTCACTCCTTTGGCTAATGTTTTGTGCTTTGTTGGACCGAGATGTCCTTCTAAATAGTTTGCACCATTATTTGCCTCTGACGAGCAGTAGCTTTGCAATCCCAGCAGGGATGAAAGCATGTTTTACATGTTTGTTTGGGTGAAGTAGATGCAGTGAGCCGTTCGCTACTGTACATGAAACTGCGTTGTGCATTTTCTTTTCGGCAAAATAATGTATTTTTAATTACATTTTAAATGTATTTCAAAATATTTAAAAAATGGCCAAAACTATGTATATATATTTGCTAAAATATGTTTCAGAATGTTTTATGTAAATATATTTTCTACCAATATATTTTCAACCATCTTTTGTTTATTTTTTTAAATAAATTAACAAAAATATATATATATTTTAAAAGCATTTAAAAATATATTTTCCCCTTCAATCTGAGAAAATGTTTACATGTCACATTTAAAGAAAAACTTTGTTTGTTGTCTATAACACGTGTCTATAACACATAATAACAAGTAACACATCTGAAAATATTGAAATGTACTTTCATGCCTCTGAAATACATTTTGAAATACATTTTGGTATATGTAGGTTAAAAATATATTTCATTGAGCTTGTACTGAACATACAGTACATTTAGCATATATGTAAAATATAATTTGGCCAGAAAGTGTGTGTGTGTGTGTGTGTGTGTTCAGTACACATGCTGTCTGTCAGCATTCAGAATTTCAGAACTGACTCTCTTTTAAACTGATGAATGTGAATCAGATGTTGAACTGAAATGACAGGAAGAAGAATATCTGACAGTCACACATCTGTGGAATTTCATTAGTCAACGATGCGGTTTGTGACAAAACAAAAATAATAACATTGACAATTACATTATTATAATACAATATGATTAGTACAACATTTGTATACATCATTTTTAACAATTTGACACAAATCGGGGGAAACCATGTTTCTTTTCTGTTTAATGCACCATAATGCTTTGATGCTGTAATAATGACTGGCTTCACCTGAGCTCTTCTGTCTTCATGATGTCTCTCACTGCTGCTGTCACTCTGCTGCTGTCAGGCCACGCCCCTCACAGAGGCCACGCCCATCCCAGATACGCCCACCAGTGTCAAAGGAACTGTTGGTATTAACCTGCTCACACACACACACACACACACACACACACAGACATCAGAGATAGTGTGAATATTGCAGTTCCTCCATTCAGACGCACATTTAGCACATTTAGTGAACTTTCATCTGCTTTATGCTGCTTGCGCTGTTTCTGCAGCTTTGTTTTTGAAGGAGCCACAGTATGTTTCTTTGTTCAACAAGCTCTTTATTCTCACTTGAGAACTGAATGCTGATGCTATTTCTGAGTGCAGCTCCATCAGCTGTTCTCTGGCTCCATCTACTGCCTGTACTTTGTAGAACAGCACTTCAGAACTCGTGCTGTGGTACTTGCTGTTTACTGCTTTTAGTAGAGACATGTCTTTTGCCATCTCCAGTTAAATGTTTTGGTGGGTCAGAATTTGCATTAACACTTAATTCATTATAAACATTTCCACATCTGTAGAGTTGTTGAGATCAAATTTGTTGAAGTACATCAGTAAGGTTTAGGATAAAAAAAGAAATATGATCTAACTCTTTACATGTTAGCTAATTAACCAATAATAATTTCCAATCACGCAGGTGTCGTGCGCAGCAGAGGCGGAGCCTGTCGTGCTGGAACTGGCCAAACAGTTCGGTCTCTCCAGAAACAGTCACATGGCCTTTGAGTTTGATGACAGAAAGGTGAAGAACAGGTGAGTGTCAGTTATTATCGTCTTCGTCGTCCTCATCCTCGTCATCATCCTCATGCGTGTGTGTCTGCTCCTCAGGCTGATCATCGAGTTCGAGATACGCACAGAAGCAGCCTCGGGGCTGGTGTTCTACATGGCCAGGATAAACCACGCTGACTTCGCCACCATCCAGCTGAAGGAGGGAATGGCTCACCTGAGCTACGATCTGGGCAGCGGCAACACCTCCGTCAGCGTGCCGCGCATCATCAACGACGGACAGTGGCACAAGGTCAGAGCATCTGGCCTTCGACCCCTGATGCATGACACACTTTCCCTGCCTGACCTGATTCACAGCACAAAGCTAATCCAGGGTGCTTTTGAATAATATTTTGTCTCATATTCTATGATGACCTGGATCATGGAAAAGATCCATGGGTCGTAATTAGGCCGGAAACATAATTGATGCATGTTTATCCAGTGCATTACAAGCACCAAAGCATGCCGTGTCACTGAACTACCATTTATTTATTTATGACAGAAATGAATACTTCTATTCATCAAGGACGCGTTCAATTGATCAAAAGTGACTCTTAAGGACATTTATAATGATACAAAAGATTTCTACTTCAAATAAATGCTGTTCTTTTGAACTTTCTATTCATCTGTGAATCCTGAAAAATAAAATGCATCACAGTTTCCACAAAAATATAGTGCAACAACTGTTTTCAACATTGATGATAATCAGAAATGTTTCTTGAGCAGGAAATCAGCATATTATACTGATTTCTGAAGATCATGTGACACTGAAGGCCGTAGTAATGATGCTGAAGAAAACTGTAATAATATTTCACAATATTACTGTTTTTACTGTATTTTTGATCGAATAAATGCAGCCTTGGTGAGCAGAAGAGACTTTTTTTTTTCAGAAGCATTAATAAAATCTTACAAACTTCTGAACTTGTTGTGTGTGAAGGTCAGAGTATTAAAAGCAAGCAAGTGTTGATTTCTTCTCCTTCTGCGTTTAGATCCGTGTGACGAGAGAGAAGCAGAGAGGATTTCTCGTGATTGACGGCCGTTACTCCAAACACACCACCAGCCCAAAGAAAGCTGATATTCTGGATGTGGTGGGAATGTTGTATGTGGGAGGTTTACCGCTCAACTACACCACCAAACGCATCGGACCGGTGAGCACACAACCACACACACATTCATTAGAGTCAAAACACCCTTTGAGGCCACCGTCTGATGTTGCCTGTGCTTTTGTAGGTGCTGTACAGTATCGACGCCTGCATTAGGAACTTCAAGATGATGAATCTGCTGCTGGACATGGAGAAACCCACATCCAGCTACCGCGTGGGCTCCTGCTTCGCCAACCCAGAAAAAGGAACTTATTTTGATGGCACAGGCTATGCTAAAGCTGGTGAGGATCCATTGTAGTCATTCACAGCTAGTCATTCAGCAGGAATATTTAAAAACACAAATGTGACCCTGGACCACAAAACCAGTCATAAGGGTCAATTTCTCGAAATTGAGATTTATACATCATCTGAACGCTTGTTAGGATAGGACAATATTTGGCTGAGATACAACTATTTGAAAATCTGGATCTGATGGTGCAACAAAATCTAAATAGTGAATAAAATAATCTTTAATTTGGAAATCCAAATGAAGTTCTTGGCAATGCATATTGCTAATCAAAAATTAAGTTTTGTTATATTTACGGTAGGACATTTACCATGGGAAATGATCTTTACTTAATATCCTAATGAATTTTTGGCATAAAAGAAAAATCGATCATTTTGACCCATACAACGTTTTTTTTGGCTATGGCTACAAATATACCCCAGCGACTTAAACGGTCTTCTTCATAATGCATTGCTGTTCTGTTGTAAGTGCTCTTAAAGATTCCTAAATGCATCTACATCCGGAAGGCCAAATAAAGTGCTTTTTGCTTTCGTCTAGAAACACACAGCGTCTCCCTGACATGCTGCTTCAACACTAACTGCGGTTACTGAAACCACGCCTTCTTTCTTTGCATTCACATTTGGGCGCATTATGCTAATATTTCTACATAGTGAGGTAGATATGTGGGGGTTTGTTAGAACGAGCCGTTTTAGGGGGGTTTGGCAGAGTCTTAACTTTGATAAAGATTATCTTTTTGGTTTTGAGACTTTAGTGTTTGCATCTTCAGGGATCTTATCTATTCACAATCAGCTTGTAACACCCCAAAGAAAAAGGAAAACTTGAAATCGCATCAAATGACCCCTTTAAAGACTTTTCTCAGGTCAAAATGTGTGTGTGTGGGTGTGGTGTGTGTGTGGTGTGTGTGTGTGTGTGTGGGTGTGTGTGTGTGTGTGTTTGTGTGGGTGTGGTGTGTGTGTGTGTGTGTGTGTGGGTGTGGTGTGTGTATACATGGACACATATCGAGTGGGTAATGACGTGTCCGTGGATCTGGAGTTCAGGACGTCACAGAGCAGCGGTGTTCTGTTAGGCGTCAGTAGTCAGAAGATGGATGGACTGGGCATTGAACTTGTCAATGGAAAGGTACAAAAGACAGATCTAGATTTTGTTGTTTTCAGTTCCATTGGGGGGAGGGGACAGGTAAATGATTGTGAATTTGTCTTTATATTTGAATGGTTTGTTAATAAGAGTGTCGTGTATCTTGAAGCTTTTTATTCCATGCTGCTAAATGGAGTGGGACGCTTCACAGCCGTATATGAGAACAATCCGGAGGCGGGCTTTGTGATGGAACAGTGGCAGCCTGTCTTCCGCCCACAAGCTGAAGCACCACCTGGAGCTCGTCGTGGACGGCAAGAAGTCCGAGGCAGCGAGTCCAGACGTCCGCTCTGCCTCCGCCGATACCAATGACCCGGTGTATGTGGGCGGATACCCCGGTATGTCAATCAAACTCTGTTGCCATGGTGTCATTGTTAAGAATGGTCAAACATTCATTCATGACTTGGAATTAAAATAAGCCATGGAGATATTAACAAGCTAACAGGCAATAGTAACTTAAAAATAGAAAGTTAAAAAATATATTTTATTAAAAATCTAATTTAAAAAAAAAATCTCAAAACAATGACATAAGAAATTTGATCATGATAAATCAGAACTTCATAATTTGATGACATTTCTGATTCTTGGCTCTTTCTCATTTACATCCTAACGAGGGATCCGTGTCGATCGGGCCCGATACTGGTCTTCTGTACTCGTACTCGTTAAAATCCCCCGATACCAAACGCCGATACCACACAGCATGTGATAAGTGCCATATTTAGACAATGAAACGCCGACAACAGAATGGAGTTATTAGAGATTAAGGATGTCTACGAAGTATATGTATGCAATGAATATAGCACGGACCTGCCAGGAGAAAACAGGTAGATCCACCGTGCATTTTTTTCTTAGTAACAAATGAAACAGAATCAACAAAACGTGCAAAAGGTCAATCCAAAACCCAGAGAAAGATAACACAAACGAAACATGAAACAACTACAACTCAGAAGACAAATACATCTAGCAACCAAGACAGACAGATTAGCATGGTCTATATAGATGGGGTAATGAGTAAATGATAAACAGGTGCTACTGATCAGAACAGAATTAACAAGCAAGGGACTATGGGAAATGGGGTTTAACACATAAAACATAGAAACAGGAAGAGAGCCCTCAAGTGGCCAGTCCAGGGCACCACAACCAAACACCGTGACAATACGTTAAACATTCAGTATAACTCCTGTATAGCTGGTGTGCGCGAGCTGATAAACAAAGCACGGCTGAGTGGATTGAGCGCGCGGCGGCGCAGATGCGCTAGCTTGTCGAGTGAATATACCTTTCTTACAGACATAATTGGAAAGTTTGTAGTTCGGTCGGATATGTCAAAAACAAGTAAGTAAAACAATGCACAAGTTACTTAACGGTAGGGAGAGAGAGAGAGAGAGAGAGAGAGAGAGAGAGACAGAGAGAGAGAGAGAACAGGAGAGAGAGAGAGAGATATGAGCCGACGGTCTGCTGTGTGATCTCTTTGATGTTCACTCACTTAGCACACTCATCATTTGGATTAAAACTAAATCGTTAAAATAAGACCATTTATATGGGCATTCACTATAAACATTATTTATTTTTAACTTTAGGCATACACGACTTTCTGGGCGAAAGTGAATCTAGCAGCCTGTGTGTGTGAAATGCGCTAGGCTGTACTATTCTGCACCAGTACAAATACCTGCACGCGTTGCGTGTTTTGCTTGCTTGAGTGTTTCTGCATTATACGAGTGGCTTTGGAATATAAATCGCAGCACGTTTCAGATGAAAAAACGCGACTTCTATTTCTGAAAATGTCACAGTTAGGATATTTATAAACTGCATTAATTACAGCAAAGCGCGTGATGCCCTACGAAGCCGCTGCAATGGAGCAGCTCTAATGCTATTAAATAAAGATGATGTACCATAGAGCAAAAATTAACAGTGAAAGTAACAAAAACTTTTAAAATACATTTTAATGGGCATAATTAAGTGTGAAAATAACCGAAGGATATACAGTCAAACCAAAAATTATTCAGAGACCAGATATAATTTTTTATATTTTTTTACTAGTGGGTGCAGGACACTATAGTTCATTTATGTAAGTGAGGATAGCAAAATAAAGTAAACTGTGACAATTTATACCCAAAATTTCTTCATATAGTGGACTACCAGTAAAACCGATACAAATTTTGGACCAAAAATTATTCAGACCGAGTCTGGGAAAAAAACTAAATTAAGTTGAGGTTTGCATGAAGCTGACAGCATGCCCAGGAGACCTACCGCAGATGTATAAAACAAAAACAGGCTGTCATTGAGGCTAAGGGTTGCCCGACTAAGTATTGATAGTTGTGTAAATAATGTCATACTAACAGCTCTCTAATTTTTGGTTGATTGTAATCCATTAGGCTACATACCTTTCTATCAAAGTTATCTAACATTATCAAGCTGAATTTGTTCTGACTCAGTTTAACTCTTGAGTTCTTGTTATATTTTATTAACATTTTCTAAACTGTCCGGAATAGCCTTTGCAGCCGGGGTAAAAAGTAACCAGTCCACTAAAGTCCCATTGCAGGTGCATTTATTGTGCAATCTGTGACAAAGGTCCCCAGAATAAAGTTAGACATATTACAAAAACAACCCAATCAAAACTATACAATCTTAAAAAGTTCATTCACTGCCATTGTGAATCAAACATGAGCATGAGCACGCCAACTTTGCCGCCAGAGCACATCTCTTGCGGCATTTTACATTCTAAAGCCCGCCCTCGGGAGCGTACCACTCTATGGGTAACCCCCGGCACAATTACCATATACAACCTTTAGCCATACATACACATAATACATACATAACCCAAATATCAATACAGTTTTAAATACACAAGACATAAGCATGAAAGACCAACCAGATATACATTTGTTTCACTGCAACTGTATGGACCCTTCTACTGACCTCAAGGAAACATGGACCCGTCTATTCAGGTGACACAAATACCAGGTTTAAATACCTCAAGGTTTGTACAGCACGGATTTGGCAACTGATGTTTCACTGCTCGTAAGTATATCTGTTAATCTTTATGAACTTCTATCAAATAAATGTTTAACACCATGAATAAGTCTTATGGTTATTTGTACAATGAGTATTGGTATAAACAGAACTTATACATGCGGTCACGTTATGTTAAATGGCTAAATCACAACACATTGAACATGTACAGACTTCCCCATGAACATAATACACACATTAACTCAACACACACCAAACACATCCTACACAAGCTTCGTATGATTCAAGCATTACATAAGTCTGTGTACAGATGTCAGTGCCAGCAAACAGACCGTGTAATGCTACCTGCTGTGTGTGTGTGTGTGTTATGAGAGTACGTGCCCATAGTTCATAAATGGTCACGGGTTAGCTCCGTGACATTTCCTCCCCCTTCTTTTTGACACCCCCTGTGGTGTCTTAGAGAGGAAATCCGCTGTACAGTTCTGAGGGCCCTTACCTCAAAAACAAAAGGTTGCATTGATAAAAAACACCACGTAATGCGGACATTAGTGTCCTTCATTCGCCCCAACCAAGTTAAGGCCCGATGATCAGTTTCCAGAGTGAACCTTCTACCTAAAAGGTAGTATTTAAAAGAGTCCAGTGCCCACTTCACAGCTAAACGTTCCTTCTCAACAACAGAGTACCTTGTCTCCCTTTGAAGTAGTTTCTTGCTGATATAGGCAATGGGGCGCCACTGATCCTGCCCCCCTTGCAGAAGTACAGCCCCATACCAAATTCTGAAGCATCCGTCTGCACGGTGAATGGCTGATCAAATTTTGGGCTCTGCAACAAAGTTCACTACACAAAGCATTTTTCAAATCATTAAAAGCATTGTCACAGTCCATAGTCCATCAACCTTGTTAGATTTATCTTTCTTAGTAAGGTCAGTAAGAGCTACGGCTCTCGTAGCAAACTGAGGGATGAAGCGTCTATACCAACCCACTAGACCAAGGAAAGATCGTACCTGTTAGTTACCGGTCGCTCAGCATGCTTAATGGCTCCGATCTTCCCCACTTGAGGACGTATAACCCCATGCCCCAGAACGTGTCCTAGGTAAGTGGTTTCGGCTCTGGCAATACTACATTTGTCAGGGCGTATAGTCAGCTCTGCTGCTTTGATCCTGGACAACACCTCCTTCACGTGCTGCACGTGATGTTCCCGAGTCTCACTGAAGATGATTATATCGTCCAGATAAGCTGCTGCAAACTCTTCAGTGCCTTTGAGAATCTGGTCAATCATCCTTTGGAATGTTGAAGGTGCCCCGTGAAACCCAAACGGTAAGGCCCGGAAATGGTAATGTCCAAATTGTGTTTTAAAAGCAGTTAGTTCTTTGCTATCTGGACTTAAGAGAATTTGCCAATAGCCAGAGTGGTGAGAAACTGTGCATTACTCAGTCTCTCTACTAGCTCGTCCACTCTAGGCATGGGATATGGGTGAAATTTATTTACTGCATTCAATTTTCTAAAGTCCAAGCAAAATCTTACCGTTCCATCTTTCTTTGGAACCAATACGATAGGATTATTCCATTCACTGGCCGATGGTTCTATAACTTCAAGTTTTTGCATTGCTTCAATCTCCTGTTTCATTATAGGCAACAGCCTCTGTGGCACTCTGTATGGGTGTTGATGAATAGGTTTGTTGTCTTTCAGTTGTCTTTACCAGGTAAGTTGAGAGAGTCGCTGAGGGATACTTTCCAACAGTTGTCCCCTCTGCTCTACACTCAAATGTTGAAGGTCCAGACAACTCTCATCTTGTTGAACAGGTAAATACTGCTCTTCTGATTCCTCGTCCGTGTAAACAGCTCTCACCAACAGCTGTTGTTTAGGAACTACTGCTGACTCTGGACGGGAAGCTCAGTCATGCCACTTTTTCAGCAAGTTGACATGAAACACCTGTAATGGCTGCTGTCTGAAAGGCATTTCAATTTCATAATCAACTGGAACCAGTTTCTTTCTCACCTTAAACGGACCCTGCCATTTCGCCACCAGTCTATTTTCAGATGTCGGCAGCAATAGTAGGACTTGATCTCCAGGCTAGAACACTCTCGCCCTGGCTTTTCTGTCATACCAGGCTTTCTGTTTCACCTGAGCCTGTTGCAAGTTTTCTCTGGCTGTGGTGGATGCTTGTTGTAACTTTTCTCTCATTTGCAGCACATATGAAAGTAAGTTTCGCTTACGTGGCTTGTCGTTGTCCTCCCAGCTATCCTTCAGCACGTCCAACGGTCCCCTGACATGATGAGCAAAAAGCAGTTCAAAGGGTGAAAATCCCGTGGACGCTTGGGGCACCTCACAATAAGCAAAAAGAAGATAAGGCAACCATCTGTCCCAGTCCTTGCCACTTTCAGACACAAATTTATTTAGCATGTTTTTAATGGTCTTATTAAAACGTTCCACCAGCCCATCAGTCTGGGGGTGGTAGGGACTAGTGCGCACTCTTTTAATACCCAGCAGCTGATAGACTTGGTTCAGTGTATGGCTCATGAAATTCATGCCCTGATCAGTTAACACTTCCTTCGGAAGGCCTACATGTGAGAAAAAATGGAGCAGTGCATTTGACACCTGTTTTGCAGTAACCTGCCTTAATGGGTATGCTTCCGGGTATCTGGTAGCATAATCGCAAATTACAAGGATAAACCTATTGCCTTTCTGTGTCTTTTGCAAAGGGCCAACAACATCTACTGCTATTTTCTCAAAAGGAGTGTCAACTGCAAGAATTGATACTAAAGGTGCTCTAGCAGGTGCTTTGGCCGCGGTTAACTGACACTCCGGACAGGTACTACAGTAATCCTTCACCTCACTATACATACCTGGCCAATAAAATCTCTTTGCAATCCTCATTAACGTTTTCGTGAACCCCAAGTGTCCTGACCATGGCACTGAATGACCAAGTTCTACCACCTGTTTACGAAACTTTTCCGGTAACACAAGCTGCGTACCCTCTTCCTTAGATTGTCTATACAACCGGTTTTGTTTCACCAGAAACATGTCACCCTTCAATATATCTACATCGGTTCCTTTGCCAACTCTACTAAAACAGTCTGCTAAAGTAGCATCTTCCTTCTGCAATTCTGCTAGCTCATTGGGTATGCAAAAATCTGAATCAAGCCCATCTGGCTCTTCCAGTTCCAGTTCAAACAGCCGTGGCGTATCCAAAATGTCAGGCATACCATACCCTGTGGTTTTGCAACCTCTCATCAACACTTAGCTTTGTGTCAGCTACTATCTCATCATTGAAAAATGGCATTTCATGAAGGGTCTGTTGTGCAAAATTTTGTGGCTGTGAACAGTGTTAACCTTTGCGCTTGTGCTCTCGTTACAACCCCACACCAAGCGGTTTCCTGCACCAAATCTGCTCAAATCGGCATATCCGTACCTAACACAATCGGATATGGTAATGTAGCAGCAATTCCTACTTTCATCAAGTATGGCTGTTGTTAATCTCAATGTACACTTCAGCAGTTGGTAAATCTGATCTATCCCCATGTACACAACATACAGAAACCGTACTTTCAGTCCATGTCTCCCTTGGCACATACTGCTCTTTTACCAGTGTCTGTGCACAACCTGTATCTACTAAAGCTGTTACTAATTTGCCATTCAACAAAACTGAAACAGTCGGCTCTTTGCTCGCCATTGATGTCATCAAAGGGCTCGGTAAATAACACAAACTCGCTGATTTAGGCTTTAAAATCAGACAATGAGTGCTTATATAACCTGATTCTGCACAGTTGTAACATACAACCTCACCCTTAGCTGCTGACTGATGTACTAGTACAGGGGGTACGGGCTTAGGGTAGCTGGGTTTTAAAACCTGGGTTTGAGACCTAGAGTATGCACTGCCTCCCAACCCCCCAGACTTACCTCTGCTGCCCTGTAGGCTGCCGGCATACCGGAACACTCCCGAGGACCCTTTTCTTGCCGCGATATAATCCTCGACAAAGTTCACTGCCTCTGCTGCCGTCCCAGGGCTCCTCTCTTTCACCCACGTTCGAATTTCAGGATACAACACTCGCATATACTGTTCCAGAACCACAGTTTCCATCATGTCCGTTTTAGTGGTAGAATCAAGTCTCACCCACTTGGAAAACAAGTCCTTCAGACGCACATATAACTCCATAGGGGATTCATCAACTGGTGTATCCAAAGCACGAAATATCAGTCTATACGTTTCAGTGCTAATCTCATATTTTTTAAGAATCACCTCTTTCAAACGATCATAATCCGTCATCAATGCGGGCGACATAGCGACGAACGCCGTCCTTGCTTTCCCTGTGAGCAGCGGAATGAGATGAACAGCCCAATTGCCTTTTGGCCACCTGTAAACTTGCGCCAGTCTTTCAAAAGTGGTCAGATAGTTCTCAGTGTCGTCATCCTCCTGTAATTTGGGCAGTTGAAAACCCAGAGCTGTGCCCCCGCTGATCGGTCAGCAGGTGGTCCCGACCCGTGTCTGGCGTGTTCAACATCCATCTGCAATTGTGTGACTTGATGTGTGAGAACTTTATACTGTTGCTCTCGTCGCGCCATGTCTTTTTCCTGTCTTTCATCTCTTTGCTTTTGGTACTGCAGGAAGGTCTGAAACACATCTGCCAATGCTGTAAAGGCTGCCTCTCCCCCAGATGCAGAACCTCCGGCCGGCTGTAGCACATTTGCCTCTGTGGAATCATGCGCTGCTTCCCGCCCCTCGCCAGCTTCCATGGTTGACGATAGCTGTGATCTTGTCTTTGGTGGCATTTCATGCCACCACTTCTGACACCATATGTCCGGAATAGCCTTTGCAGCCAGGGTAAAAAGTAACCAGTCCAATAAAGTTAGACCTATTACAAAAACAACCCAATCAAAACTATACAATCTTAAAAAGTCCGTTACAACCTTTAGCCATACAGACACATAATACATACATAACCCAAATATCAATACAGTTTTAAATACACAAGACATAAGCATGAAAGACCAACCAGATATACATTTGTTTCACTGCAACTGTATGGACCCTTCTACTGACCTCAATGAAACATGGACCGGTCTATTCAGGTGACACAAATACCAGGTTTAAATACCTCAAGGTTTGTACAGCACGGATTTGGCAACTGATGTTTCACTGCTAGTAAGTATATCTGTTAATCTGTATGAACTTCTATCAAATAAATGTTTTAACACCATGAATAAGTCTTATGATTATTTGTACAATGAGTATTGGTATAAACAGAACTTATACATGCGGTCACGTTATGTTAAATGGCTAAATCACAACACATTGAACATGTACAGACTTCCCTATGAACATAATACACACATTAACTCAACACACACCAAACACATCCTACACAAGCTTCGTATGATTCAAGCATTACATAAGTCTGTGTACAGATGTCAGTGCCAGCAAACAGACTGTGTAGCTACCCTTGTGTGTGTGTGGTGTGGTGTGTGTGTGGTGTGTGTGTGTTTGTGTTGTGGTGTGTGTGTGTTGTGTGTGTGTGTGTGTGTGGTGTGTGTGTGTGGTGTGTGTGTGTGTGTGTGTGTGTGTGTGTGTGTGTTGTGTTGTGTGTGTGTGTGTTGTGTGTGTGTGTGTTATGAGAGTACTGCCCATAGTTCATAAATGGTCACGGGTTAGCTCCGTGACATAAACTATAATGAATAAACTGTGATAATGTGAGAAATGTTGAAGGTGTCTGAATAAATTTTGGTTTGACTGTATCTATTTGATAAATTAAGTTAACCAACTAACATTATACATACTCTTTTGGTTTCTGTACCCAATATTTAAAAAATTTACAAATGCAATAAAAATATTGGTATCGGTACTCTGTATCGGCAAGTACCAATACAAGTGTCGGTATCGCAGTACCTACCATAACATACGTCAATCGGCAAGTACCAACAATAAAAGTATCGGTATCAGCAAGTACCAACAATAAAAGTATCGGTATCGGGCGAGTACTAGAAAAAGTGGTATCGGTGCATCCCTATCATAAACAAACAAAAACTTCTGTTGAAAAGCGGAGCGTGACGCTCATGACAGCAGTACTGTGACAATTGGATCCGTTTAAATGTTTCCTGAAAGCTAAATGACTGAAATCTTGCTTGTGTGTGTCTGTTGCAGAGGGTCTGAAGCAGTTTGGACTCACTATAAACACACCGTTTAAAGGCTGCATGAGAAATGTGAAGATCACTAAAGCTGGGAAGACTCTGGAGGTGCAGATGAACAAAGTCCTGGAGCTCAGAGGAGTTCAACCTCTCACCTGCCCTGCTAGTTAAACACGCACGCTCTCATCTGCCCTGCTAGTTAAACATACACGCTCTCATCTGCCCTGCTAGTTAAACACGCACGCTCTCATCTGCCCTGCTAGTTAAACATACACGCTCTCATCTGCCCTGCTAGTTAAACACGCACGCTCTCATCTGCCCTGCTAGTTAAACATACACGCTCTCATCTGCCCTGCTAGTTAAACATACATGCTCTCATCTGCCCTGCTAGTTAAACATACATGCTCTCATCTGCCCTGCTAGTTAAACATACATGCTCTCATCTGCCCTGCTAGTTAAACATACATGCTCTCATCTGCCCTGCTAGTTAAACATACATGCTCTCATCTGCCCTGCTAGTTAAACATACATGCTCTCATCTGCCCTGCTAGTTAAACATACACGCTCTCATCTGCCCTGCTAGTTAAACATACATGCTCTCATCTGCCCTGCTAGTTAAACATACATGCTCTCATCTGCCCTGCTAGTTAAACATACATGCTCTCATCTGCCCTGCTAGTTAAACACAAGCTCTCATCTGCCCTGCTAGTTAAACATACATGCTCTCATCTGCCCTGCTAGTTAAACATACATGCTCTCATCTGCCCTGCTAGTTAAACATACATGCTCTCATCTGCCCTGCTAGTTAAACATACATGCTC
Source organism: Sinocyclocheilus anophthalmus (assembly GCA_018155175.1). Classification (NCBI taxonomy): domain Eukaryota; kingdom Metazoa; phylum Chordata; class Actinopteri; order Cypriniformes; family Cyprinidae; genus Sinocyclocheilus; species Sinocyclocheilus anophthalmus. The sequence goes on along the minus strand of JADLZN010001742.1, from coordinate 110,529 downwards.
TCATCTGCCCTGCTAGTTAAACATACATGCTCTCATCTGCCCTGCTAGTTAAACATACATGCTCTCATCTGCCCTGCTAGTTAAACATACATGCTCTCATCTGCCCTGCTAGTTAAACATACATGCTCTCATCTGCCCTGCTAGTTAAACATACATGCTCTCATCTGCCCTGCTAGTTAAACATACATGCTCTCATCTGCCCTGCTAGTTAAACATACATGCTCTCATCTGCCCTGCTAGTTAAACATACATGCTCTCATCTGCCCTGCTAGTTAAACATACATGCTCTCATCTGCCCTGCTAGTTAAACATACATGCTCTCATCTGCCCTGCTAGTTAAACACGCACGCTCTCATCTGCCCTGCTAGTTAAACACAAGCTCTCATCTGCCCTGCTAGTTAAACATACATGCTCTCATCTGCCCTGCTAGTTAAACATACATGCTCTCATCTGCCCTGCTAGTTAAACACAAGCTCTCATCTGCCCTGCTAGTTAAACACAAGCTCTCATCTGCCCTGCTAGTTAAACATACACGCTCTCATCTGACTCATTTGACTGCTACTCAAAGTGAATCAGTTCATGAATCAAAATCAGAAATATTCAGAGAACTAACTGTGAATTCGACTGTGCTTGACATAACCAAATAACACAAGAATATATTTAAAAAAAAAAAAACAGCTGGACAAACCAAAGATTATCGACAAACCCAGCCAAATGAAAACCAGATCAAAAACTTATTTAAAATACAATTAATGCAATCAGATGTCATGGAAGAATTTTTTTATAAAAACTTTCAGTAACACTTTACAATAAGGTCCCATTAGTTAACCGGCATTAACTAACATGTACTAAAATACAGCTGTTCTGTGTTAATTCATGTTTGCTCTGGTCAATTAAAAATAACAGAAACAACTTTTTATTTTAATAATGTATTATTACATTTTGAAATGAATAATAACTAGAATTAATAAATACTTTAGAATATTTTTCATAGTTAGTTCATGTTAACCAATATAAACAGATGAAAACTTATTGTAAGGTGTTACCAACTTTTTATGCTCTAGTTCATTATCAAACTATGTATTTATGTGTTAAAGAAGCCAAATCCAAAGCACAACTACATCTTACACAGCCAAAAGGATCCTAACAAAACCATTAAAGAGTGAATGACCCGAGGAATCGGGATTGTATCATTTAAAAAGACACACATTGATAGATCAGTAACTCAATAAACTACAGAACTGTAAGGCCGTAAAACATGACTTTCTGCTGAGACCTTTCAAATGTCACCCACATCAAACAGGTCTAAACAGGCAAATCATCAACAGGCTTGATAATCATTGAACACAATATCATACATTATTACGTGGAGAGCGTGGGACTTCCGGTCTTAAATTTGTGCATTTCGAGTTTTCTTCTGTTGTCACTCTTCAAAGTGTGATTACATTTGACACCTGATACAGTACATCAAGAAATATTTAAACAAAAACAAAAAATGCTAGTGCCTTGCTCCAATACTTCATAAAACTGTAATTAGAAAGGTTACACTGACATAGAAAATTAAGGACCTGTTCACAATTAATTAGCCTTGACAAGAATCAGCACAGATGTGCTGTATGAAAATTAAAAGTCAGATGTAGGAAAGTTTGACAGATCAGATTGTCAGATTTCAGTGTGACCGCAGTGTAAATGCCTTAATGATCAAACCACACTTGAAGAATCAGGTTGGCCGGCATATATGAAGAGCAACATACTTCATCTGAGAGCCAAAGAGATTGAACGACACATTCATGGAAAGAAGCCTTGTGTCGAGCCCTGAGACACTTTTCTCTGAGGTCTCAGTGTGTGTTTTTGCATGGAGTGATGACATGTACTGTTGTAATGATCAGTATTTCAAAATAAAGAAATATCCCCTCTGATGGCACTTGATATGGTCTGCTGTGTTTCCTTTCATTGTGTCGAAATAACCATTAAAGTTCATGAATTAGTTCTCCTCCAGAGGGTCATTAGTATTTTAGATTTTAGACTGACTTCCAATGTATCATGGTTTAGTAAAATATTTAAGAAGTTGAGGTCAAGTTAAATGCACTGTTAGAGGAAAATAATATTCATATTCATATATAAAGCTTCAATTTTAGTCTTGGGCTAAGTGCAGCATTTAGACCACTGTTAAATACTAAGTATTTTAAACAGTTTTTGTTCTTTCTGAAAGGCTGTCTCTCAGGTGACTGTATGGGAAACATGATATATCACATGGTGTTCCACAAGGGCTGCTTCTCGGACTACTTTTATTCTCATGCATCAAGAAATGAATGATCATTTTTATAGACATCACACAGTCTGATGGGCCTAAAGAAACTGACTGAACATCTGTCCTTCATTTTAAATGAAAATTGATGAATTAAGATGAATAGAATTTTCTGTCTTCCTATAAATGTTCACTCAGAGAATTTAGCGGTTTGTACATTTCATATTTTATATACACTACACACACACACACAACAGCTTGTATTCATAAAAATCAGTTAACTCAGTGTGGTTTCCTGTCCAAAAAAACTGAAAGCAGAACTATAAAATCTATAAGAGTGCAGTGGTTTGTTTTCTCACGACACAATCTGGAATTACAACAGCGGAAAAAACAAGGAAGTACACTTTTTTTTTTGCAACAGTGTACAAATGTTGAAGACCTTTTAACTCACAGCAGAGGACAGCAGAAGAGAACGAGTCATGCTCATCAGAAGTATGTTGCACAGAGCCAGCCATGCTGGGACGATCCTGCTGAGAAACCATCAGAAATGCTCTACAGTGTGGAGAGAGACTCGCCACTGCTCGGCTTTAGTTTACAGAGAACACTCACATAACATTGATACTGTGAGGTATGGAGATATCAGTCTGTTTTATATGCTTATATTAGTTCATAGCAGTGGATTAAGATGTACTGCAATGATAAGTAGTTATTATAATTATAAAAAAATATATATATAATTATTCATTGCAAAATTTATTTGGGATTCTACCAAGGTAATTTCATCTAAGATTCTTAATGAAATTTGGAAACAGTATTTTTAAACCATGATTGGCATGAACCAGCAATCTGAATCAAAGTCTTCTTCTTGTTGATGTTTTTTAATATATTGTAGCACTGACTCCATGTCACGCTCTTTGGTAAGCACTACATTAACTGCAGGACACTTGTGAAATGACGCTCATTGACTCATCATTTATCTTCAGGATGGAGCAGCTGCTGCTGCCTCCCGTAGGTGATCGTTCTGTGAGGGTCCATATGCTCGCAGCACCAGTCAATCCTGCAGACATGAACATGATCCAGGGTAAAGTCACCACTCATACACCTTCAGTCTAGTGATGGTTAAATCTGATGTTATTTTATAGAAATTCTGTTCTACTCTTTGGGTTGATGGAGGCTGAACATGATCTTGTCTCCATAGGTTCGTACCCGATCTTGTGCCCCCTCCCAGCGGTGGGGGGGAATGAGGGGGTGGGAGAAGTGATAGAGGTGGGCAGTGATGTCACATCTCTCAGACCTGGTGATTGGGTCGTGCCCATAGATGCCGGCTTTGGTAAGGAGATATTCAAATTTTGATGTCAACATGGAATTCAGTTCCAAAATGTGTGTATTTCCAAGTGCATTGCAAATGAAATCCAAAAATATTTAACGTGGGTCTTGATCGTAAGGACTGAAATTTGACGACAGGTGGTTAAGCAAGAATTCTTGGTGGCATAAGTCCCAAAGGAACGTCCTTTCAGAGGAGGAACAAGATATTAAATTCTTACAAAAGATTGCAAAGAAAAAATGTGGCAACACTCTGAATAAAGATTCAGACTAAAGTGAAAAAAGTACGAAGTGCAATGAATTAAAAACAGACCAACAGTACTGTTACGTGCTATGCATATGTGTTTCTTCCTTCCTACCCACCCTCTCGTCTTTTTCTTCTGCTGCCTCGTTCTTAGGTTCCTGATTGGACCTGCCGGCTGCCAGTCATAATTGTGACGTCACCCTCTGCGCCCAATCCGCTGTTGCCCTGCCGGTTTAAAAGGTCCTCCCGCGAACTTCGTGGGGCGGCGGTGTGTTTGTGTGCTTTGGTTTGCTGAGATTAGTTTTTGTATCTTACTCTTTAATTCTGTGTCTAGCATTTGCTGTGTATTTGGAGGTACGGTTCGTTTATTCCTTGATTAGGGAAAAAGGAACAGGTAAGCATATCGCGCGATATATACTTTGCACGTAGTAACAATTAGTGTCTAGACACATTAGGAAAGCGGTGTGCGCCCCTCCCTGTAATTTGGTTTTTATTTAGTGAGTCGTTACGCTGAAGACTTCGGTTTCTTTTCTACATTTTTCTTTTGTTAGTTAGGCTAGAGGACTTGGGGAGCTTTATGGGAATCATTTGGTTTTATTTTGTTTTCTTTGATTTGGGCGCCACTCAAGTTCCTTTTTTCCCCCTATATTGTTTTTGTTAACCTTCGTTACTTCCATTGTTAATTTTCTTTACTATTATTATTATTATAAAGCAAACTGTAAATAGTGCATCACAAAGCCTTCTTCTTGTGGCTTCAGGTAATAAATGGTTACTTGAGCTTCATTGGTGTTTATGGTCACTTTTCTGCCTGCTTCAATCCACCCAGCAATAATCTATTTTAAGTGTTATGATATAACCCATAGACTTTTAAAGATCGTAACATTTAATGGGGGCTCGTCCGGGATAATTTTTAATGTCCAGGGACATAGAATTATTGCTGGTGGTGACGGAGGAGTGACCATGCACATGGTTAGTGGTGCATCAGGATTTTTTGTTTTTTTTTGGTCTTCGTGGATGGTTGGTCGATGCAAGTAGCTAGGCTATGGCAAATTTTGATTTAGAGGTGTTCGTTAATGTACCTACTTTGGAGCAGCTCGATAAATGTCGAAAAGATGATTTAATTAATATTGCGGCTCATTATCAAATTTCCATTTCGAGGCAGCAGCTCAAGAGAGAGATTAAGAGCATTGTGTTGAAGAAACTGGTGGAGCAGGGTGTTCTGGTTTTGCCTGAAGCGAGTGAGGATGGTTCTCTTGCCTCTGACGCCTGCCCTGAGTTTGGGGAGGAGGAGCAGAGCGGAACTGCCGAGGTGGAGGGTTCTGAAGCCAAGGCTGTTCTGCCGCCCTTTGAACCTTTTTCTCCGGCCTCGGTTGGGTCTGGAGGTGATGCGCGACTGAAGGTCCGCTTAGCGCGAGTGCAAATGGACGCGCGGGAGAGGGCAGAGGAATGTCAGGCAGAGAGAGAATTGTGTCTAAAAATTCGCAGATGGGAGATTGAGGCAGAGACGCAGATAAAGATGCGGGAATTGGAGTTAAATGCGGCCAGAAGTGCACCTGCTCCAGTTGTCCCGCTCCAGTCGACTGCTGTTGCTCCATCAGAGGGCGCGGCGCTGGGTGCCAACTTTGATGTGGGGAAACATGTCTCTCTTGTGCCGCAGTTCCGAGAAGCGGAAGTTGATTCATATTTCGGTGTTTTTGAGCGTATCGCTTCTGCTCTAAAGTGGTCACGTGAAGTTTGGCCTCTGTTGTTACAGTGTAAACTGACTGGTAAAGCTCAGGAGGTTTGTGCAACACTATCCTTAGAGGATACTTTAAGGTATGACGTTGTTAAAGCTGCGATTTTGCGTGCATATGAGTTAGTGCCAGAAGCTTACAGGCAGCGGTTTAGGACTCACAAAAAGAGTTCTAGCCAAACGTTTGTCGAATTTGCAAGAGAGAAGGGGGTTTTATTTGACAAATGGTGCGCGTTGAGCAAGGTAACTGATTTTAAGACACTGTGGGGATTAATCCTTTTAGAAGAGTTTAAGAACTGTATACCGGAGCGCGTTGTCGTGTATTTAAATGAACAGAAAGTGGCATCCTTGTCTCCAGCTTCTGTTTTTGCAGACGAGTTTGTGTTGACGCATAAGAATGTGTTTACTCCTGTTCACTCTGATAAAACTGTGTCTGTTTCCGCTGCCTTGCCTAACCAGCTACGTCCGAAGTCAAATCCGCCCAGGGCTAAAGAGGATAGGGAATGTTTTTATTGCCATAAGTCTGGCCATTTGATTGCTGACTGTCTTGTGTTGAAACGAAAACAGCAGGGCGTTACAACTAAAAGTGTCGGATTTGTGAAAACTGTAGATGCTGAAAAACTTGAGCCAGATAAGCCTGATTGCAATTACGAACCTTTTTTAATGGAAGGGTTAATTTCTGTTTCGGGTAAAACCATAGAACAGGTAAGGGTTAAAATGCTCCGTGATACTGGCACAACCCAGTCCTTTGTAGTTGCAGGCGTACTGCCGTTCTCGGAGCAGACTTCTTGTGGCAGTAACGTTCTGGTGCAGGGCATAGAGATGGGACTTGTTAAAGTTCCGCTACACCAAATCCATTTACAGTCCGAGCTGTGTACGGGGTTTGTAAAAGTGGGCGTTCGTTATTGTTTACCTGTCAATGGAGTGGAGTTTATCCTAGGCAATGATCTAGCTGGTGGGAGGGTTTTTCTTGTGTTGGAGGTGTTTGACAAACCTGTTTTGTCAGATCATACTGATGAGTTGTCAGAAATGTATCCTGAAACTTTTCCTGCTTGTGTTGTCACTCGGGCTCAGGCTCGACAAATAGATGAGGATGATTTGTCTACATCCTTTATGGCGCCTATGTTTGTTGAAAGCATTTTTCCATCTGAGGAAAAAGTAATAAAAACTCCGCTCAATGCAAGTTCAATTCACCTTAAGTTCCCCGTAACCCGTCAGAAAATTGTTTCTGCACAGAGGGAAGATTTTCAGGACCTTACGAAGTGCTGAGGAAGTTAAGTGACACCGATTACGTAATTCGCACTCCAGATAGGAAGCGAAAGTCCCGTGTGTGTCATATTAATATGTTAAAGGATTTTTATGACAGAGAGACTTTGCAGAAGGATGCTGTGGAGGCAGATGAGGATGCTGACTCCACCTTGGTTCCGGTTACAACTTGTGGTGTCGCGAATCTCATTGATGCTGCTGATACTGTGGATGATGTGGGGTTACGTCATACTCAACAGTGTGCCAGATTGAAAAATTCTGAGATATTGGGTGATTTAAATTCTTATCTATCGCACTTGTCTGATCAACAAAGATGTGATATTGTACAGCTGGTACACAATTTATCTACTCTGTTTAATGATGTGCCTTCCCGTACTACAGTCCTACAGCATGATATCAAGGTAGGTGACGCTGCTCCGATCAAGCAACACGCTTATCGTGTGAATAGCGCTAAACGGGCTGTTATGAGTACTGAGGTTGATTATTTGCTTAAGCATGGATTTGCTAAACCTAGTTGTAGCCCATGGAGCTCACCCTGTTTATTAGCTCCGAAAAGTGATGGAACTGCCAGATTTTGTACTGACTATCGTAAGGTAAATGCTGTTACCGTGCCAGATTGTTTTCCATTGCCACGAATGGAAGACTGCGTGGACAATCTTGGTTCAGCTCGATATGTCAGTAAATTAGATCTATTAAAAGGGTACTGGCAAGTGCCTCTTACGCCTCGCGCTTCTGACATCTCAGCTTTTGTAACACCCGACAACTTCCTACAGTACTCGGTGATGGCATTCGGGATGCGTAACGCACCAGCAACTTTTCAGCGGCTTATTAATGTTGTTCTTGCAGGAGTCCCACAGTGTAATGCATATCTTGATGATTTGGTTGTGTATTCGACTGAGTGGTCGGAACATGTTTCTTTGCTACGCACTGTGTTTGATCGTCTTGCTAAAGCTTCGCTGACTTTAAATCTAGCGAAGTGCGAATTCGGCCAAGCAACTATTACGTACCTAGGCAAAGAAGTCGGTCAAGGTCAAGTGCGCCCGATTGAAGTGAAGGTGGCCGCTATAGCCGAATTTCCAGTTCCAACTACCCGCCGGGAACTCCGGAGATTTCTGGGTATGGCTGGCTACTATCGTAGCTTTTGTAGAAACTTTTCGACTATCGCACACCCTTTGACTTCATTGCTTAGTCCATCCTGCTCTTTTATATGGTCTGATGAATGTCAGTACGCGTTTGAATCCATCAAAAATATTCTGTGCAGCACACCCATTTTGGCAGCTCCGAACAACTCGCTAGTTTATAAATTGGAAGTGGATGCGAGTGCGGTTGGTGCAGGGGCAGTATTACTTCAGGAAGATGAGGATGGTATTGATCATCCTATTTGTTACTTCTCACGCAAGTTCAACAAGCACCAGCTGAACTATTCGACTATTGAAAAGGAGGCTTTAGCATTGCTGATGGCTTTGCAATATTTTGATGTTTATGTGGGGTCCAGTAATCTTCCCGTTAGCGTTTTTACAGATCATAACACTTTAGTGTTCCTGTTGCGAATGTATAATCAAAATCAACGCTTGATGCGATGGGCCTTGATTGTACAGGGTTATAATCTGGTTATCAAGCACAAGAAGGGTGTGGACAACATTATAGCGGATGCCCTGTCAAGAGTTTAAGGCACTGATGTAGCAAACTTATGTTTGAGATTCCATATAGATTGCTTTTGAGGGTGGAGGTGTTACGTGCTATGCATATGTGTTTCTTCCTTCCTACCCACCCTCTCGTCTTTTTCTTCTGCTGAAGGGAGGTGGTGTGTTTGTGTGCTTTGGTTTGCTGAGATTAGTTTTTGTATCTTACTCTTTAATTCTGTGTCTAGCATTTGCTGTGTATTTGGAGGTACGGTTCGTTTATTCCTTGATTAGGGAAAAAGGAACAGGTAAGCATATCGCGCGATATATACTTTGCACGTTATAACAAACTCGTACTTCTATGAGTAATAGTTATAAATCTGAAAGTATTTTTCCTTTGGGAGGGATCTACCTACTAACTTCTCACAATACTTAAACTGGTTGAGGTTGAACCATAGAACAGACAACTGATTTTCTTAGCAGAGATATATTATGAAAAAGAAAAACAACAACAATGAAATTCACAATAATAAACCCCAAAGCAAAAATAACATACCATAAACCAATCGTACAAAATGTTCATGTAATGAAGATGGTTATACTTATATGTCCCAGTCCAAAAACGAAAGAAGAAACCTTGTAGAAAAGACAGATGTAAATAGTTCTTATCCTTGTAATTAATATCCAGTTTTGATGACCCAAAGTAAGGAGATGCAATGCAGGGAAATTAGTCCTTTATATTTTCCTCAGAGTCCATGCAGTCCTAAATGCACCATTGATACATCTAAGAAGGCTAGGTCAAAGGAGTCCTTCTATAAACAACATATTAACAAACATTAGAATAAACCTCAAAACCATGAAATGCAATTTATACAGCCACACTGAATATGCATAAAAAAAGGACCTTACTTTGATTGAGCATAAAACAACATGTTTCCCAATTAGGACATCTCAGTGAAGGTAAGGCTACAAGATGGAAGCCATGCTTTCCTCTTACCAAACATCTCTCTCTTCTACCATCTAACTGTATTTAAACTTCTCATAAGAGAACCATAGTGTCCCCTAATGATGGGTAGTAGAATTACACCCTAAGTAACATTTACCTGTTACAACGTAGTAACAATTAGTGTCTAGACACATTAGGAAAGCGGTGTGCGCCCCTCCCTGTAATTTGGTTTTTATTTAGTGATATGAGTAGGATATTTAGAGCATCGTTACGCTGAAGACTTCGGTTTCTTTTCTACATTTTTCTTTTGTTAGTTAGTGAAGTGAAGTGACATGTGGCCAAGTATGGTGACCCATACTCGGAATTAGTGCTCTGCATTTACCCATCCAAAGTGCACACACACAGCAGTGAACACACACACACACACCGTGTGAACACACCCGGAGCAGTGGGCAGACATTTATACTGGGCGCCCAGGGAGCAGTTGGGGGTTCGGTGCTTTGCTCAAGGGCACCTCAGTCGTGGTATTGAAGGTGGGAGAGAGCGCTGTACATTCACTCCCACCCACCTACTGCCGGTACGAGACTCGAACCCACAACCTTTTGGGTTATGAGTCCGACTCTCTAACCATTAGGCCACGACTTCCCCCTAGGTTAGGCTAGAGGACTTGGGGAGCTTTATGGGAATCATTCGGTTTTATTGGTTTCTTTGATTTGGGCGCCACTCAAGTTCCTTTTTTTTCCCCCTATATTGTTTTTGTTAACCTTCGTTACTTCCATTGTTAATTTTCTTTACTATCATTATTATTATTATAAAGCAAACTGTAAATAGTGCATCACAAAGCCTTCTTCTTGTGGCTTCAGGTAATAAATGGTTACTTGAGCTTCATTGGTGTTTATGGTCACTTTTCTGCCTGCTTCAATCCACCCAACAATAATCTATTTTAAGTGTTATGATATAACCCATAGACTTTTTAAAGATCGTAACAAGTACATTTAATCCTATAGCCTGGAGCATTGAAGAAATGTCTCTGTATCTAAGATACAGGGAACGAGACACAAAGGAACCAAAGGATAAATTCATAACCAGTGTCAGTAGCTGACAGTATGGGGGGAAACTTTCTCTTGATCAATCACTTAGCCCTATTGAATCAGATGGCACTAGGGACAGGGGGGACATGACCCCTCCAGATTCATAGTGACCCAATCCGTCCCCCTCATTGCCTCTACGAAAGGCAACATCGGTAAACAGAGGATTACAGTTTTTCTCGATTGCTTAAACACATTTTTGAAACTATGCCTCGTATTCTCAAAACAGTAAACACAAATCCATAACGTCTCACCCAATTCCCCAAACATCCTATTTTCAGGTCAAAATGAAGCTCTACACTCAAAACCATTCACTCTTGCTGAAAAACCAAACTTTTCCCTCAGACATCACACACACAAGCTTTCAAAAACACACACACTACAACATAGTATTACACACTGGTGCAATAAATTCAAAAAAATATATCCAAAACTGGCAAGTTATGTTGCTTGTGGTTCTCCCCCTCAAAAACCTTTTCACACGAACACAAAAGACACAACCAATGTATACATTGGCCCATCTTTATTTATTCATGTACTACACAGGACAACTGTAAAAAAAAATAAAAAATAATTAAATATTCCGCCTCAGCATCCCGTCTTTGTTTTGGGTCAGGCCAGAGAATCTCGTCCACATCACAGGCTATACTGGCCCTATCCAGGCAGCGAGGGTAAAATCCTCTTGCATGCCTGATCCACCCCTGGCATGCATCTACTGAAATGTCTAGGCAGGCTTCTTCCATGGCCTGGAGGAGGTGAGCACGGATATAAGGTCCGAAGCGAAAAGCTGAATTGGGCTGCATCTGTGCCTAGAACTTCACGCTGTGATCAGCAGCAGGTCACCAATGTGCATTGGCTCGTTTAGTTTTCACTTGAAGTAGATTGGTCTCTCTAAGCGAGATCCTAATTTCGTCGGTCATCTGACGTGACGTTGAGAGTGACCGACTGAAAGGGAACATAACTTATAAAACTGTGCTCAGTCAAAACAATATGACCAGGAACAAATAATAGATTAATGAGACCAAAGATTGTCTGTTAGATATACCCAAAAAGAATGATATCTCATGTTTAACCACTACATCAGAGCCAGCGGCAAATGTCAGAAAAACTAGCCGAGTTGAGGCTGCTCTCGGGGGGTACAATGGCACTGAGCACGAGCGCCAAGTTATCGCCTGGACTACATACAATTGAGTAGCAAATTTTCAAATAGGCACTAAGGCTTATAAATAAAACCGAGATTGAGTTTAAAAACTACATTCTTACCTGAAAAAATCTTAAACCTACAGAGTTCTGGCATGAAACTCTGATGGCGCAGTTTGATAGGTCTAACTCAATCTGACGAATGTCATCATTATCATAGGAGCAGCTGATTGGTTCTCTCCTTATTGGGAGCTCGTGCTCAACATCAAATATATGACTAGTGTTCCTAGCAGTTGCAGCTGTTCTGAAACCCTCATCCTCCCCGCCCACCTGTATAGGTCGTACGAGGTGATTCATGTATGCTAATGGGTTATTTCCAGTAGTATTTGTGCAGCAGCAGAATCTATCACATGCTCACAGCAGCATGTTGTGGATGTATTGGCAATAGCAAGTATCGGTACTTGCTCTGCCGCAGCAGCAGCATAGCACGTCTATTCCGCCAAGACCAAATACATTAAAATTGTCAGCAAAAATTGTCCTACGAGAGTTGTCATGACAGAACTACATTTCATGACAATAACAGTAATATTTTGAAAATGATGTCGTTACACAAGTCCACAAGAACGATAATTAAGAAACGGCTATTGTCTGTGTGTATGTGTGTGAAAATATACAATTATAAAACACAGTTTTTTTTTTTGTGTTTGCACACTCGGATGTAAACAAGCCCAACACGCATGAACAGCATGGCGGAACGAGTGAAGGAGACGCTTCACTCCCCTTGTAACACACGCAAGTGACGATTCTAGTCAACCAATCAACGTTCTGCAGTGAGTTTAGCTCCACCTTTTGGGTACCGGACTGCTGTGTGAGGTACTCCAACGGAGGGGTACCAAAAAAGTGGTATGGTACAGTTCGCTATTTTGGTACCATTCACAACTTCTGACAATGGAAACGGAAATAATTGTGTACCGTACTGTACCATACCACTTGGTGGAAATGAGCCATTACACTCATACTAATGTTTTAGAGAATGTCTACACAATAACGAATTCCCTTACCTGCCCAACAAAGAAGCAACTTGGGCGTCACTACTCTAAATTTTTTCCCCTTCTGTATGCCATACCAATGTTTAATAAGTGTGTTCCATTGTCTAATTTTCACTCTTTGCATCACCAAACTACACAATAGTAACAGCATATCAGCAGAGACATTATCATTTCAATATGGGGATATAGATTGAGGGGAACATAATTAAAACACTTCTTATAGTAAAACTGTCCTTAATTTACAAAGTAAAGACAACACATAATTTCTGTCATGAAAACTCTCTGAGACTTTAGCATGGTAATATACATGGTAATGTTAATGTGTTTGGTCTTGGCGGGGAATAGATCTGCTATGCTGCTGCTGTGGCAGAACAAGTACCAAGAGACTGCCAATACATCCACAGACATGCTGCTGTGAACATGTAAAAAATACTGCTGCTGTACATGTAGCATATATGAAATAACCCCCATATACATCAAATCATCCTGCAGCGAGCTGGGGAAGGTGGAGGCTTTCTGAAGTAGCCAAGTATTTGAATGTTAAACAGCAAGCTCAATGGCTGCTGATGCAACTAAAACCAATCGGCTGCACCATGTGAATAATCATGTTATTATATCAGATTGAGTTAGAACCCTATCAGCCTGCACCATCTAGAGTTTCATAACAGAACTTTGTATTTCATTTTAATGACTGTGCATTTGTGTGTGTTTCAGGTACATGGAGGACAGGTGCTGTGTGTGAAGAGGATGAGATCATCTCTGTTCCTAAAGACATCTCTCTTCTGGGGGCCGCCACCATCTTCGTGAACCCCTGCACTGCGTACAGGATGCTGCATGACTTTCAAACACTCACCCCTGGTATGAAAACTCATGTAATGGTTTATTATTTCTACCTTACCAAATGTTATCTATGACTATCAGTGGTTTGTTATGAGCTGTGTGTCTGTAGGTTGTACAGTGATTCAGAACGCCTCTAACAGTGCAGTGGGACAGGCTGTGATTCAGATCGCTGCAGCACTGGGCCTGAAAACCATCAACATCATCAGAGACAGGTACAGAAGACCTTTGGAGCAAAGCAACAGACAACAAATTCATTACAGACAAAGAAGTACTTTGTAATAATCCCATGTGGTACAAAGTCCTATATAATGGATTTCTTCAATTGTTTCTTGAACTCAGACCAAACTGTGCTGAGCTGATCGATGAGCTTCAGTCACTGGGAGCTGATTATGTGGTGACAGAAGAGGAAGTCATGTCAACAGGGCTTCATCGGGTCTTTGAGGTGGGGGATTCCACTCTTCTGCAACAAAATACATTTTCAGTGATTTCTACAGAATTGCGTAATCAGACATTTTTCTTAGGAGGTTCCCAAACCTAAACTGGGCTTGAACTGTGTAGGAGGCTTGAGCGGAGGACTTGTGTTCTCTAATCTTGAGTAAGTGTCTCACATATTGCAGTTTTACAGTTGTTTATAAGAAAATGAAAAAATATTTTTTATCTTCAGTTATGAAGGCACAATGGTCACATATGGAGGGATGGCCAAAAGACCCCTCCAGATCCCAGCTGTGAGTTTATGTTCTTCATGTACAGTATTTTATTTCCTTGTATGTACCAAAAACCGTTTAACTTCTATTGAACATTCCCGTTTATAAAACAAACTTTGTAAACATTTCTATTCCATTTCTCGTCATGCAGAAATCCTTTATATTCCACAATGTGACTCTGACGGGCTTCTGGCTGACGCAGTGGAAAAGAAAACACAGGGAAGGTAAACCAACAAACACAATACTAAGAGCTACTGAAAGTCAAATAAAGGGTTGAATGAATATGACGAAACCGTAAGAACATGGTAGTTTCACATCTTGATGTCCTGAGTCGACACTCATGTATGTTATGTCTCTTGTGCTCGACCTCTCTCTCTGCAGATAAAGCCCAGCTGAAGGCCATGTTGAATGCTGTGTGTGACCTCATGAGAGGCGGACAGCTGTCTGTGCCACACTGCATCCAGACACCATTTCACCAGTACACACACGCGTTACAAGCCACTGTGCAATCACACTGCCGCAAACACGTTCTTATCATGTAGAAAACAACAACGGCATGTTCTTCCGATCCTCTGCAGAAACATATTGGACATGAACAAATGTCTACAACTAAACATGCTTGTTCATATTATTGACACAATACAAGGAACTGTATCACCTTAAATGTAAGTGGTTTTACCAGGTCCGTACTTGCACAATTAAATCCTCTACCTCCTCCCAAAATAACAAGACAGTTTTCATTTACACAGATGTTATGCACAGAACATCAAGCTTCATGTACTCCTAGTTTAATTGTATGAGTTAAGTTATAAATTGAATTGCTTAAAGGAATATTTCACCCCAAAATGAAAATGTGCTTAAAATATACTTACCATAAGGCCATCCAAGATGTAGATGAGTTTGTTTCTTCAACAGATTTGGAGAAATGTAGCACTGCATCAGTGTCTCAGCAATGGATGCTCTGTAGTGAACGGGTGCCGTCAGAATGAGAGTTTAAACAGCTGATAAAAACATCACAATAATCCACACCACTCCAGTCCATTAATTAGCATCTTGTGAAGAAATGAAGGATTATTTGTTCTTAACCGAACACCTATATAACCATATATCAGCTATATCTAATGTAAATTAGCAAATCATATACTGATAATATGCAATAATGCCACGGTCTCTGGAAGGGGTTTGGATAAGTGATATTTACATTCTCAGCAGTCTGGTGGTGGTGACTTCTTCCGCTGGTTGTGCTGGTGGAAACTGTCCACTGGGGAAAAGAGCAGGAATCTGCTTCAACAGCCTTGAACATGAAGCACTGTAGGATGCTGATCTCCTGGAGCACCAAAGGGTCCTAAAATCTGGAACACGTACATGTGGCCCTGGAGTCGGTGCAGAAGGTACTTGGTCTGGAACAGGCAGACGAAAGTAGCTTGAAGTGAAGGTTTGCTCGCCGAAGCTGAACCTTGCTGCAAATGTCCGTATGTCTTCTGCCTTTCTGGGCTAGAGACTCAGAACTTGGTCAATCCGCTTCGTCTCTCTAGGATGGAGACTCAGGACGTGCTGCATCTGTTGTTGTCTCTCTGGACGAAGATTGTGAATGCAGTTTATCTCTTTCCTCACAGGCTGGAGGCTCAGAACGTGCTCTGTTGACATCTGTTCCTCATGGGCCAGAGACTCAGAACCTGAATGTATCTGCTATTGTCTCCTACCATGCAGGTCGGAGACTCAGGACATTGGTGTTTCTGTTACAGTCTCATCTATTACAGTCTCTGACAAAGTTACGAACGCATTAAGTCCAAACATGATGGAGAAAGATTGAACTGTCATGCATGCATTCATTTGTCCATTAACAGCTGAGTTTGTGTAAGATGTTGCGCTACACATCGCTGTCACTGAGAATACTATTTCTCTGAATAATTTAAAAGGATGTTTTTTAAGTTTTGAAAACACAGTTATGAATGGATTTGGATGGATCTCTCTTTGTTTCACCCACTGCTACTGCATCCTGGAGGGCCTAAGGAATTTTTATGTTGGTCACAGGCCAAAACCTTAGGAATCAGTCTTTAGCTGGGTGAAGGCGCAGAACCAATGCATTTTGACATTCAACCTGGCAGTCCTGTCCTTCCAGGGCCTGGTACCAGAGGTCGGTCTTCTTGCCCTCTAAGAGGTGTCTGGCTGTTGTCCTAGCATTTGTCCTAGTTTGCTTATGCTAGTCCTCCCAGATCCAATCAAAATGTAGAAAACCTTTACCAATTAAAATTGTGCCAGACATAGGGGCCCCCGCCTTAATGGGTCCTGGACATGTGCCGTTCACATACAACGTATTCTGCTTTCGCAGTACCCTGGCATAGCTTTTAACCCCCCAAGTAAAGTGTGAGATCTATCAATATTTGGAACACAACTGCCGCTTGGGTCCCGGCTGGTTTTTAAATGAAAACCATCACACCCTTTGTGTGACCAATTGCCAGCCGCTTTCCCTGAATCCCTGTTGAGCCGGCGTGTTGACCAAGACAGCCCAACTACATTCAGGGCCTTCAGCATCTCAGGGCAAGAACTCCAACCCTGCCTCTTCTTGTGAGGGCATGTTCTTCAGGTTCATAAGATCCTCAAACCTTTCCTTCCAACTCCAGACTCCATCGCTGGGTGGACCAGCCCAAGCCATATGATGATTTTCCAGAACAACTACCTCCTCCATGGCTTCTCTGAGCTCCTCTCATATGTGACCCCGTCTGTGAAAATCCAGGCTAAAGTCTATTCCTCAAAGCCTCGTTTTCATCCACGTTACATTCCATACGGCGTCTAACCCGTCACAGGTTAACCAGTCCAGAAAGCCTTTCAGGAACACTGTAAATGAGTAAAGACTGAAACGATTCTCATTCTCTGACAATCAGGCCAGTGAATAAAATCCAGTGGACGGAGATGAAGAATTACACATTTATTTACAAAAACATTTAGTGGTTATTTTAGAAGCATTAAAACATACAGCAGCAGTCATTCTCCGCCATATTCACAGTTTTCCAGCACAATAAAAGCATGGCATCAGCAATAGATGTAGCAGTAAAAAATAAAAATCACAGTTCAAAACTACTCTGCATCGTTGCAAATAAAATCAGACACGGTCAGTTTAAGTGCCAAGTGCTTCCCTCCATTGAAGTACTTTATGAGGTCTGAGATCTAACTTGATTCCAGTTGTTTCGGTCACGAATCCTTTACAGATATACAATATCATCTGACTTGCATTATTATCTCCAACATGAAAAAAAAGTACATCCAAGATCCCTGGGAGCGACTGAACATGTAAAAGAGCGCAAACGTTTACTGGCAGTGAGGGCTAATGTATCATGTGACTGATTTAAAGCAGACATTGCTACAATACTAAGAGATCACTCGCATGTAATCAAATGTTTAAGGAAGAAACGTATGAAACGTAGGTGTGCCTCAGTACTTCACTTGTTTGAGACAATATTTGCATGCAATATATATAATTTAAATATGAATGAGATTTGTGGATGGGTGCATCTCATAAAATCTATAAAGAACGTATCTGGGTCATGTTTTACCCCAAAAGAATAACATTAACAAGTTAATTAACAAGCAAATTTTTTATGTTTATATATATATATATAAAATGACTGATCATTATTTGCATTGTAACAATTTTCACGATAATTAAGCATATCCCCAGGTCCTTATTGCCTTAACACAAAAACTGCTTACTGCAATGATAAAAAAAAACACAAAATATTACTGAAATCGTGAAGTATTTCACTCCTTCAACCACAGTGAGAACGTAATGAGAATGAGAATTACAAAAGAACAACTCCAGATGCCTGATGAGATTTTTTGGGTGTCACAATAATAAGAATTTGGAGTGGAAACGTGTTGAATTATGATGAAAATGTTACAATGTAAACGTCTTAAAAACAGGCAACATTTTCCTGCAAAATACAGTTTATTCTTTTTTATTTGTCTTCTTCCAGGATAAAATGTGACCTGGAGATTTTTTGTGAAATTTTTGAGAAAACCTTGTAAATTAGTCTCTGATTTTTGTACTATCATGATTTTTGTTGCTTATGTTAGTCCACCCAGATCCAATCAAAATGTAGAAAACCTTTGCCAATAACTGTGTTTTTAGACAAGCGATTAAAATGTGCCAAAGTGCCAAACCAGACTAAATCACCACGGACACTATGGGCTTTTTTGGCTTCTACTATAAAGGATGTTCATACAACTGCTGCTCAAGAATCTACTGAAAAGCATATTTGTGTTTGACGTGTGCGGTTTGTTTGGTTTGATTGGGCTGAATGCATGTCAGAGGAGGTGGACTATATACAGATCGCTCGTGTTAGGCTCTGAATCCTGCTGCTTTCCCTTTAATGGGCTGTTTGTGGTGGACTGTAAGGCGCGTGGCATGATGGGGTGACTGGCATGTCTTGTTGTGGGAGGCCCAGTCAGTGCTGGACAGATTTAATGACCCACTCTGCACTGGGGTTGAGCTCCAGGACAGCTTTGATGTACGTCTCTTCATCCAGACATCTCTCCTCTAGACAAACACACCAACACACACACATCAGACAACAGCATTCCGATTCAAAAATCTTCTTAAGAAGTTAAGAATGTTGAGGAAAATTCTAAGTTTGTATTTTCTGATTGAATGGCAAGACCTGCTGATCAACTTAATTAAAAAACACTTTAAAGTCATCTGAAGATGGATCGTCCTGTTGCAGTTATTTCTCTTTCTAGCGCTCTATCGGGAGTGAATGTGTTCTAGGTTATTTGTGCTGAATGCTGCTGAAAATCATGTAATTTTAGAATAAAATAAGAGATTAGTTGTTGTCACGTCACGCATGTACAGCAGGCTAATGAGAGGTTCAATAACATTCGCCTGTGATCTAGGTCTGTATAAAAGATGTTTAGACAGGTTTTGAGGACGCTTACTCTCAGATGAGAATTAGGTGGACATTTTTCATGAGAAAAATCAATGCAAATAATCTGCGCAATTATTACTGAATGAGACTCACTCATTTCAGGAATTCAAATTCTTCTTATGTTTTGTCTTCAAAACAATCCTAACACTCTTAACTTTATTCTTAAATGAGAAAACATCAGCAAAAATGAATTTTAAGCTCAAGAATGTTTCATAAATCCGGCTGCTGGTTTTAAATTTCACATCACAAGGCGACTTTCTAGCAAAACTATCTAGGCACAAGACTTGAGGCACAAAAATCCCTATAAATTAAACTGAAATGTATTAATATTACCACGAGCTGCATAGATCACAAACATGCTACATAAAGCCTATATGCAAACTACAGTCTGAGCCTTTGACATCAACAACCAAAGATTTGGGTAGTGTTTCTCCTCCCTTAAATGTCAATGCATCTAACTAAGTTGAAGATCAATTTATTTTACTATCCTAACTATACATGGTTTGTATGATGAGTGACATTTTCTGTGTGGCTGTAATTAATGTGATGCTTATTAGACACTCACTGATGTTTCCTCCCATCTCATAGAGACACAGATCTTCTCTTTTCACAGACAGAGACCTGTGACACAACACACAGTCACTGAGCACAACATTTCACAGTCACCACTAGAAAATATAACACTTTGCCCCTAAAACAATAGACTACAATTCTGGATATACATCCATTAGAGCCCGCGAGTCACTAGTGGTCTCACACTTGTCAAACACATCCTATGATGTGCTTATTCGAGTTTTTGCTCACCTCTCTTGACTGAGGAAGCGCGTCAGAACATCGGAGGCCTTTAAATCCTCCGTCAGCTGTATGGCCATGGACACCATCGAGAACTGAGGAGCCTGGACCCTTATGAAGCCTCCTTCGGTCTGAACACACACAGCAAACACACCATAAACACACACACACACACACCTCCACACTACAGCCAAACATGGGACACGTATGCAAACATATGCAAAGAAAAATCTACATTTTTAAAGGAACAGTTTGTTGAACCTATTGAGAAAATCTAAAAAAAAAGGTTTGCATATATGTTTATTGATGAGTATCATATTTCCATCCATCCATCAGGCATTTATGGTTCATATAGTCCGATACAGTGAGAATATGGAGATAAAAAACAGCTCAGTTTTGTTCAGAAAACCAAACTTTGTTGCAGATTCTGATATTTATATGATGAACTGCTTGTAATGAGATCTTGACAGTAAGCAGATGCTTGTATAAAATGACAAATATCAGTCGTCACTCTATATCTCCAATAATCTGTCTCAGTAAGATGAGATTGAAATGATCCAAACATATAATGCAATGCAACCCAGCACTGATTGAGAGATGAACATACAAGCGTTCCTCAAAAGATCCTGAGGATCAGATTTGAGACGCACTGATTTCTCTAAAAGCTGCTTCAGTCCAGTAAGTGTTCATCTGGAGATATGACTGCAGTTATTCTGACGTTTACTTGATCAAAATCAGTCAAGATCTGACACGAGAAGCTCGAGCTGAAGCTGGACGTTTGTACAATTATACTGAAAGAGCTTTTACTGGATAAAAACTATAAACTATCAACTTGATGACAGAAGGCATGGAGTAGATTGTGTGAAACAGGTTTAAGTCACGTTTTAATCATATTGCTCATTATTTAAACTTGCATATCAAATATGTGACCCGGGACCACAAAATCAGTCATAAGGGTCAATTTTTCAAAATTGAGATGCATGCATCATCTGAAAGCTTTCCATTAATGTATGGTTTGTTAGGATCGGACAATATTTGGCTGAGATACAACTGTTTGTAAATCTGGAATCTGAGAGTGCAAAAAAATCTAAATATTGAGATCATCTTTAAAGTTGTCCAAATGAATGAATGTTCTTAGCAATGCAAATTACTAATCAAACATTAAGTTTTGATATATTTACGTAGGAAATGTACAAAATATCTTCAGGGAACATGACTTACTTAAATCCTAATGATTTTTGGCATAAAGAGAAAATTGATAATTTTGGCCCATACTATCTATTGTTGGCTATTGCTACAAATATCCCCCAGCGACTTAACACTGCTTTTGTGCTGCAGGCTCACATACGATACAGCAGGCTTTACAGGGTTAAAATACAAATCAAGTGTCTGTATCCGCAGGATCTTTTCTGTGTGTAGAAACAACCCCCTCTGAGAGCCTTATATCTGTCCATTCAGTTCTCTCACACTGCATGCCCGCAGCAGATGAAGGACAGACTGACTGACAGTCACAGCATGCAGTCGCTCAGTCTGTCCACTAGGTGTCAGAGAGGAGGCTGCTGATCATTCAGCTGACACAGACACACAACTCTGTAATGTCTATGATGTCTGATTATATTTCCTGCTTAGATTTGATCCGTCCTTCAGCTCAGTGTAGTGCTCTGTGTTTGTGTCACTCCTCTCACCTCAGTGTTTTTCTCCTGTTTGTCAGAGGCTCTCTCGCGGTCGTACGCCATCTTCTTCAGTAGTTTTTTAACCGCTCGGTCTCGGTTCATCTTCCGCTGGTTCTCCATGTTGTGTTTGCGCACCTGATTCAGGACGAACTTGGGAATCTGAGACACAAGAAAAGACTCATTTGAGCATCTCGATCGTCACATACGATGAGCCATGCTAGTCCGGCAACTCGTCTCTATATATTTCTACAGCATCACAGCAGTGATTTCACAGAAAACAAACTAACTGAAGTATTAAAAAATAATGATTTTATTAATCAAGGATGCATTATATTGATCAGAAGTGATAGTAAATACATTTATAATGTTGCAAAAGATTTCAAATAAA
Organism: Sinocyclocheilus anophthalmus; assembly: GCA_018155175.1. NCBI lineage: Eukaryota > Metazoa > Chordata > Actinopteri > Cypriniformes > Cyprinidae > Sinocyclocheilus > Sinocyclocheilus anophthalmus. The sequence goes on along the minus strand of JADLZN010001742.1, from coordinate 88,552 downwards.
TGTTGTTCTTTTGAACTTTCTATTCATCAAAGAATCCTGAAAAATAAAATGCATCACAGTTTCCACAAAAATAACATTGATAATAATCAGAAATGTAAATCAGTAAATCAGTATATTAGAATGATTTCTAAATGATCACGTGACACTGAAGACTGGAGTAGTGATGCTGAAAATACCGATCACATCACAGAAAACATACAGTTAACACATCACAGGAAAAAACAGCTGTTTTAAACCGTAATAATATTTCACTATATTTATTGTATTTATGATCAAATAAATGCAGCCAATCCCAAACTTTTAAAGAGTATTGCAGCTTTCTTTTGATCTGTAGTGCACCATCAGATATGAGATTCTGTTATTAAAGCGGTCACAGGATGCCCATTTTCCACAAGTTGATATGATTCTTTAGGGTCTTAATGAAAGTCTGTAAAATAGTTTGGTTAAAATCTCTCAATGGTAGTGTAAAAAACACCTTTTTTTTACCCTGTCAAAAACCGCTCTTTTCAGATCAAGATGTTTTTGTATTTTCCTTTAAATGTTAATGAGCTCTGCTGACCCCGCCCCTCTCTTCCGAGCCGCTCTCAGAGAGACTGTTTACTTTAGCCGCATTCATCGTGAAACTTGCCAATTAGCACATTATTAGGAAAGGCGATTTGCAAAGATTCATTACAAAACATTACACTCACTTCTTCTGTAGATGAGGCTGGATCATGAATGATTCACACGAACATAGACGCATTTATGTAGACCGGGGGCGCACTCCCTTCAGAAACAAACGTAATACACTGCGTCTTCAGCGGCTCAGATGTAAACGATGACTGCTGTTCATTATTACATCCAACAACAGAACACCTCGATCGCTTAGGAGTCGCTCTTGTCTACATCTGCTCCGGCGGAGAAACAATGGTGGACTGATGACAGTCACTCAGGGCGGGGCTAAGGTAAGACGCCAGTCCAGTCTTTGCTGGAACGCTACTGTCAATCAAACTATCGTGGGAGGGGCTTGTCTGTGTGACGTCACACAGACAGGCATCTGAGATCGGCTCGATTTGAGAAAGGGGAAAACATTTAACCAGATAAAAAAAAAAACACTGGGTGGAATTTTATAATTATAGGGTGGTTGTGTACAAACACTACCAACACACATTTATGTTCAAACAACATGTAAAAGTGAAATTAGCATCCTATGACCCCTTTAAGAACGGAGAGAGTCTCAAACACGAAACCTCTCTGAACATTGATCTAAGGTGTGGTGTAACGGTGAGGACTCGTACCGTCCAGAGGAGGTTCTGGTAGCGGACGAGCAGCCTGACGATGTTAGCGGTGCCAGTGGCCATAGCGAACTCCTGCTGTTCACTGATCTTACTGCGGAAGCCCTTACACATGAAGATGTTGGGCGCCATCACCACTGCAACATTGTTCAGCGTCATCTTATTCCTGTCCTTATGGTCAGTCACTCTTTGAAAGAACTCCATCAGAGCCTGAAAGACACAGAAACACCATCCAGCTGGATCTGCTTTAGTCCTCCGTTTGAATAGACTGGAGTCTAACATTTAACCCCTCCAGACTGATGCTAAAGACCCCCTGAGAGGAAAATCAAGCTTTCAACGTGGTTTACATGTCTCTTTGATGCTTAAAGACAAACCATGTGCAAACTCATCAACCTAATTTTCACTGCTGAGCATTTTCTCCTAAAGCCGTTTCCTACTGTCACACACACGTAACCAATACGCTCTTCATATCAATAGCATATCGCAGGAATATGGTTTGTGTAACACATTAGCTGTTTGATAACATAGTTAAGCCCATAAACACATAAAACAGATCACCCTTTATTTTAAGGACCAGTTCTCAATATTAACTGTGACATTTGCCTCAATAAACTCCTAATTTGCTGCTTATTAATAAGGTTAGTAAGGTAGCTGTTAAGCTTAAGTACTGGGTAGGATTAAGAGATGTAGAATATGCTCATGCAGAATAAAGCACTAAATATGTGCTTCATAAGTACTAATAAACAGCCAATTTGCTAGTAATATGCAAGCTAATAAGCAGCAAGTTAATAGTGAGAATTGTGACCGTGGACCACAAAACCAGTCATAAGGCTAAATTTTTACGAAATTGAGATTTATACATATGAAAGCTGAATAAATAAGCTTTCCGTTGATGTATGGTCTGTTAGGATAGGACAATATTTGGTTGAGATGCAACTATTAGAAAATCTGGAATCTGAGGGTGCAAAAAAATCTAAATATTGAGAAAATCATCTTTAAGTTGTTCAAATGAAGTTCTTAGCAAAGCATATTACTAATCAATAATTAAGTTTTGATATATGTACGGTAGGAGATTTACAAAATATCTTTACGGAGCATGATCTTTACTTAATATCCTAATGATTTTTGGCATAAAAGAAAAATCTATAATTTTGACCCATACAATGTATTTTTGGATATTCGTCCACGGTCACAAATATGTCATTTTTAGTATCAAAGATAAGTTTTATGGGATGAAATTAGTGACTGCAGGGGGACTTTAAGCCAAATACCAGATGTCAACGAGTCAGTGTTGAGTAAAACACCCACCCAAAGTGAAGGTGTGACGTACCTTGAGAGTGTCTCTGTTGGGTTCGGGCAGCAGGAGCACCAGCAGGTTGAGAGCCTGCAGCTGCTGTTTCTTAGTGGGCAGCTCTGATCAGAACCAACACAATCACTTACACACAGAAACAGATCACACACACACTTTGAGCTGCACTGTATAGTGTCATGTAGGGATGCAACGATTAACTGCGAGCCGGTTGAAAATCGATTCAAATATGTGACGATTCAAATCGGTTGAGATGCTAAACAAATCATGATTCAATTAGGTGTAGGAGTTTATATGAATGCACGTCTGAGGCGAACTTGCTGTCTTTCAATGGTATTTTTTCTTTTCATCTTGCCTCTGTACAATGCATATTAAAGCAGTTTTCATAAGCGCAGCTCTGCTTTGTTTAAAGCGGTAAACAAGGAAACGCTTTAAGCGCAACCTGCTGGCTGAGAGAGACTATGCGTCCGTTCAGCTCATCTGCTGTTTCGGTTCATGCAGATATTTTTTTAGGCATAGTTTCACAAAACTGAAGTCAAACCATTCGGTTTTTGCTTCAAATTTAGAAATTATACAATCTAATTTAAATTAAACACTGCTGGTGTTGCATGCATGCAGCATCTTTGTTTGGATCAGGATTAAAATGCAGTGGTTGCCTCTAATTGTAAATGTTAAGAGCACAGACAAAGCCTGAGTGTGTTTCTAGTGAAGAGATTTCTTTTGTGTTACTTTTATTTGATTTGGGGCTTGTTTTAAAATTTCTATTTAGTTTTGTTTTTTACATTTACTTTATATTTAAATGTTGTTATTTAGCAGATGCTTTTATCCTAAGTGACTAACAAATGAGGACAATAGAAGCAATCAAAACCAACAAAAGAGCAATAATATACAAGTGGTGCTATATTATAGAATAGTTTAGATTTCAATTTCACAAAGAAACGTACATTATTTTGTCCAAGCAATAATAAAAGGATCCTGTGTCGACACATTTAATTTATAATTTGTCTTGAATCTCATTTTGTTAAAAAAAAAATTGTGTATCGAATCGTGAGTTGAGTGAATCGTCCCATCCCTAGAGTCGAGCGTTCGAGCCGTGTGGGACTCACTCAGCACGGAGATGAAGGCGTTGAAGTACTCGACGGTCAGCAGAGGATAGGGCAGCTCCCTGATGAACAGCTTCAGGAGACTGGCTGCGTCGTGCTGTTTGAGACTCTTCCACGGGAACATGCCTTCATAAAACTTGTGTTCCAGCTCATGACAGACGGCCTGGGAAACACACACCACCAAAAACTTTACAATGACGTCCAGTTGTGTCTTCCTCACAAATAACGCATGCCAGTGTCTGTCTCACCTTCACTCTAGTAGCGGCTCCAGGGATCCGCAGCACTCCCTCGGTGTCTAAACCCTGCTCCTCTATGTGAGAGATCAACTGGAAAACAAACGTTTAAGGTCTTTGTGTTTTGGAGTTTTTCGGTGCTAGCTTAAATTAGCTGATCACATGTAACATGTAAAAAAGCTCGGGGTTGGTAAGATTTTTTAAAAATGTTTTAGAAACAAGTTTCACCATTTATTTGATAAAAAATACAATAAAAACAGTAATATTGTGAAATATTCACGGGGCTTATTGCTTTTAGCGCTAGGTTATTCCATATACATAGTACGGCTTCACAAAATAAAACAGAGCAAATAAAGATTAATGATATTAATAAAAACAGTATTCTTCCACCAAACAATGTAGCTCCTCAGAAACAGTTGTGCGTTGCAGAGCAACACACAGAAGTAAACAAAGGTGTATGTTTGTAGAGAAATAGTTCAGGCTCTGCTCTCTTACATGCTGCAGGATAAGAGGCACTTTGGTTCCCAGGATCCTCCGCTGGTCTTGCTCCAGCAGCGTAGAGAGAGAAACACCAAACAAACCCGACTCTACGGAAGACAAAACAATACAGTCACAACCAGCTCCACCTCGGATACAGCCAGAAGAGGATTCGTAATCTGATACAGTGCTCACGTCCACACAGAACTACATTAATCATCATCAATACCAATGAAAGCTCGGACATGAAAGTGCTCTTTTTTTAAGGGGATTTGTGAGTGTGTGTCTCCAGCATGCACGTGTGTGAACTAAATGGATGTGAAATGCTCTGCAAAGTGCGCACGAAAAATATACAGTGGACTCTCTGATCCAGTCATTTGATCTGGTACACATTTCAGAGGCACTGACCTCTCACTTTGACCTTGAGAGCTTTATGAGCCTTCACCTCGATGCCACACGTGTCGAACAGAGCGCTCATCTCGATCAGAACAAGCCTGCGAACCTTCTTCATGTCCTCAGCGGAGAGATTGCCTACTCTTGTCTGTCCGGTCTTATCCTGAGACACTCTAAAATCCTGAGACAGACAGACAGAGGAGAAACAGAATAAGAAACAAACACATGGACACGTTTATAAAATGCTATCTGTTGGTATTCTGAGCGGTTGTGAGTTGGGTGCTGCGATGATATTTTAGTCTCTAATTATGCCGCCCCTCCTTTAGTGTCAGAATTTTTTAGCTGCTTTACCATCCACCAGAAACGGTGCATCTGATCAACAAGACACCTGCTTTGAGGAATCATTCATGTCTGGAGCTCAAACACCGCACAAACTCAACTTCTACATTCAAGTAAATAGAATGCAATATACTAATAGTTGTTTTTGTGTAACACTTTAGTTTAGGGACCAATTCTCACTATCAACTAGTATGCATATTACTAGCATATTGGCTGTTTATTAGTACTTATAAAGCACATATTAATCCTGCATGAGCATATTTTAAATCCCTTAATCCGACCGCATACCTAAACTTAACAACTACCTTACCAACTATTAGTAAGCAGCAAATTAGGAGTTTATTAAGGCAAAAAGTTAAAGTTAATAGTGATAATTGGAGTTTTGCTTTGGCAAACAGCAGTAAGAAGTTGAAAAGCGAATGGATGCATAAAAGAGAGTAAACCCAGAGCAGCATGCAGTGCAACAGACTGTCCAGCAGAGGCCACTCATTAAGAGCACACAGACAGATCAGAGTGTCAGGTCAGTCATCCAACTAATGCTTTAAATCTTTCATTTGAGACATTTCTGCACTCTAAACATATTCAGTCAGATCAAAGGTCTCTGAGACTCGTAACCATATAAGCATCGAAATTCCTTCCTAAAGCAGCAATCAGAGTGAGTCATCTCTTGGATAGGTTACTGTGGGGCATAAACTTGCCATGCCAGCACAAACACACACACACACACACACACACGAGTGTTAACCTGAGGAGTGAATGTCTGACTCACGGGTAACCTGTCGTCAGCTTCATTCTGGGGCTGGGTAACCTTCAACCCTTCTTTGTAGATAAGTGCTTGCTCGGAGAACGACACCTCCAGGTTAATGTCAGTCTCAGCGTCGGCTCCGCCCCCTGGAGCGTCAGGCCCCGCCCCATTCCCTAACCAAACAGTAAACACATCCACAATAACATTTCACACCGTTTTAAAATAGGGAAAACATTCATGGACAAAAAAAACACACACAGGTGCAGTTGTGTTGGTGTACTTGACCATCCTAAATCAGGCTAGTCAAAGTCCAGCAATCACAGACGTCATTATTTGACAGTCAGTGCTAACTGAACCGCATCTCTGCAACTGCAAACCAACAGCAGCACAATCCGTCTGGTGACATTCACTCTATGCTGAACCCTGAAGTCTTTAACTCTGGGTTAAGGCCACTCTTTTAACAGATGACCCCTGATTTCAGCAACGTCTCACACCTGTGAAAGAGGCTCAGCACTGCACTATGAGCAAAGCAGCGCCAAACAAAGCAATGCCAGAACGTTGAGCAACAGACAACCAATCATTAACTGAATACCTCATGCGCTATTTTTAAGTTTAGTTTGAGTAACTGAGAAAAACACAAACAGCAACGGGAAACACCTACACTGAAGTGATGAATAGAAATATGATTAGAATTAGAATTTTCTTTCTGTATCTTAACTTTTTTTGTTGTACGTAGTATGTTTCCGGCAATTCAAGACCAGCAGACTGCTTTTCCATAGAACTGAATTAGGGATGCTCCGATCCACCTTTTTCACCTCCGATACCAATTCCGATACCTAGGGTTCAGTATTGACCGATAACGATACCGATCCGATACCAGTGAAGTTATTTTCCCTCATTTAAATAAATGTCGTATTTATATATCTCTGTGTGTGGAACTGATATATACTGATTATATATCTCTGTGTGTGGAACTGATAATCATTCTTTCACAATCTACTAGATACAGACTACTTCATATAAAGAAAAATAAAAAACAAATATAAAAAAAATATAGGCCTATGTATATTTAAAATCTATGACAAAAATTTATCATAAACTAGGTTAGTGGATAAATCGGCAGCAAAAGTTATTCTAGAAAAATCAGGCAAAATAATTTTAGAAATCAAAACTTTTTTCAGTTGAAAAAACAATTTTTGTGGGGAACAAAGAAAATTTTCAGTAGGTAGTATTGGTATTATTAAACATCCATTCTTTAAAAGGGTTATATGATGCGATTTCAAGTTTGCTGTCTCTTTGGAGTGTTACAAGCTGATTGTGCATAGATAAGATCCCTGAAGTTGCAAAGACTAAAGTCTCAAAACCAAAGAGATATTCTTTATCAAAGTTAAGACTCTGCCACGCCCCCCTAAAACGGCTCGTTCTAAAACGCCCCCACATGTCTACCTCACTATGTGGGATATTTGCATAATGCGCCCAAATGTGCACGCAAGGATAGAAGGTGTGGTTTCAGTAACCGCAGGTAGTGTTGAAGCAGCATGTCAGGGAGCCGCTTGTGTGTTTCTAGGCGAAAGCAAAAGCACTTTATTGGCCTTCCGAAAGTAGATGCATTTAAAAATCTTTAAGATCACTTACAACAGAAAAGCAATGCATTTTATGCACGACCGTTTCGTGAACCTAGGAGAGGAGGTCATTATGACTTTGCTATGACAATCTGGCGCTTCTGAATCAGCTACTGTTTTGTAGTAGTTTAGTATTGGCTATGACGTTCCAAATGCGGAGTTTGAGCACGTGTGTGTTGTGTGTGAGAGAGAGAGAGAGAGAGAGAGAACGAGACGAGAGAGACGAGAGGAGAGATGGAAGAGGAGAGGGGAGGAGAGAGAGGAGAGAGAGGAGAGGAGAGGAGAGAAGAGAAGAGAAGAGAAGAGGAGGGAGAGAGAGAGAGATGGAGAGGGAGAGAGAGAGAGATGGAGAGAGAGAGAGAGGGAGAGAGACACACAGAGAGAGAGAGAGAGAGAGAGAGCGAGAGAGAGAGAGGAGAGAGAGACGAGAGAGAGAGAGAGAGAGAGGAGAGAGAGAGAGAGAGAGAGAGATTGTGTGTGAGAGAGAGAGAGAGAGAGAGTAGAGAGAGGGAGGAGGAGAGAGAGAGAGAGATGAGGAGGGGAGGGGGGGGAGGAGGAGAGTAGAGAGGAGGGGGTTGGGGGGGAGAGACGAGGGAGATGGAGAGATGAAGAGGAGAGGAGAGGAGGAGAGGGGAGAGGAGAGAGAGGAGGAGAGAGGGGAGAGGAGAGGAGAGGGGAGGAGAGGAGGAGAGGAGAGGAGAGCAGGAGGAGAGGAGAGCAGGAGGGAGGAGAGCAGGAGGGAGGAGAGGAGAGGAGAAGAGAGGAGAAGAGAGGAGAAGAGAAGAGAAGAGGAGAGAAGAGAGAGAGCAGAGAGGAGAGAGAGGGAGACAGAGAGGGCGAGAGGGGAGAGAGAGAGAGAGAGATAACAGTGGAGTCAGCTGTCTTACCGTGGCTTGTGTACTCGCAAACCCATACCAGCTCAGTCACCGTTTCTGTCACGCGACTCTGTTCCCCTTTCTGGATTGAATTGATGGTAAAACTAATGACATTATTAAGTGTCTTTACATTTATTTTGAAAGCTGATGCTTGCGATTATGGTAAGGGGTGTTAAATTTCCGACGTGTGCTTGCGGTGTTTGGCCAATCACAATGCAATGGGTCAGCTGGCCAATCAGAGAAGACTGCGCTTGTCGGAAGGCGGGACTTCGTAGAAAATGAAGCAGTTTGAGAGAGGCGGGGCATAGAGGACCTACAATAAGTAAGTATTGAAAAATAATGTGTTTTTTGAACAAAAAAAAGCATGTCAACATATTCTGTTACAAATACACAAAATAATTATCTTTAAAAAAAAGCATCATATGACCCCTTACGGAACATTCATGAATGTATTTATATAAGTATATACTATAAAATTAAAATAAATTTATTTTAAATGTGTAGCATATTTTTTAATAAGGCAACAACTTATGATAGATACGATAGGACAAAACAAATACAGTGCAGCACAAACTGATTTTATCGATTGCATACGTTCAAGTCTCCTGGGACGTCGTACTACGTTGACAAGTTGCAAAGTCGTATAACGACTTTGTGGGGTGGTCATGTGCATTAAACTCGTAATACGATATATCAACATGACTTGGAAACCCATATGACACGAAGCGATTAAGCTTTTCGTTTGTAAAAAGACGCAAAGCACAAAGGGAAGCGATAATGATGCGTAGTGTATTAAATCTGTGCAACAGTTTGAGCCTTTTCTTTTAACAGTTTTACATTTCAGTTACAGTGTACGTTTAAAACTATTTATAGTATTTTCTACGCCTGTGTTTTGTTCTCACAGACTCCCGGTAGCAAGTAACAAAACAACATAAAACTCTGGCAAGATGATAAAGTCTTTTTTGCTAAATCATAGACATGTATTTACAAATCCAGTATAATGGGAACACAGAATGATGTCGGAGAGAGCTTTACCGAGCTGACTGCAGTAACCGAACGCGACCAGGGTTTAAAAGCTGAACGAATGACTGACAGCCACAGAGAAAAGAGTTTGTGTGAACTTTAATGTAAGGACTTAAATATTCATATGTAGCTCACATTAAGCTATCGTATGGCTTCAAAAGTAACACAGAATAATTCACACAATCGAGAGAAAAAAAATTAAATAATAAATTATCGGATTTGGATTGGCTCTCTGACCGATACCCGATCCGAGAAAAATGGCACTATCGGAGCCGATACACGATATGAATATCGGATCGGCGCATCCCTAATTGAAACAGCAGATCAGTGGACTGTACTTGTCAGAACTGATGTTATTAACTTTGCAAACAGGTAAATAAGAACATTAACCCAATGTTTAACAATGTAGAGTGTGAAATGCCAAAACGTGACAACCCAGGATTGATTACTAGCCCAGGGTAAAGTATGAACACTGTAAAACATACAACAAGATAACCCAGCAGCGTAAAACGCTCATATGATGACTAGAAATTACTTTATGACACCTCGATCATATTTACTTCTATTGGTCTATTGTCAGTTATCATTTGCATAAAAAAAAACAAATATATATATACACACTACCGCTCAAAAGTTTGGGATCAGTAAGACTTGTAATGTGTTTTAAAGAAGTCTCTTCTGCTTACCAAAGCTGCATTATTTGATCAAAAATACACGAAAAAAACTTAATCTTGTTAAATGTTATTACAATATAAAATAAGGTTTCCATTTTAATATCTTTAAAATATAATTTAATTCATGACCCCAAAGCTTTGAATGTTATAGAAATTAATTCTATTTTAAATAAACGCTCTTCTTTTTAACTTTTTATTCATCAAAGAATCCTGAAAAATGTATCACAGATTCCAAAATAACATGAAGCAGCAACAGTTTCAACATTGATAATAAGCAGCATATTATACTGATTTCTGAAGATCATGTGACACTGAAGACTGGAGTAATGATACTGAAAATACAGCTGCGCATCACAGAAATACATTACAGTTTAACAGAGATTCACATAGAAAAATTTTATATTACATCATAATGATATTTCACAATATACATTTTTTTCCATGTATTTTTGATCAAATAAATGCAAATGCCTTGGTGAGCAGAAGAGACTCCTGTAAAAGACGGTGGTGTATGTTCTGCTTGTATCTGTGTACAGACGTGAAAGGTTTCGTGATTCTCCTCTCTAGATGTAAAGGTCAGCAGAAGCCGAGGATGCTGACAGACACATTTTATATAAAGTAAAAGGTTTCATTACAGTTAGAAAAGCAACGGACATCCCAGCCTTTCTTTGAGTGTGTTGCTTTGCCATTTTAGTTCGCTAATTTTTTTGCAGTTAAACACTACATGTGAACACTTTAACTCATGACACATACCCAGTCCTTCCACTTCCCGTTTACTGCTTGCACTTCTTTCTGTGGATCCAGCCTCATCCTGTCAGAAAAAGAGAGCCATGGAAAACAAGAGAAACAAACTGTTAGCATGTGCTGAGAGTGATGAGCCAATGAAGCGAACACACCCGGAGAGAGTGTGATGTTAATCATTCAGTGCCGTTCGTCAACATAAACTGGGATCCAAAACTCTGAGACCTCATTAAAACCTGGAAATCGTTCAGATTCTGCCGCTCTGGGGACAAGCTAGTGCAGTAAATGAGTGACACTGATCATGCGAGTCTTTGTCAGATGTTCTTGATGCTCTTTGGATGGTATGGATCAGGTCTGTTCTGTAGCTACGTCTCCATTTGATGAGGATTTTCCAGCGTCTCGACTTCAGTTTTCCCCATTCGTTATTTGTGCTGATCGAGCAGAAACCTAAATCACAACTAAGGTCCTAATAAACCACTCAACATAGCACAACAATAACGCCGTCTGTGATTTATCACACATAAGTCAAACTGGAAATAATTAGGGATGCACCGATACCGATATCGGGCCCGATAGTGAGCTCCTGTACTCGTACTTGTTAAAATGCCCCGATACCACACAGCATGCGATAAGTGCCGTATTCAGACAAGGAAACACCGACAACAGAACAACAGAAAGGAGTTAAGGATGTCAACTACGAAGTATATGTATGCAATGAAAATAATGTTAAACATTCAGTATTAACGACTGTATAGCTGATGTCCGCGAGCTGATAAACAAAGCACGCTGAATGGATTGAGCCCACAGCGGCGCAGATGCGCGAGCTTGTCGAGTGAATATATCTTTCTCACAGACACCACTGGAAAGTGTGTAGTTCGGTCGGATATGTCAAAAACAAGTAAGTAAAACAATGCACAAGTTACTTAACGGTAGAGAGAGAGAGAGAGAGAGAGAGAGAGAGAGAGAGAGAGAGAGAGAGAGATGAGAGAGAAGAGAGAGACTGAGGAGATGAGAGAGAGAGAGGTGCACTTTGTTGTGTGATCTTTGATGTTCACTCACGTAGCAGACGCATCATTTGGATTAAAACTAAATCTTAAATAAGACCATTTATAGGGGCATTCGCTATAAACATAATTTATTGTCAACCTTAGGCATACACGACTTTCTAACGAAAGGGAATCCAGCAGCCTGTGAAATGCGCTAGGCTGTACTATTCTGCATCAGTACAAATACGTGCACGCGTTGCGTGTGTTTTGCTTGCTTGAGTGTTTCTGCATTATATGAGTGGCTTTGGAATATAAATCGCAGCATGTTTCAGATGAAAAAACGCGACTTCTATTTCTGAAAATATCACAATTAGAGGAGATTTATAACGAGTGGTTCCCTGCATTATTACAGTAAAGCGCGTGATTACAGTACTGAGCCGCTGCAATGGAGCAGCTCTAATGCTGTTAAACAATGAACAGTGAAAGTAACAAAAACTTGTAAAATACATTTTAATGGGCATAATTAAGTGTGAAAATAACCGAAGGATATACAGTCAAACCAAAAATGTTTCAGAGACCAGATATCATTTTTGATATTTTTTTACTAGTGGGTGCAGGACACTATAATTCATTTATGTAAGTGAGGACAGCAAAATAAACCAAACTGAAATATTATACCAAAAATTTCATACAGTGGACTACCAGTAAAATTGATAGAAATTTGGGTCTAAAGATTATTCAGACTGAGTCTGGGGATAAACTGAAGTTGAGGTTTTCATGAAGCTGGGTGACAGCATGCACAGGAGACTACAGGCTGTCATTGAGGCTAAGGGTTGCCCGACTAAGTATTGATAGTTGTGTAAATACTGTCATACTAACAGCTGTCTAATTTTTGGTTGATTGTAATCCATTAGGCTACATACCTTTCTATCAAAGTTATCTAACATTATCAAGCTGAATTTGTTCTGACACAGTGTAACAGAGTTCTTGTCATATTTTATTAACATTTTATTAACATTTTCTAAACTATAGCGAATAAAATGTGAGAAATGTTGAAGGTGTCTGAATAAATGTAGGTTTGACTATCTATCTGATAAATTAAGTTAACCAACTAACAATATACATACTCTTTTGGTTTCTGTACCCAATATTTAAAAAAAATTTACAAATTCAATAAAAATATTGGTATCGGTACTCAGTATCAGCAAGTAAGGTATCGGTATCGGGGCGAGTACGGGAACTGGCACGGGATCCCTAGCCTCGACCAAATGTCAGATAGGGGAGTGTTCGGGGTTAAACCTGTTTGACAAACAGTCGTTATTTTTATTTGGTTGGTGGCACAAACAAGACACACTTTTGCTTTATTTTGTGTCTTAATATTTAAAATATCAGATTATAGTGTAGACCCCAATGTCATAAAAACTGCTGTACAGCATGGCTCAAACGCCCTGCAGATTAGCGTCAAACCTAATTAACACACCGAACAAGCTCATCAAGGCATTTTCCGGATTACTAGTGCCGGTGTTATCCGAATCTGTGTGACATGATCCAACCAACTGACGAAGCTTGCGATCGCTTTGACCCTCAGGTTTTGTATTGCGGTTATAAAAATAATTGATATAATTCACATCGGATGATTCTTATGCATGCGTTTATCCCGCTATACTATGATCACCTGCCAGCATGGATAATCATTGATGCAACTGAAGTTTGCAGTGCAAAACTGGCTGAACTGATTGACTGAAGAGATAAAATAACAGCAGCTTCCATCTTATCTATGGGTCGTTAGATCTAGAATTCTGAAGTCAGAATAAAGTAACACTGTAAGATTGCATTTATTTGAATGAATTCACGAAAGAGGTTGTGTGTGAATTACTTGCGTCAGTGAAGCCTCTTCATATAGTGAAGCTGTGAGTTTTATTTCCTAAAAAACAGCGACATTATCATCTTGTCGCTGAAGAATATAATGTAGCATTTCTTTATAAAATCAGTTCCAGAGCTCCTGAATGTTTCTGCGTGTGCTCAATCACACATTATTAATGCACAGGCCTGTCTGTTTACATTCACTTTATCCGATATCTCGGTTTACATTGATTGTCAGTGATCGCTTTACTATGCACAGGTAGTCCCTCGGATTCTGAATGGGCATAACTCACGTCGAGTGGCCATTATTTGCCAGCATGGACAACAGCTGTCATGGATGTTTTGCAGCATATAATCTGACTGAACGGATAAAGACCAGAAAATAACAGTAATTTTCATTTGTTATTTTATCTACAGCTTGTTAGATGTAGAATTTTGAAATGAAATAAAGTAGAGCTGTAAGATTCTATTTATTCGAATGAATTTGAATGAATTAATGAGAGAGATAAAGCACGACCAAATAGCCTAATAGTGAAGCTTATTGTTTTAATTACGAAAACAGTAATCATCTCATTGTTGAGAAATTTTATGTTGCTTTTAGTAGCGAAGCTACCATCAATAAAATGCGAACGCATAGCCTACAGCAAGCCGGGTCACCCTCAGATTGTGAGTTCTGATGGGAATCGGATATTTGTGTTTAGACAAAGGTTGGATGTCCAGATATGGGATATGTATCTGATTTAAAACCACATTTGGAAGTGGCTCAGATCAGATGCGGAAAAATCAGATCTCGTGCGGATTTGTGTGTTTACATTTGTGCAACAAATTCTGATCGGTGTCAGATATGAGGGGAAAAAATCTGATTTTTGTGTGCCAGTGTATAATTGAGAGCTATCAATTTTAACATTTAACAACTTCTAATTTACGTGAACTTTAAACAATCTTCACAAACAGACATACGTGTTGAAACAGGTCAGCCGTCCATATATTGAATATGCATCTAATTTAAAACCACATTTGGAAGTGGCTCAAAAAAAAAAAAAAAAAACTGATTGTGCGGATTTATGTCTTTCCTAGTGTGCAACAATATCTGATCTGTGTCACATGGGAGTAAAACAAATCCAGCGTTTTTTTTTTTTTTTTTAGACAAGCACACTATTCATCCTGCTGAAGCTTTGTCATATGCCAGTGGTTTAGACTGAATCAGACCATCTGGGAGAAGAATAAACAGGCAGACTGTCACTGATCTCTATAATTTCACTAATTCTAAATGCCACAGACTCACAGATTCACCCCAGTCAAGCCAATCACTGGTTGCTAGCTTGTTTATGTATCTTACGGAGCTGAAAAAGCTCTTCATCGTTTACACTAGTGCAAGGTCAGTTTTTCTGAACCTCACAAATCTAAAAGATTGGAAGCTCTGAACTGTCGACCCATCTTAAGTTCAGCATTTTTATAAACTGAGGGATATAATTACTTTTTCTTGTAATCTACAGCAGTCACAGCTGCGGTCTATAAAGCTAAACTCAAGTGTTATCCCTGATATTAGCGCTGTGTGTTCTAGATGGACACACCTTCATATCTTCATTCACACATGAGTCACTGTATCAGGGGCAGAAACAGCACTGATGCGTGGTCTTATGTGCGCACGTACTTTGCTTTGTGAAGCAGGTGATGGTTTAAAGATCTCTCGAACATCCGGGACACTGTACGGTTTGTTGCGTTTGCGTAGCGTCTGTTTGAGTGTCTCCACGCGTCTCTCCACGGCGGCTGCTTGCGTTCGGGTCAGAGTCGACAGCAGAACGATGCTGTCCTCGCCGTCTGAAGCCGATTCGTCGAACAGCGTCGCAAGCCCCGCCTCCATCAGCCATGCCTCCTCCTGCTCGCCCTCTGCAGAACACAACAGAAGATGATCATATGTCAGATAAGGCCAGACATTTCTGACACAGAGTGACGTACAGCTCTGTCAAACTCAACCACTCTAGCTTTATTGATTTTAATCACACAAGTGACATATGTGACCCTGGACCACAAAAACAGTCATAAGGGTCAATTTTTAAAAATTGAATTGGGAAAAGATTGGCCGAAGGCACAACTCTCTGAATGAGGGTGAAAAAAAAAAACAAATATTGAGAAAATCATCTTTGAAGTTGACCAAATGAAGTTCTTAGGAATGCATATTACTAATCAAAAATTATGTTTTGATATATTTATTTTACAAAAATAAATACAAAATATCTTCATGGAACATGATCTTTACTTAATATCCTAAAAAATTTTAGCATAAAAGAAAAATCGATAAGTCTGACCCATACAATGTATTGTTGGCTATTGCTAAAAAATATACCCCAGCGACTTCCTAACATGCTTTTGTGCGCAGGCTCACCATATGCCGGTATGTGTCACAAGGTTTTTTCATCTCACAGTCATGGGAGGAGAAGGCATTGTCCAGTCTGACCGGAAAAGAAAATCTTCCTTTTCCGATAACCTTCACAATTTAGACACACAAGAGTACGGACGTCACAGTTTGTTGTTCCCTTAGGGCAAACAATTCCCGCTGAGTCAGGATTATCTGGGCTTTTATTGTAGGTTCTGCTGTAAGTTAAAGCTAGTGTTCTTCACATGGAGGAGTATAACTCGACATAGGCACATGCAGTGCCTTTAAGGAGTCATTGATGCGATTTAATTTTTTCCTTTTTCTTTGGAGTGTTACAATCTCTTGGTGCATTAATTAGATCTGTAAAGTTGCAAAGACTAAATCCAAAAGAGATATTCTTTATAAAAGTTGATAGTCAGTCACGCCTACCTAAAACGGCTCTTTCTAATATGCCCCCACATGTCTACGTCACGATATGGGGAAGATTTGCATAACGCCGCCTAAATGTCACGCAAAGAAAGAAGGGTAACTTTTATTCTCGCTGTATTATTGTTGCCGCCGCCATGTCGTGAATGCGCTGTGTGCGTGGGTGAAAGTGAAACTGGTCTTCCAAAAGAGGAAGATATCGCTTCGTCATGCCTAGAGCTAATCCTTGCTGGTCGCTGAGGAAATACAACAACATCGTGCTGTGGATCGCCGCATCGGCTTTCACCGTGGACGAAGCGGAGTCCAGCCCGGGGTCGTCACATTGGTTGCCGCAAGCCCGCAGGACGCTCCTTCGTCGAATCCGCCGCCTCTGCTCACTCAAGGCCGTGTGTTGTAACGAGGCGTTCGGTTGTGAAAGTGAAATTACTTTGTTTGGCCTTCCAAAAGAGTAGACGACTAGAAATCAGTGGTTAAGTTGTAGTTACAACACTTTTCCAGAAAAGTTTAACCCAAATATTCAGATGTGTACAGCACATTATATGGAGGACTGTTTCCTGATCCTGGAAGAGTAGACGACAATGCCGGCTGTTCTGACTCAAAGAAAGTTTGTTTTTTATATTTAAAGCGAGTTTTTTATATTTTATATTTAAAGCGAGATTTTTGGGCAGTGTAGAGTAGCACTTGTTGTTTGTAATTTCTCCGATCACAAATGCAGACATGGTTTTATGTTTACGCGGCGCGATGCAATGCAACGGAACGTGTAACAAGACAGTATAAGTCATTATAATCCGTAATTATGTCCCCACTGGATGCAACAAATGCCTCGTTTATAATGGGTTTTAATGTTTTTGTCTCGTCGCTCTGGCCGGAACACGGCATCAACAGTATGTGAGGGGCGTAACATTTCCGTCACATGCTTGAGGTATTCAGCCAATCACAACGCACTGGATAGCTGGCCAATCAGAGCACACCTCGCTTTTCAGACCGATGAGCTTTGTAAAAATCGATGCGTTTCAAAAAGGCGGGGCATAGAGGAGAAACAATAATGCACAGTATGTGGAAAATAATGTGTTTTTTTAACCTTAAACCATATAAACACATTTCATTACACCAAATACACAAAATAATGTTCTTTTTAGCAACATCATATGACCCCTTTAAGAAGTGTTCGGGTTCAAAACGTAAAAATGTTGAATATGTTTAACACTGTTTCCTGCTGGTACCTTAACACACTCGTGACAAATGGAAATCGAGAAAAAAGTTCACTCTTGTGGTATTAAAAGCACACTCTTCATAAGGCTGCCTAGGTCAAGCAGTGTGGTTTAATTTTCCATTTACACAAAGAAGTGAAGGGTTTACAATTTCAGTCTATCTGCAAACAACATGCAAGACCTTTCTCTCTTTTCTCTTCTGTTTCCTGTCAGTTTTATGAACTTAAATGCTCAAGTGGGTTTAATACTTTAAGGCAGGGGTGCCCAACCCTGGCCCTGGAGATCTACTCTCCTGCAGAGTTCTGTTCCAACCCTTATCAAACACACCTGTCTGTAATTATCAAGTGCTCCTTCAGATCCTAATTAGTTGGTTCAGGTGTGTTTGATCAGGGTTGGAGCTGAACTCTGCAGGAAGATATATCTCCAGGAACAGGGTTGGGCACCCCTGCTTTAAGGTATTGTGTTTAAGATCTTAGGGTTAGTCATTTCATTTCATTTATTTACTTATAAAGCACAAATAAACACAACAAGAGTTGACCACTGTGCTGTACAAAAGAGGAAAGAGGAAATAAATATAATACACTAAAACATAAGTTAAAATGAGACCAAGAATTATAATTAATTAAATGCAAGAATAAAAAGATGAGACTGTAGCTTAGATTTAAAATCATATACAGAAGATGCAGATCTCACAGATAAGGGAAGACTGTTCCATAACCTAGGACCGGCCACCGCAATGCACGGTCACCTTTCATCTTCAGTCTTGATCTTGGATATGACAGAGTAATATTGTCTGAGGATCGCAAACATCTGGCAGACCTTTTCACATTTACAAGATCTGACAAATAAGAAGGTGCCAGATCATTTAAAGAATTAAAAACAAACAACAACATTTTAAATTCAACTCTATAACGCACTGGCAACCAGTTTAAAGACATTAAAATCGGAGTAACGGGTTCTCGTTTACGAACCCCTGTTAAAAATCTGACTGCGGCATTTTTAACCATTTGAAGCCTTGACATAGTGGATTGGGGTAGTCCAATATACAAGGAGTTACAATAGTCCAAACGTGACAAAACAAAAGCATGTATGACTCTTTCAAGATATTTAAAAGATAGAAAAGATCTAACTTTTGACAAAAGTTTAAGATGGAAAAAACATGACTTAACTACCCAGTTAATATGTTGGTCAAACTTAAGGGAGGAATCAAAAAGAACTCCCAAATTTTTCACCGTTGGTTTGATATAAGAGTTTAAATGACCACAGTTAAAAGTTGGTTTTCCTTTACCCACAGAGGGTCCAAAGACAATTGCTTCCATCTTTCCCTCATTTAAATGCAAATATTTTTTTAGACATTTTCCAAGATCTTACATCAGCTAAGCATGCAAGCAATGTTTCTAAACCATTCTTGTCATTGTGTTTTAAAGGTAAATAGATTTGGGTGTCACAAAAAGCATAAAAATGAAAGGACACTCCATGCTTCCTAAAAATTTAACCTAGTGGAAGCATGTACAGTGAAAACAAGATGGGAGCCAAAATAGAGCCTTGAGGAACACCAGAGGTAAGAGGAGCTACAGATGAACCAGCGCGACCGATACTTACTGAAAAAGTTCTGTTACTACGATAAGATCTGAACCAGCTCAGGGCACTTCCTTGGATGCCCACACACTTTTCAAGGCACGATAAAAGAATGCCATGATCAACTGTATCGAATGCTGCACTCAGATCTAAAAAGCACTAAACTTACCGAGTTCCCAGAGTCAACAAGTAGCAGAATGTCATTTAAGACTCAGTACTATGATTTTTCCTAAATCCAGACTGGAATTTTTCAAGAGTATTTGTTTCCAAAAAAGTCTGTAACTGTAATAACACAACTCTCTCTAAAATTTTAGCAATAAAAGGTACATTTGAGATTGGCCTAAAATGCGATAAAATGGTTGTATCCAGATTAGGCTTTTTCAACAGAGGTTTCACCATTGCATGTTTACAATAAACTGGAACAAACCCAGAAATAAGGCTCTTATTTACAATTGCAAGAATCCAGGCACCAACACTATCAAAAATCAGTTTAAAAAAGTGGGTAGGAACAATATCAAGAGCAGACGTAGTAGGCTTCAGTTTGACGACTGAATTCATTAAACCCTGCATGGTAATCGGCTCAAATGAATTAAAAAACCTAGGAGTCAGAAGATCTGAAGGGTCATTAGTAAAAGAAATAATGGACTGTCTAATTGCTTCTATTTTTTCCACAAAAAATCTTCACACAAAGTTGAAGACTCTGCAAGACAGATATTGCCTGTTGGACTAAAAACAGAATTCAAGATATTAAACAAAGTCCTAGGACTATTGGTGTTTTTGGAAATTATCACAGAAAAATAGTTAGACTTGGCAGCTTTCACAGCTTTTTGATATGTTATTAAAGACTCCCGTAGGATTTCATAGGATACTTGGAGTTTATCCTTTTTCCATCTACGTTCTGCTCTTCTGCAGACTTGTCTTAGACTATGAGTATTACCGTTTAGTCATGGTTCAACTTTGTTTTTTCATTCTCATAGGGGCAACGATATCTAAAACATTGGTGCACAAAGAATTAAACATGTTAAGAAGCTCATCCACATTTAACGTATTAGCAAGATAGTCCACAGGGAGCAAATGACAAGCCTCATTGAATACTATAGAAAAATCTTCCACAGAAGTTGGACCAAATAGGCCAACACATGACCATTTTGCAGGTCTAATGATTTCAGTAGTATGACAAGAAATATCAACAGTAAACATAATAGGCTTATGATCTGAAAAACTCAAATCACCAATGTGAACATCTGAAACAGAAAGGCCATATGTTAACACCAGATCAGAACACGAGCATGTGTTGGTTCTTTCACCCACAGACAAAAAACACAAGCAACAATGAGACTGAGAAATTCTTTGCCTAATACTGTGGAGTCACAACAAACATGAATATTAAAGTCCCCAACAATTAAAATGATATCAAATTTAGGTGTAATGCCCCCTAAAAATTCAGCGAACTCGGCAATAAAGTTTTTATTTGTTTTTGGTGGACGATAAACCACTGCCACCACTAATGAGTTCATCAGATCCAATTTAAAAAGTTGAACTTCCAATCTTGTGAAAGTGTCCGTTTCTATTATTCGACAACAATTTTTTTTTAAAAACAGATGCCAGTCCTCTGCCCCGACCAGACAAACGGGGAGAATTAAAAAGTTATAACTAAGAGGAGTAAGTTCAGAGAAAGGACTGCCAGAGTTTATAAAGTCGTTTAAAATATTGAGGACTATTAAGGACTATTACTGCTATTGAGGACATCCAGAGGAAACGCTGTCTACGTCGAGCTCGCAGCATTCTTAAGGACTCCTTTCACCCTGACCATAGACTGTTTAACCTCCTGCCCTCCGGGAGGCGCTTCAGGAGCCTCCGGACAAGGACAGCAGACTTAGGAACAGCTTTTTCCCTACACCTGTCTCCTTACTGAATTCTGCCCGCTGACTCCCCCCCACACACCACACTCACACTCCTCACCCCTACTCATTACTACATCTGGTTTACCAAAAAAAAAAAATAACCTGTTACACTTGTTATTACTTGCACTACTGTCTGTACATCCAGAATACTGAATCATCCATTTGCACACTGGAATATTTTTCTATGCACTTTTTTAAATGTCCATTGCACGTGTGTTTTGTACAGCTTAATGTATCGCTTACATATTCATTTGTAAATGAGGTTCATACTTTTCTGCTTATAGTGTACATAAACTTATTACATAATCCATCTGTATAGGATGTTCATAGTACACCTATCTGTATATCATGCTGATAGTATTTAAAAATCTGTAAATTATGTCCATAGTACTGCCTTATCTGTATATTTATTGTACATTTGTAACATATTGGAGACACTGTATATCCTGTACTTACTGCTTATTGCACTTCTGGTTAGATGCTAACTGCATTTCGTTGCCTTGTACCTTACATGTGCAATGACAATAAAGTTGAATCTAATCTAATCTAATCTAAAATAAAGGTCTTGTTTCCCAGCGATCTGGAATTAACTAAAGCCATTTTGATTGAAGATGAGTCACCAACCATTTGCGAGACGGAGTGTGATGCCCGACACAGTGGACAAAGATGATGGTAATCCACCCCACCGCGCTGTAAACGAGATGAGCGACGCCGAAGAGGCTGCAATGACGAGTCCGCTGAGAGATGAACGATCCATTGATAAGGAAATTCCAGAGAACGCCGTGAGATGTAAAGGCCGCGATCCAACTCTGCCCAGCAAGCGTCCAGACGAGGTTGACAAACCAGTCGAGAAGCCAGGCAAGATCTTAGCCTAACAGCAATGCCTCCCCGCTTTCCTCTCCTCCTACGCGGTTTCCTCCAGGAAAAGGCACACGGCGCAGCCATACAAGTACGTTCATCAGGAGAGGTGGAGGTGGTAAGCTGAAGCTCGGACCAGTCACATCCTTATTTGAGCAAAGCGCTACAGTAGATCTAATATTAAGCAGCATCTGACGATCGTATATTAACGGTGTAGCAACATTTTGCCTTATTAAAGTCAGAAGATGTATAAGCACAGACAGGCCAAGAAACAACCGAAGTAAGTGGAGAAACAGACGGCATGCCATTGACATTGGCGCCATCTTGAGAGATCAGTCTTCACACTCAGAGCGGTGCTGTGTGTGTGCCAGGATTGTGATCAGGTTTTAATCTTGCTTCACACAGCTTGCTGAACTCAGCAGAAAAAAATTTTGAAAATGTACAAGAAACCGACTAGTCATCACCATCTTTTGCAATATAGCATTTTACATGGAGCAACTCCTAATAATGGTGCAAATGACTCACCCCTTGTTTGAAAACATACGTTCGTTTAATCCACATAAAGAGAAACAAAAATCTGACTGAATCCAGATCATTTAAAGTATTTAAAACAGAGTTATTATTGTTATCTAAAAATAAAACCATAAAAATATTCGGATACATTTTTAAAATTCATTTATGAGACTTAATAACAATAAAATAATAACTTCCAATTTAAGCGAACTTAAAACAATCTTCACATAAACCCATTATAATAAGTATCATATTTAGCTCCCTGTGCCCTTCAGCAAGTAGGAAATCTACAGAAATTGAATAGTTATCAAACACTAAATTCTAAATTAAATATACATGAATCCTTAAAGCTACAAAGGTGATTGTGATCTTTCTTTTGTTCTTTGATGAACAGGCATCACAGCAGCTGGTTATTGGGTTATTATTAAGAGCTGCTGCTGCTGAACATGCTGTGGATCTGACACGCATCAGTTTCTCATAACTCTTCACCTTTTCTGACGCGCTTCAGCTCTTAAAGTCTCTATAATGAGCCGAGGAGTTGAATCGGGTGTGAGATGACGGAGACAGTGCTGCTGCTTCAGGACAGTTTTGAAAACCACTGAATTTCAGAGACATGTCCGTAAATCTGACTCATATATAACAAATACTTACATGCACGCACAGTTTTAAGGCAGCTTTAATTGCCTTTTTAGTGACTTCATGACGTAACTGACAGTATAATTACGGCACTGCATGCTCAGTTACTTTTGCACTTGTATATGAAATTATACAGTCTACTGCACATGCCGCCAGGACAGGATTTTTTTTTTTTACTGACATATGGCCTGACAGCATCTCGTCTGACCACAGTTCACTGTTTCCTGAAGACCTCAACACTTTTTGCACTCGTTTGAGTAGCTGTAATGTGGCGCAATAGTAGCAGTAATACCCCACAGGGACCACAAATATAATATAAGGAGGAATCAAAGCCCTAAAAAGTGAGGCACATCCATTACGTTGCACTCGGTCTAGCACTACAAAGAGCCGCCAGTTCAGAGAATAGCATGCAAGTCTAACTTGAAAAAAAAAAACATATCTCTTTGAGGACTTATGGTGGGTTTTTTCCCCATCCCACTGCATCTCATGTTTTTAAATGAAAAATGTACTAAAAAATTACCGAAATCAAGCATTAACGAAGTATATACAGTGGGGCAAAAATGATTTGTCAGCCACCAATTGTGGAGTTCTCCCCACTAATAAGTGAGATAGGCCTGCTAATTTCATCCTAGGTATACCGCAATAGGAGAGACAAAAATAGGCAGAAAAAAATCCAGAAGAAAATCACATTGTAGGATTTTGTAAAGACATTATAGTAAATTCGCGTAAAATTAAGTATTTGCGTCACTAAAAACCAGCAAGATTTCGGCTCTCACAGACCTGTAACTTCTCTATAGAGGCTCCTCTGTACTCCACTTCGTTAACTGTATAATTATCTGTTTGAACTCGTTATCAGTATAAAAGATATCTGTCCACAACCTCAAACAGTCACTCCAAACTCCACCATGGCCAAGATTAAAGAGCTGTCAAAGGACACCAGAAATAAAATTGTCGACCTGCACCAGGCTGGGAAGACTGAATCTGCAATAGGTAAGCGGCTTGGTGTGAAGAAATCAACTGTGGAAGCAATTATTATAAAATGGAAGACATACAAGACCACTGAAAATCTCCCTCGATCTGGGGCTCCACGCAAGATCTCAACCCGTGGGGTCAAAATGATCACAAGAACTGTGGGCAAAAATCCCAGAACCACACGTGGGGACCTAGTGAATGACCTGCAGAGTGCTGGGACCAAAGTAACAAAGGCTACATCAGTAACACACTGCGCCGCCAGGGACTTAAATCCTGCAGTGCCAGACGTGTCCCACTGCTTAAGCCAGTACATGTCCAGGCCGTCTGAAGTTTGCTAGAGAGCATTTGGATGATCCAGTAGAGGATTGGGAGAATGTCATATGGTAAGATGAAACCAAAATAGAACTTTTTGGTAAAAAAAGAAAACTAACTTGCGGGTTTGTTTGGAGGAGAAAGAATGCTGAGTGGCATCCAAAGAACACCATACCTACTGAAGCATGGGGGTGGAAACATCATGATTTGAGGCTGTTTTTCTGCAAAGGGACCAGGAAAACTGATCCGTGTAAACGAAAGAATGAAATCGTGAGATTTTGAGTGAAAACCTCCTTTCCATCAGCAAGGGCATTGAAGATGAAACGTGGCTGTGTCTTTCAGCATGACAATGATCCCAAAAACACCACCCGGACAACGAAGGAGTGGCTTCGTAAGAAGAATTTCAAGGTCCTGGAGTGGCCTAGCCAGTCTCCAGATCTCAAACCCATAGAAAATCTTTGGAGGGAGCTGAAAACCCGTGTTGCCCAGCGACAGCCCCAAAAAAATTACTGCTCTAGAGGAGATCTGCATATAGGAATGGGCCAAAATACCAGCAACAATATGTGAAAACCTTGTGAAGACTTACAGAAAAACGTTTGACCTCTGTCATTGCCAACAAAGGGTATATAACAAGTATTGAGATGAAATTTTGTTATTAACCAAATACTTATTTTCCACCATAATAAATTCTTTAAAAATCCTACAAAATGTGAGTTTCTGGATTTTTTTTTCTCATTTTGACTCTCATAGTTGAGGTATACCTATGATGAAAATTACAGACCTCTCTCATCTTTTAAGTGGGAGAACTTGCACAATTGGTGGCAGACTAAATACTTTTTTTCCCCACTGTTATTATAATATATATATATATATATATATATATATGCACAACACACAGACATTCTATTTGACCTGATATACATATATATATATATATATCTTATATATATATATATATATATATATATATATAATATTAGTGCAAAGGTAACATTTATCATTTTTGTATAGTTAAGTTGAAGTACTAAAATAACTAAAAACTAAATAAACAAACGTACAGACATTACCAAGCAAATACAATAGGACAAAAAACAACAAACTTACAACGGATCAATTTCATATTATTTTTCATTTATTAGTTTTAAATTATTTCTATTCGGGAATAGTTAAAGTAATTACACATTTATTTTAGCATTTGTTGTGACCCTAATTACAATTAACAAATATTAACAAAAACTATAATAATATATCAATAATACTAAATAACACTGGTTTACAGCTGCACTTTGGGTTGTGTGTAGATTAATTATCATTTAAATTTAAATGTGTTCCCCCTCCTCATGTAATTTAGTTTTAATGATGATACAGTTTGTCATAATTCAACATACCTAAACTTAACCTTACTAACGATTAATAAGCAGCTAATTATGAGTTTATTGAGGCAAAGGTCACAGTTAATAGTTGGTTAATAGTAAAAACTGGGCCCCAAACTAAAGTGTGTGTGACCCTATTTTATAATTAATGGTAATTTTTTTAAGGCAGTCGTCAATGAAATAATCCAGAAATGGTTTTATTTTCTGTACAGAGCTGCATCTGTCAGGCTTCAGAGTAGATCATTATTTAGTCTTGTAGCTGTAGAGGAAACACAGATAAGGAGCGCTGACTCAAACACAGAGCGACGGGCGCTTCTTACCATCAGCCACCTTCAGCTGCAGGTCCTCCTGCGTCTCTGCGTCTCCGCTGCGCTGGATGATCTCCACCTCTTTGAAGTAGTCCACCATGGCCTGCTCGTCCAGAGAGTCCTGGGAGCTGCAGCGCTGGTACGGTGCCTTACCTGAGCCTTTGCACCGCTGGACATTGTACTGGCCGGTTCTGCGGCTGCGGGAACACAGAGACAGAGACAGATGTGAAATACACCAAATCATCACCTGAAATGCTTTATTCACATCCCAGCAGTCAGCATTCACGTTCAGACCAGCTCTCAAATCCCAGTGCAGCAGTTCAGGCACACAGACTGATGATCACAGGTCACAGACACAAAGGCCACACTAACACCAGCACTTCTCTGTTTGCACTGGACTCAGTGAGTCATCAGCATCTGATAATAGTTTGGAGGAAATGCATTTTTAATGAGGGAAACTTTGTGATTGTAATGATAGTTTCTGTTGACTGATATTCATCACCGAGAGCTCAGGGCCTCTTTACAATCTCAACACCAAGATTGCATATGTTTTTAAAAAAGTTTCTTACAAGACAAATATTACATGGCTCAATATATTTGTTTCATATTTATTATTAAAATCTCAAAATGATTAATTATTCAAAAATTGAATTTTAATTTTATTCCATTATTTATTCAAATGTTATTCCACATCCTGTGCAGTGTTATCCTCCAAACAATGTCCAATGCAAACACATATAGTCAATGTATCGATGCTATTAAGTACCATTACCATTTTTAAAGTTGAAGTTCAATTAAATCTACATTAAAAATGCTAATAAAGAAAAGCTAAAAACTAAATGTCAACTGATACAAGGCAGGAGAAACACGCATATTCACTCATCTGAACATCGTAATTATATTACATTTATACTCCATTACAATAGTCCCTTTACTGTTACTGCTTCATAAAAAAATACCAGTATTTCCGTTAAATTGAACCACTTTAAACCTAAATGACAGACAAGAAATATTTTGTCAAAATGTATCTTTTAGTCATTTTAATGCACTCTTATTGTATTGCGCTCCGTCTGTGTGATGTGCATGAGCGCGCCGGCACTAGTTTAGTGAAGTTTAACACACGTGTCTTCATGCAAAATGTAAATAACTGCATGCGTTACACACTGAAAAAAGCAGCCGCTCACTCAGTGTCTTCCGCTATATCATATGCAACTTGTCCACAGAAATGTGTTATTCACCACTGTAATGTGACCAGCGGATGTTTTCTATGCACAGAACTCAGATGTGATTAATTGATAATCAAATTAGTTGATTATTATTGATTTAATCAATTATTTGTTGCCGCCCTAACTAAAATAAAGAAAACTGTGCTTCAGATTTCACATATGAATAAGTTAAGTGAAATCTTTTAGGGGTACAATTCACTGAAAAATCATGCTGAGAATGTAACAGGCATTAATTGAAGTTAATTGTTTTTTTGGTGCGAGAAACCTTGACTAGCATTATACTGTAAGTAAGTGGACTTTAGGGGGAAATGCTACAAAAGTGCAGAATATTGGAGCCTCTTCTCATTCGATGCATGACACGGCAGGCACAAAGAGTCCCGCTGCTCACCCCACCGGAGGGAACAAGTCAGGAAGAGCGAAAAATAAGCATCTGTGCTACTAGGACATAAAGATGCTATTGTCAGGCTGGTTGTGCGGGGCAGGACACGCAGAGCGCTCCCATGGTTTAAACAGGATGCTTTATTCCCTCTCAGGATGAACGTATGAATAAACGCTCAAAGCTCAGCTGCTGGACACGAGAGCTACTGGATGGCATCAAGCAGTTTTTATTTGAGATTTCAGTACAGTGAGGCTGTAAAGAGGGCAGCGGCTCTCACTCGTGTGGGAAGCGGTGAGCGAGCAGAACTGTGCTGCCAGTAACTCTCCAGTTTCTGGGTCACGGCCGCTTTAGGACTGAACCTGTAACTGTTCATTAGTGGCCAGTGGCGGACAAAGTGCACAAGTCAAGTGCTTGAGTACAAGTACAGATACCCTAATAAAATATTACTCCAGTAAAAGTATCGAGTACTCCTTTTCAATTAAAAGTAAAAGTATTAGATTTTTTAATGTACTTAAGTATTAAAAGTAAAAAAAAAGTACTGATCGATGAATGTTTATTTTGTAATTTTAACTTGCATACTTTTATATTTAATAATTTTATACTATGTATTTTATATAATCTTACTGCCAAAATACCAATACCAACACCACCTAGTCATGTTCAGTACACGAAAGAAACAAACTTGAAATTTGTTGGTGACAAACAAGATACTGTAAAAAGGGCCCAACAAGGTAGTAGAAAATGTTTACAAACGCTCTGCAAACATACGGGTTGAAACACAGTTCTGGCGTAATTGGAGTCAGACCGTGGTTGAATACTCACCTGAAATTGTAAAACTGGAGACTCGCTCTGAGCGGATCATTTGAATCAGTGAGTTGTTAACTGGAGACTCGCTCTGACCGGATCGTCTGAATCAGTGAGTTGTTGTCTGGAGACTCATTCTGATTCCGGATCCGTACTGAGCCAAGTGAGTTGTTGTCTGGAGACTCGCTCTGACCGGATCGTCTGAATCAGTGAGTTAGTGTTGTGGAGATTCTCCAGTCTGACCAGGATCGTAAAGGGAATCAGTGAGTTGTTGTGTGAGACTCGCTGCTCAGATCAGTCGATCAATCAGTTGAGTTGTTGGAGACATCGTTATGTGCTGAATGGTATATGTGAATCAGGACGCCCTTGTGATTGTTAGACTCGCGCTCAGGAAACGTAATCACTCTGATTCAGTGAGGTGTTTGTCTATCAGAGATCGCTACACTCGGAGTATAGTGAATCAGGGAGTTTGGAGACTAGGCCGACCTGCAGTTCATTGATTCCGTGAGTTGTGGTGGGAGGACTCGTCGTCTGGCAGGGTTCATTTGAATCACTGAGTTGTTGTCTGGAGACTCGCTCTGACCGGATCGTCTGAATCAGTGAGTTGTTGTCTGGAGACTCGCTCTGAGTGAATCATCTGAATCAGTGAGTTGTTGTCTGGAGACTCATTCTGAGTGAATCATCTGAATCAGTGAGTTTGGAGACTCGCTCTGACCGGTTCATTTGAATCAGTGAGTTGTTTGGAGACCCGGTCTGCTAACGGTTATCATTTGAAGTCTAGTGAGGTTGTCTGGGACTAGCGATCTGAGGGGATTCATTTGCAATCACTGGAAGTGTCTGGAGACTCGCTCTGAGTGAATCATCTGAATCAGTGAGTTGTTGTCTGGAGACTCGCTCTGAGTGAATCATCTGAATCAGTGAGTTTGGAGACTCGCTCTGACCGGTTCATTTGAATCAGTGGGTTGTTGTCTGGAGACTCGCTCTGCACGGTTCATTTGAATCACTGAGTTGTTGTCTGGAGACTCGCTCTGAGCAGATCATTTGAATCAGTGAGTTGTTGTCTGGAGACTCGCTCTGAGCGGATCGTCTGAATCAGTGAGTTGTTGTCTGGAGACTCATTCTGAGTGAATCATCTGAATCAGTGAGTTGTTGTCGTGGTGACGCTCTGAGTGGGACTCATTTGAATCAGAGAAGTTGTTGCGAGACTGTGCTATTGCAACAGTTCACAATTGTTGACAATCTACGTGAGTTGAGTTTGGGAGACTGATCTGCAACCAGGTCCTTGACTCAGTGAGATTGTAAGAATGGGACCGAGCGCGGGTTCCACGTTCACTTTTTTAATGCCCTTCCACGGCGCGTAGACTTGTCTCGCACCATCTATTTACGATGGGATGTGGAATTGGATAAATTGCATAGTG
Organism: Sinocyclocheilus anophthalmus; assembly: GCA_018155175.1. Taxonomy (NCBI): domain Eukaryota; kingdom Metazoa; phylum Chordata; class Actinopteri; order Cypriniformes; family Cyprinidae; genus Sinocyclocheilus; species Sinocyclocheilus anophthalmus. Next base: position 58,600 of record JADLZN010001742.1, on the reverse strand, counting down.
ACACCACTAATGTGGCGAACCCTTGGGAATGGGCTGAAATTGGACATCCTAACACGTGATCCATTCGGAATACAATAATGGCGTTGTTTATTGGTTTACTGTTTTTACCACACGACACGACGTTGTTTGGAAGCAGCCGCGCTAATATGTATAGTAAGCTACAGTGCTTGTGGCTGTTATAACTGTAAAGAAAGTAATGTATATTGGTATAGTATGTTGTGGCGGGGGCCGAGGTAAATTAAAAACACAATCTGTGATGATGACATAGTAATGTTGTGTTGGTCAACAGAGCAGCCTGAAGTGGCATATGAAGCACGCCCTCTGTCAAATCGAATGGGGTAAGGGTTGTCCACATAAATTCCCTGGCCACTGAAGTGGGATGCACTTCAAAAATGAGGCAGATTCCCCCGAGGTAAGTGCTTAGGGAAGTTTGCGAACCCTGTGTCGTGTCTACAACGGGAAAGGAATGCAGCCTTGCTTGAAGGGATCATTTGAACTACAGTGAGTGTGTCTGGGACTCGCTCTGAGCGGATTCATTGAATCACGATTGTTGTCGGAGACTCGCCAGGTCGATATAAGGCGTATTTGGCATTTTCAATATCGGCATTGGCCGATAAGGTTTCTGGCGGACGATGCTGCGTTCGTGGACGGCCTTTTATTTTGACTGCACTGAGAACGGCAGCGCCTCAACCTTACAGTCTATGGCCTGAACACAGTGCTCACATGTTCGCTGTCGTCGTTAACAGTTCTGTCCACAAACAGAAGTCTGTCTAATAATCAGATAGAAAGGTTAAACAAAGGAATTAAAATGTATACAAAAAAGTATTATAACGATTGCTTTTTATATTATTAGTAATAGAAAGGCAAAAATAATACTTTCACACCTCCGTGTGGGAAAAGGATGAGGAACACAGAAGGGAACTTCAAGAAACAAGTTATTTGGTCCCCTACACACTTCAACCTTCAAGCCTCACTCGGAGGGTCAACCTTTGAAGGGATTAGGGCATAGAATGGAGCCCTTCCGCATGGGAAAGCAGGGGGAGCGAGTTGGTTAACTAGAGACTCGCTCTACGGGATTATTGGAAATCTTTTTGTTTTGCTTTGTTTTTGTAAAACCAAACTTCAACTCCTCTATGCCCACTTTTTTGATGATTTGCTGAAGTGAACTTTTGCCCGTTTTTTGGTGATTAAATAAACTGTTGAGACCTCCGTTTGAAATGAACGCGACAGTACGCTGTTGTGATACCTGATATACCTGCTAGGTTCTCCTAGATGCTGTGTTTCCCCGGTGTGCGACTGTCATATTTTGTTATTTTGATTAGATAATCACCACGTCTTCTAGAATAGAAGCAATTAAAGTGTGTGAGTATACACACAATATCCATATGCATGTAATTTCAATGCAATGGCCTTTGTGTAGATATTTAAATATGGCCATATTTAAGCATTCTTCAACATCTACTAAAGCATTTTATTTTGAAGTTGCTTCTGATACTTAATGTACTTTGAAATACTGTAATGATCATAGATAATTAATATACATAACATAGTCTGTATAAAGTATGGTTCAGTACTGTTTTTTTTTTATTTAAATAAGCACTATTTTAATTTTCGTTCAGTATCCATTAGGGCTGCACGATAAATCGAAATGGAATCGAGATCGTGATTCGACAGAAGCTGTGATTGTCATGCGTATCTTTCAGTGAAGCACGGTTCTGTGATCAGCAGTAAATCTTCATCAAAAAATGGCCAGAGGACGCTCTCGCGCTGAAACACCAAATACACCTCGCAGAAGAAACCCAGAAAATGCCTATCGCTGCAGCTGAATAAACAGAAGATTCAACTGCTTTCATTGATTCAACGTGACTAATAAACATACGACTACGGCAATATATGGTTTATAGGAGTTCTTATTATTGTAATTTTCATTAAAATAAAGTATATTTATAATGCAATGCCTTTATCACTGCTTAAATACTATGAAATATGTTGCGTGCCTTATTCTGTGTAAGAAGCCACATCATCTCACAGAAGGATTTATTTCAAACACTCGACTGACGTTATGAAGTGAGTTTGGAGTAAAAATATGTTATTAAATGTGGTATTTTCACATGCTTTCAGATGGAGCAGCATTTACTTCACAGAGCCGTAGTTCACTGAGAAGCTATGCAAACAGCTGTCATTATCGCCAACGATTTCTTCAATTTCAGAATCGCGCAATAAAATCGTCTGCGATTTTTTTTTGCGTAACTTGTCAATGAACTACGGCTCTGTGTAGTAAATTCTGCTCCATCTGAAAGCACGTGATGATGATTTCCTGCTGATTACAGAACCGGCTTTTTTAACAAAACACGCATGACAATCACATTCGATTAATCGTGCAGCACTAGTATCCATTTTAAAAACTATCAGTAGATTAATCAGTATCGGCCAGTGTGGTCCAACCTAGCTATCGGTATCGGTAAAATCCACTATCGGTCGACCTCTAGTCATTTTATATGAAAGTATATAGCTAACTGTGCTATGCACTCCTACCATAACACACTAAAACACAGGCAAATATACACAAATAATTCATAGTTATGATAGTGTTATCATTATATGAGGCACAGCAAGTGATTCCAGGCATCACTGCATATTTCACTTTCACTTTAGCTCCCCAGTCTGGACGGCATGCTGTCCTAACGCTTATCAACCACACCTCAAGATACTGCTCACAACTGCTCAACCAATAACCAAAAATCAGGAAAAATATTGTCAAGGTCACACGACGATCAATCATCACTGTCACTTTGGAGTACTCAGTACTCATGTCTGTTGGGGTCTAGGGATAGGAACCACAGTACAGATCAGAAGTGTTATCTGTTCTTGAACATCAATCAAACACTCTGACGTGTGTCCTCCTGCACTGCTACTGAATCTGCAGCACCTCAGCAAAGAAACTATCACTAGTTGTGAGTTTGCAGACTACATAAAAACTAGGGGTGCTCCGATTGATCGGCTACCGATTATTTCTTTATTTAATGTGGACGATAATCGCTGGGCTGATGATCGCAGTCTCTAAAAGGCCGATCTCAAAAAACGATCTCAAGCTGATGACGCTGCCGTGACAGGTTTGGCACGACATGCAGCGGCACCGTCTCAGTCTCTGTCTATTTTTTGCTATGATACACGCACATGCATTAAAGTGACCGCACATTGTTTGCAGTAAATATGAAAACGAAAATGTAGCAATTGCACCATAAATGCATATAATTAAAGTCTACTTTTTCACAGTCAACACATGGCTTTTTGTTTATTTTTAAAACAAGGAGAAGTGCACTTTTAGATAAACAAGGCAATAATAGATGGCACTCGTGGAGGTAGGAAAACATAGTTCTTTATGAACCACAGGATTGCTTGTAATAAAGACTTCAATGCAAAAGGAAAGGCAGTAGAGCTGACTATTTCTGTCAATGGTAAGTTTGTGATAAAGTAAGAAAAGTATTTTAAATGTTTTGCCACTTGCTTGAGCAACTTAATGTATAAATCTAGAAGTAAATGCAAAAGTAAAAAGTATTGAATGATGTGTTGCTTATATTTATTGAGTTTAAACATGTCTGTGAAAGATTGTATTACTGTACTATGTAAAAAAAAATTGCAATGCTGAAAAAGCATTTTCAGTGACAATGTTTGGATTTGAAATCAAAATAGGGGTATCCCGGTATCAAATGTTCATGTTGCGATTGATTGCTAATGCTTTTATCACGGTATACATTATCATCACGATATTGAAATTTAGTTGCAAAAAAAGTATTGTCATAAACTATCACAGGTTTAATAACTTTTTTCTTATAACAAAAATAACTGAACATTTAAATGCAATAAAGCAATACAGAAAAATGTATAAAGCTAAAAGTTTTACACAGATTAAAGTGCAAAAGAACTATAAAGGCCAATAGGTATCACTTTACAATAAGACCTCATTAGGTAACCGTAGTTAATGCATTAACATTCACAATAAGCAATAGCTACATTTGCTACAGAAGTTATTAATTATTAGTTATTAAGTCTTAGTTCATGTTAGCTCATTAAATAACACAGATACTGCTTTCTGTGATTGGCGATCGGCCTCAAAAAACATGATCAGAGCACCCCTAATAAAAACTGCAATGCTAAGTAACACAAATATACTAAACAGATCTGGTTCAGTGTTGATAATGTGTCGTCTATTTACTTGAAGAGGGAAAGCCTGGACACTCTTAAACCACTCTTGTTTAACTGAAATCCAGGGCCTTTACCCATAAGGTGTTTGGCAGGACTTCCTTTATTTTCCTATAGAGCCATGATTCTCAGTGTTTTGTGGTTTCTTCCATTCATTCTGCACAAGTGATACATCTATTCCTCCTTATACTGTCTCTTTACTGAACACAAAAGCAAGACAAAACCATAAAAGAGTTTGTCCTGTGCTGAAGGGCCACTGGGGCCAGAGAAATCAAAAGACTTGCCCCTTTATTTATTTTTACATAACCAATAGGTTTTAATTGCAGACATGAAGCATTACTTCCTGGTCATTTTCAGGGAGAAGGACATGCTTTGATGGAAGAAAGAGTGTTTAATTGACAAAAATGTGTGCACAGTCATTATATTGCTCTGTACTCCCAGAGAAACACATTTCTACTAATATCTACTAAAAGTTGCTTTGTCAACATTTAAGAGTCCACCACTAGCACATAGCAACTACCAAATTTAACCTCATGGACGTCTTTAAATATGAGAAGATCCCATTCAGCCAGAACAAATCAAACATTTACTCTTTAACAAATCACACTTCTTCACATTGGTTGAGGTCAAATAAAAGTAGCTAATATTGACATGGATCTCAAATGAAAGAGAGGAATGTTTTTTCCCCCTTGCATTTCTTCAGCAACCTTTCCTGTGTCATAAATGCTGATGACGCTCGGGTGATGGTTTAGCTATTAACCGTGGGGAACGGAGCGCTTCTCTCAGTGGACTCTACATGCTAAAGGTCAGACAGCACATATCACAATACAAACAAGTGAAACCCGTGCCCTCGGCCGCAGATAAAGAAAGAGAAAGAGGACTAAAGGGTCAAGCGTCACTGTATTTCTCGTTTTACATACACAAACAAAAGAGGCAAAGCAGCAGACAAAACACGAACACAACGTGTGTCCCTACACTGGCTCACGGTCTGATGCAGGCATTAGGCTGAAGTTCTGCTGTTAGTCTCAATGGAGTCGAGTCAAGGGGCAAAAGCAATGCGGGACTATGAGCTGCTGCTATGACGACCAAAAGTACATCTGTGGAATGTGGCTGCTTGGAGACGCTGAGAGGCCATGTTGCGTTTCAGACATGTGCATTCACGTTCAACTGATGAAATCAGGCTAAAAAGTGAGCTTCTGAATCACATTTAACTTGCATAATGCAATGCACTCGATGTGAAACAGAATATTCATTGCAATATAATACAGAACGGTACTTTAATTAATTTTCACTTTAAACCTATATTGCATATGGATGTTATTAATGCAATTAATAAGGTAGCCTATGTATTAATTATGAATAAATAAAAAACAAAACATAAGTATGTAAGCAAGGACAGAGCGCAAGCATATGTGTGTTACATAATTCAGTATTTTTAGCTAAGCAGAATCGTGACTATTTCTAATCTGGTGTCACTGTTGGCCAAGTCTAAATCTATTCAAGTTGATGTAACATCAAATTCATTTAATGCATTTGAACGAACAGCACATTTTCTTAACCGTTTACCACACTTTAGATGTGGTATTTAAAAAAATTTAACAATATTTGGTTTTGTTCAAAGTATTGTGAGAGTGTCGTATCGTAAAATCATGAGTGAATTGTTACGCCTTACATTTTAGTGATTACATTTAATAGTAAGAAAAATTTGTTCCTAGTCATTTGTCTTCCATGCATGTGTTTGTGTGGGTAGTTGTTAAAATACAATTTTATACGGTCTGCATAAAAATCCCCGACTCCACTTTCCATGTGTGTGAAACTCCTCAGAAATTAAATATTAAAGGGGTCATATGATGCTTTTTTTAAAGATCATTATTTTGTGTGTTTGGTGTAACAGAATATGTTGACATGCTTTAATGTTCAAAAAACATTATTTTTCAAATACTGTACATTATTGTAGGTCCTCTATGCCCCGCCTCTCTCAAATGCTTAGTTTTCAACAAAGTCCCTCCTTTGACAAGCGTAGTCTGCTCTGATTGGCCAGCTTGACCCAGTGCATTGTGCTTGGCCGAACACCGCAAGAACTCGTCGGAAATGTAACTCCCCTTAAAATAATCGCGAGCTTCATCTTTCAAAATAAATGTAAAGACAGTAAATATTGTCATTAGTTTTACCATCAGTTCAAGCCCGAACGGGGAACAGAGTCGCGTGACAGACACAATGATGATGCTGGTATGGGTTTGGGATGCGACGGTATCTCCTCTCTCTCTCTCACACACACACGATGCGCAAAACTCTGCATTTGAACAGTCAATAGCAAATGCTTAAACTAATATCAAAACAGTGGCTGATTCAGAAACCTAGGTTCACGAAACGGTCGTCCATTAAAATGCATTGCTGTTCTGTTGTAAATAATATTAAAGATACCTAAATGCATCTACTTCCGGCAGGCCAAATAAAGTGCTTTTGCTTTCAAACTGAAACACAGCGTCTCCCTGACATACTGCTTCAACACTAACTGCGGCTACTGAAACCACACCTTCTTTCTTTGCGTGAACTTTTGGGCGGCTTTATGCAAATCTTCCCACATCATGACGTAGCTTTGTGGGGGCGTGTTTAAACGAGGGTTTTTAGGAGGGCGTGGACAAGTCTTAAATTTTATAAATAATATCTCTTTGGTTTTGGGACTTTAGTCTTTGCAACTTCAGGGATCTATCTATGCACAATCAGCTTGTAACACTCCAAAGAGAAAGCAAAACTTGAAATCGCATCATATGACCCCTTTAAATGAAAACTCAACCTTACAATTCATTTTCTTTGTGTTTAATTGCATTTACATTTAATGGATTAATCAAGCAGCGTATAATAAGACATGTAACGTTAGCTCAACCCTAATCAAACACACCTGACCCGGATAATCAAGGTCTTCCAAGCAGGTGTGAGTTGGATCTAAACTCTGCAGAGATGTGGTCCTCCAGGAATTGAGTTTAAGACAACTGCAGTAAAGTGACATTTGCATTGTAGGGTTCAGCACTGCTCGACTCAGCAGCTGGTCTCTTGGGGACGCAGAGGATTTTAGCATTTTTAGCCAATCTGGCGGATCGCACTCCTCTACAGGAAATAAGTCTCTTGTTTTTTGGCTATGGAATATGAGTTGGGCTTCCTGATCCTGTGGGACACACTCTGAAATCCTGCTGCTGTCTCCATAGGAACGGCTCAAAATCTGAGTTTGGCCAGACTTGAGTCAGAGAAACAGCGGTCCCATGCTGATACACTGGGACTGTGAAGCTGGGGAAAACAGATGCATGAGTGTTTGATGCTCAGGATAGTTTATCACATCTTCAAACCAGCTCTCATAGCCGTCTAAGAGTTTACAGGTCTAACTATTTCCTGCTGCTTTTGTTTCAGTGCTTCCTGCGGGAAGAATTTAAAGCAGATTCTCAATGACAAAACTGATATTTTTGACATATTCCAATTCACATAAAACACTTTGAGATTGCTTCATACGAGCATGCACATATCACACATAATCTCATATTTTATTACGTTCAGGTGAATTTTCCAAAACAGACATGGAGGTGCACAAGATCTGTGTGCTGTGTCAATGGAAAAGAGATAAAGGCCAGGCTACAATAACACTTGCTGATTCTGTACAGTTAATCTCGGTGTGTACACTGCTGTATGTGTTACTAGCTAACAAAGGCTCTGAGCCTGCTGAATGTCCAGCACCCATCAGAGACCACAAAGCATGCAGCGCACACTGAATGAAATATTCATTATGCAATGGTACAAGCCACACAGGACGGAAAGTCAAGCGACGTTTCCCAGGTCAGCACAGGTTAAACCATCCAACACAACAACGCAGTCATCCTCTGATCATCTGCATGATGCACACAATGTCATGGGACATTTCACAGTTCACGGATCTCATGAACTACATCTGCACGAAGAGACAACAACACCACAATAACCTGATGATACTTTACATTCATTACAGTGATGCCTAAAGGAGGGCGCACACTGGATCACACAGAGTGTCCTTTCATCTCAACACAACGTTTTCTAGGAGTATACACTGGCGAAAATCCACGCCACACTGCTCCACTTACATAGTTTTTCATTAAAGGCTCTGTATGTAATTTGTATATTTTTGTTTTGATTACTAAAGCATAAAAATACCGTAATATGTTTGCAGACATTTAAGAAACATGATAAGTTTCTTAAAGCTACATCCAGTTATTCTGCTTTGAAATGTACGTTCCATGCGAACAAGCGAACAAGCGAACTGGGTCAGAGATCACAGATTCTACCCGACCCCAGCCTCAGCATCCATTGAAAAAACACAATGACAAGAGGCATATTAAATCCTGAACCGATATATCGTTTTGCCGATATTATTGGACGATATGAGCCTGTCGCCGATATATCAGTATCGGCGAATATGCTGCCGATATGAATTTTTTTTTTTAGAACATATAACGCAGATAAATGCTTGGAATGGTGTAATTACTTAGTTTGTCCAGCAGAGCTCCATTGTTTGCTACTGGCGACCTGGATGAAACGCTTTAAAGCTTAAGTCTATAGAAAACCATTGAAACTTTGAATGGCCATATCTCCATAACGGCACTGCGAAACAGCAACAAATTTGGGGGATCCCTTCAGCTCGAGGAACCCTCTCGAACGTGAATCGAGTGTACGTCTAGAGGCCCGCTTTCGAATGAGAGCACCCCCGCGTCGATAGCCCCCGGGGTTCGGGAGTTACGGGTGGTTAAATTCTCGGTCCGGCGCCGACCGATCTAGCGATCCCTGGGGGCTACCGATGCGTGGAGGGTGGCGTTCGAGAGGGCTCCTAGAGCTGAAGGGATCCCCCAAATTTGGTGGAGATCTGCCGGCACGTTCGCGAGATAGTGACACCAGCCAACACTTTCACTTCAGTAAGGAGGTCTCTTGTTCAGGCAGCATTCAAGCGTTGTCTTATTCGACCGCTAGTGCCCTGCAAAGTGGACTTAACATGAAATTCCACCATGATTCCAGTTCCAAGGGAACGTACACGTTACATTCAATGGGCATTAAAGTGCGCGAGACGTGAATTTATATTGTATTTATTACAGAGGTATATTATGTCACACTTCATACTTCTCTAGTAAGTTGCGTCTGTGTGTGAAGATGCTGCGCAGAGCAAATCCGTGAATGAATGTTCCGAAGTGAAAAACTTCAACGGAATAAAGTTGAATGGAATTGAATTAACTTAAAGTTGAATTAACTTCAACTTTACTGTTCAGTGCACTGATGTCAGAATCATTTTGGATAAAGTTTATTGTTAAATTGTTAAAATGCCCTTACATATCTATGTCACCATTATAAGTGTTTGATCACATTTGAGTTATCATTGCAAAAAATGTGTTTATGTATATATATTCTGTTTATACTGTATTCTATATATAGTAAGTCAAATGTTTGGACACACGAATGGGAACGTGTCCAAACTTTTGACTGGTACTGTACTATAATATACACAAAGGATATCGGCCGATATATCGATATTGATTTTTACTCCCTAATATCGGTATCATCCCAAAAATAACATATCGGTCAGGCTCTAATTAAAGCGAGGATAAATTAACTCGTCGCCTTCCACTGTCAGTTGTGCTCGTTCCTGTTGCGTGCTCTCAATCTGGCAACCTGCACGAGCATCGAGTCTGAGGAGGAGGAAGACGGAGAAACAACTCTCTCCAGTATTTTGAGTTTGGACTGCAGTACCCATTTCAACCACTAGCTGTCAATATGACAATATATTCCTGAATCATGGTTAATGTACTCACAGCAGGATACATTGTGTATCTAAACCTTTTTTCAGTAATAAGTCTTTTTGTGGTTTGACAGTCTGAATGAAGTCTAGGGAAATATCATAATCACATTTGAGTGTTTTGCAGATAAAAGGGCAGATACTTCTATTTTATAGACCATCCTTCATATTTTAAAAGTTTGTGTTCCTCATGTACATGCTACTGTTTAGTCATGTTTCATATTTAGTGGCAGCGTTTTGTAAAACGGTTTAACTGCAGTGTTTAATTTCAATGTTGCAGTGTTGAATCACTTTGGCTTAAATATTTGTGAATTTAAAAAGCAAGGAATTACAGGATTTTTATATTATGATGATAGCAGTTCTGTCTATGTATTGATGCAGGTTAGTGCAATATATGAAATTGTGTTTCATGTGAGCAATATTTATAGGGAGAGTTTACCCAAAAATGTATAAAAAATGTATCATTTACTCTGCTCATATGACTGCCTTTCTTTTACAAAGATATTTTCATAGACTGATATGTTTACATCCATAAAATGAAAAGTAAAAGGGTTTCAAAACTTTTAAGATAAATATGAGTTTGGCTTGAGGGTGAGAAAATCATGGGGTAATTCAAATTTTTGGGTGAACTATCCCTTTAAGCAAGGCTGTAACCATGTCTTGAACATTGGGGGGGGGATAGGCCTAGGTCAAATTTGATTTTGATTTTGCTTTGATTGGCCATCTCAATCATTTGACATTGAAGACAGTGCTGGTAAAGCGAGGCAGGACCAGCCTAAAATGGAACTTTTAAATCTTTTTAAATCCAGTAAGCAGCATTTTGGGGGGGGGGTGGGGGGGGGGCCTGCTCAAGGGTATTGGAGAGAGCGCTGGTAATTCACTCCCCCACCTACAATCCCTGCCAGTACAGAGACTCAAACCTCCGACCTTTGGGTTATAAGTCCGACTCTCTAACCATTAGGCCATGAATTTTTGGGCAGTTTAGACTTGTCCTTTAAGAGAAATGTATTGTAATTATGGGTATACTTGCCTGTTTAATTGCCTTAAACAGGCAAATGTTTGAAAACATTGTCTTAAAAAAATTGCTCTTTTGAATAAATGCTTTATTAATATTGTTGGACACTGTTATTGCAGTTTTCAGTTGCAACATATTATTTCTTAGTACCAATTTCCAGTAGCATTTTATTGTTCAGTCAACTTCAGGTATTTGAGTTCTACAGACAAAAAATGTTGAGTTAGCACAACTTGTTAATCGTTGCACATCTCTAGAAAACTAATAATCTTGAGTTAACTCAACTAAATATTTTTTGTATGACTGACCGCTTCTTTTCAGTCAGTTTTTTGACAAAAGCTGAGTGAACAAGAAAAAGCTAGGGGAAATTAGTACTAAGATTTTTTTTGTTGTGCTGGCTTAATTTTTTTTTTAGAGTGAATCTCATCTACGCCACTTTGTTCATTCTTTAAGTACATTCTTAAATAATAATTCTAAGGCCCTATGAAATCAGAATTTCCTTTCTAAATTCTGTTTTCCCTTTTAATTTTACTGGATTCAGTTTAATGGTTTAATTAAATGTCTAATCAATTAAATGAATAAAACTTGAACACATATATATATATATTTGCAATAATAGGGTCATATGGAATGTTTTATTTTTTCAGAAATTCTGTGTTGTTTTGTTTGTTTTTATTTTTCTGGGTTTATGATGCAATTCAAATTTATTAACAGTGGTGATCAAATGAAGGCTTAAAACAGTAACAATGTAACTCATCTTTCACAATGTAATCAAATGAAAATTTAACAAATCCTTTCTATTTTCATCATATTTTGCATAAACAAACAGACGCCTACTTCACAAGACTGTTAAGTACACAATTCTCATTGCCATAATGCAAAACACGTATTCATGTAGCGTGCGGAGGCAAGCATCATCATTAGGGGCCTGTTTGACACATGCTGTGTCTGTGAGAGCAGTGCCACAGGCATGCGTTTCACGACCGTTTCTGCAGCGTAACACAGGAAAATAAAAGGGATTTCTGGGTTACTGCACTGAGTAACCCACAGACACTCACTGACAACTGCCCAGCAATGTGCTAAATATATCACGGAGGATGCTTTACAGCAATAAACGTCAGGCGGGGAAATCATCATGACGGCAATAATGCATGTCACCACACAGAAATAGGCAGGCAAAATATAATTTTTCCTTTGATTTTGAGCTGAACTATGACATAGACACTTCTTTGTGGGATTCACCCAAAAAGTCCAGTGTTAGATCCAAATATAGAAGTGTCTTGTTTAAACATGCGTTTGTGTAGTTCTGTCATGCTAAATCTGAACGACCGCTCTGTCTGCAAACAACCAGCAAAACACAGATGCTAGAGCAAGCAGGCCAGTTGGCAGAGCAGACCCACAAACACTTAAACTAAGACACACACACACACACTCAGGAACCTTGTCCTCAAGCACTCCGGCCGGCAGAATCCACGAGGGACTTCTGCTGGCAGCTGCTGAACGAGGGAGACACCTGCGCTCCGTCTGAGAACACAAATAACAGCCAGCATCCGCTAGCACTGCACGACCAACACCAGCAGCACAGACACTTTGTCTGTTCAGATAGTTTGTGTTAAATCTAGTGACCGGCTGATACAGGCGTTTCTGAAGCCAGTACATGAAGAACATCATCTGTCATCGAAGCTGTTCAAATATGATGCAAATGGCTACATCAGTGACATCCCGTACTAGATTACGAACTTCATGCTGATTTCGAGTCAATGAACACTGTACACCCTAACATTCGAGATACCAGTTAGAATTTAAGTTCATAAACTCCAGGATTCATTTTACACAGCTTTATATTTTGGTTTTGTAGCTACTAAACAGGCATCTTAAAGGGATAGTTCACCCAAAAATGGAAATGTGATGTTTATCTGCTTACCCCCGGGGCATCCAAGATGTAGGTGACTTTGTTTCTTCAGTAGAACAAAAATTATGATTTTTAAGTCCAGCCGTTGCAGGCTGTCAGTCATATAATGGAAGTGGATGGGAATCACGCCTTTGAGAGTCAAAAAAACATACACAAACAAAACCAAATTAAACCCTGCGGCTCATGACGATACATCGATCTGTGCAAGAAACTGAAAACGATCGGTTTCTGTGCAAGAAAACTAAAGTTTCGTATGGAGATAATTTTTTACCTCTTATACACCGCAATGTCCAACATCCGGCGTGTGACACGTGTACGTGCTCTGGCATAGTAGACATAGATATATATACATTGATGCCTCATTAGTGACTGTTTATATGGGCCGCGGGAATATATATCTATGTCTACTATGCCAGAGCACGTACACGCGTCACGCACACGTGACATTGCAGTGTTTCTTGCACAGACCGATCGTTTCGTGTCTTTACACATCAATGTATCGTCTCGAGCCGCAGGGTTTAATTTGGTTTTGTTTGTGTATGTTATTTTGACTCTCAAAGCCGTGATTCACATCCACTTCCATTATATGACTGACAGCCTGCAACGGTCTGAGTTAAAAATCTTTGTTTGTGTTCTACTGAAGAAACAAAGTCACCTACATCTTGGATGCCCCGGGGGTAAGCAGATAAACATCACATTTTCATTTTTGGGTGAACTATCCCTTTAATAGCACTTAGCATATAATCCTGAGTATGTTAGCTCAAAATTCATAATGACAGATACGTTTTGTTTTCAAGTGAATTTTTATTTATTTACATTTACGCATTCAAGCAGACACTTTTATCCAAAGTGGCTTACTAATGAGGAATACATCAAGTGATTCATCATAAAGAGGCATTAAACACAGGAAGTGCTCTTAATATAAAGTTTCAGACTTTGTTTAGAACAGGGATTAGGGAAAACTGAAACTTTCTTCTTTTTGTTCTCAACCAAGCAAATTTCATGAATATCACACATTGCAATTCAGTTGTACTGCATCAGCCGCTGACAAAACCCATATTATGTATATCTGGTGGTTTTAGTCTGATAGTTAAAGATCCGCTGGACTTGTAGTAGGTTTAAATGTAGCAAGTTATAGTCTCAATAAAGCCAAATACTGGCTGATATATCAGTCTGTCGCTACTTAAAGGGATAGTTCACCCAAAAATTTAAATTACCCCATAGTTTACTCACCCTCAAGCCATCCTAGGTGTATATGACTTTATTCTTTCATACGAATCCAGTCAAAGTTATATTAAAAAATGTCCTGGCTCTTCCAGGCTTTATAATGGCAGTGAATGGGTGTTATTTTTCAATAGTCCAAAAGAAGTCCAATAAAGCACATCCATCCATCATAAACAGTAGCGAATCAATGCGTTTTTATAAGAAAAATATCCATTTAAAAAAATGTATAAACAGTAATCTTTAGCTTCTGCTAACTGTTGTGCGCGCGTTCACAACAGAACGCCGTTCTGGCGGATGACGTAGGCGTAGCGCAAGCATACACATATCTATGAGCGTAAGGTCCGGTGCTTTTGCTTACTTTAGCAAAGGAAAAACCAGTCTCCTCTGGCTTATACCGAAATCCTCCGACATTCGTCTTTACAAATCTTCGCTTCGTACTTCTAATACGTCACCGGTGTTTTGTTACGCTCTCTCCTCTGCGCTTCCTCATTCGTCACTTCTCACCGGACCTTACAATACGCCTACTTCATCCGCCTGAACGAACACGCAAGCTAGAAATGACCATTTATAAAGTTTTAAAAGTAGCCGTGTGAGGCACTTTTTATGATGGATGGATGCACTTTATTTGACGTCTTTTGGACTGTTCAACTGCAACACCTGCTGACTGCAGTGATAGAGCTTGGAAGAGCCAGGACGCTTTTAAATATAACTTCGATTGGATTCGTCTGAAAGAAGAAAGTCACATACACCTAGGATGGCGTGAGGGTGAGTAAATCATGGGGTCATTTTCATTTTTGGGTGAACTATCCCTTTAAAACACAAAAAAGCTGATAGTGGCAGCGACAGGATCTGGTTTACAGACAATAAACATGCTCTCTAATAGTACAAGCTCCCTCAAAAGACAAACTAGTAACTACATCTGACCACCCACATGCTAAACACTATTCAACCATCACTACTACATCCAGAACAGCCTGAACACAGCATTATTAGGTTAAGTTCCATCTGTCCATCTGATGAATCCCATGCAGAGCAAACACAACAGTCCTCAGGTCTAGCTAGGCAGCTCACTAGGTTTCGAGACACAGCCCTAGGATACAGTTGCCATAAATAGTGCACTCTGCTCTTAGTAATAAATAAATGCGATCCTCACCTCGCTCCGAGAAACTCCGTTTGCTCTTTACAGCTGATCGCTGGCAAGGCCTCGCTGTTGCTGGTGTAAGCGGTTAACACGACACCCTGCTCGTCCTGCTGGCGACTCATCTCGAGCGCAACATTGTTATGGAGGTCTCGGCGTAACTTCGGAAGAACTGCCGCTCCACTGACTCTCCCTTAACAGCGTGTATAATCAGCCACAGCGCTCCGCCTCCGGGCGGCAGGCGACCAATGCAAAGAGTCGGCTCATGAATATTAATCAAGCTCACCCAGAGTTGGCTGATTTGGCGAAATGCAGCACGTGTGTGATGGCGTACTTGTGGTAAAGGCTTGATTCATGAATATTAATAACGTTACGTAATCCGACGCTCCAGAAAGGTTGCTAGGCAACCTACGTAAAGTAATTAATATACATAAGACTATAATATAATCTTTAATATATATAATGACTTAATGCTAATTACGTATGACCTAAATGACTAAATAAATGAAATAAATAAAATATAATTAAATTCAGAGAATGCTGGGAGGCGGGCCTTAAAGGGACAGTTCACCCAAAAATGAATTCTGTCATCATCTACTCACCCTCAAGTTGTTCCAAACCCGTATGAGGTACTTCGTTGCTGGACATAAAAGAAGATATTTTGAAGATTGTTTGTAATCAAAACAGTTGGTGGTTGCCATTGACTTCCATAGTAGGACAAAAAATACTCAATGGCAACCTTTGATTACCAGCAATCTTCAACATATCTTCTTTTGTGTTCAGCATAAGAAAGCAACTCATACGGGTTTGGAACGACATGAGGGCGAGTAAATGATGACAGAATTTCATTTTTGGGTGAACTGTCCCTTTAAATTGTTCATGAAAAATGTAACCGGTTGTGCTGCTCTAAAAAACTGAAATCTGTAAAGTTTTAAATTAGACGCTAGTAAACTTCAGCCAGACCCTCAGAGATTAAATCATATTTTGATACGGTTGCACAGGGCATCTATTAATCCCCAGTGGCTTACCTATCACAGATACTTACGGATGTGTATTAATTTAATGATCTTGGTTCCATTCATTAATTATGGCATCTCATGTCTAACTGTCGGGCTGATGTGAAAAACAACACAGCAATATTCCGTGAGGCTGAATTTCAGTACAGTTGTTACATAATTATGAATGATCAGAAAATAAGGCAAGCTCTGCCTCTGCCTGACATTAGAGATGAAATGGTCACGCGTACGGATCTCAGACACACCTGTTTAGAGATTTTCCAGTTGTACAAATGTACACAATAAAGCCAACAGCATTCATCAGAAGCACTGATGCTATATCAGTACATCAGAAGATTTGGTTCATAAACACACATGCATAACGTGACCCAGTACTGAAAACATAAAGCTGAAACTTTAAGGTCTCTGCATTTCGTGGCAGGTTTGAAGTTTGTTCCATTTGCCTGTAATTTGCCTTCTGTGTGTCAACAATGAGCCCCACGGTCAAGACTGAATTACGTCCTCCTCTCTGAAAAAGTGAGGCTGGTGGCTGTTTTTAGGCCGCGCGAGAGTGAAGGGAAGGAAACATGATGTTCAGCCGAATGCTGACCGCACAGGTACACTGGAGACCATTATTTATTTACTTAAGTTCCTTAACACTCTTCAGAACACAAGCGAACACGCCTGCACGTTTCCATTACCATCACAGCTATTTGTTCAGCACGTCTGTCTCTGTCTGAGCGCCTGCGAGCTGTTTTCGTGTGTGAGGATACGGTCCAGTGAACAAAAAGCGTGTTTATTTTGATAGCTGTATGTCAATGGTCTGCTGTCAGGCACATTCACAATACTATTGTGCAGAAAACACAAGCATGGACTCTGTGTTTCTCATATAGCTTTCATTATGTTGCATGTTTCAAAGTAAACACCTATTTTTGAAGCATAAATAATGTTTTATTACTCATAAATAGAGTTTTGAAGACAATCATGGTGTGTTACTGATGCAAATAATATAGTAACTAATTAATGCATTGTAAACAATTGCCAGGAATTTACAGGATTAAAGAGTATGATTTTACAATATATTACTGTAGATAGAAATGTACAGTGAAATCAATGCATGCTGGCTCATTTTCTCACAAATCATTGAGAGTGAACAGCAGAATGACGCTAACATCACGGTAATGTACCGCTCTTGTTTTACTGGGAATTCACATTATAAAGTAACTGTGCCACTGTGCGAAATGTAGTTGTTTACTACTGTAGTTGTTTTGAAGACTGTGTTGATTAGTGATTAGTATTTGTTTGGGCTCTTTGACCTTGCATATTCATATTCAAATTTCTGATCTAGTTTTGTCCGAAATGTGACAAATGAAAACATTTGTCAAAATGATGACAAGCTAGAATGTGAAATAATAAATGAGATAATTGCCTGACTTTAAGATGAAAATTAAGTTTTAGCATTATTTAAGCATGAAGATAAGAAATTTCTGAGAGTGCAGTTAGAGACACGACAAGTGTGAAATTACTGTGAAAGTAACTCGATATACTGTAATTTCACACTAAAGTTTTTAACAGTGTAGGTACTGCATTTGATAAGGAGCGTACTTTTTAAAGGTCCCCTGAAATGCTTAAAAACACGCAGCGTCACCAATGAGTGTAGAAGGTCTTCTATACTCTTTGGCGTTACTCTATGTGTTGACATAATTTCAACTGAAACTGGAAGACAGGGCGGGACATGTCAAGCAGCCCCGCCCCTTTTTAAAATAGCCAATAGCGTTCGTTTATATCACAGCTTGGGCTAGAGGCGTTGAGCTCCGTAAAGCCGCAGGGTATGCCAGCCACAATCTCATCCATATTGCTATAAAATATAGCATTCTGTGTAGAATTCAAAAAGCTCCGATACATTTTGTGGTCTGCGGTGACTCGTGCATGTTATCCGCTCCGTGCTATCATGTCTCTGGACCGGAGCAGAGTGTGTGGTTAGCGGGACACAGCGCCAAACCAGACTTCTTTTGTTGTGCAATGGAAGCATATTTACACTGTTTGAATCGTTCCCTGTCCCCTATATAGTGCACTACGTGCCATTCACTGCACAGAAAATTTAACTTTTTTGTAGTTCTGTGAACAAGTGACCGATTTCACCAGCAGCTTCAGCGTCTATTTTATAGTGCAGGGGGTGGGGCTTCGGATTCTAGAGAGCGTTTGATTGGACAGAAAGTTTGATGAGAAGATGAAGTATGATGTGACGTCAAAAAAATCATTGAGCCGTTTTGGCGGAAGTGACGAACTGCAAGCTTTGAATGCTTATATCTTCTAAATGCGACGTTTGTCACTGTTTTGGAGCACACTGCCTCATAGATAACCTTAAGACTAACATATTGATGCTAACACCCAAAAAACTTTAATTTTGATTTCATGGGGACTTTAATGAAGTGTGATCAAAAGTAGCATGGGTAGTTTGCATACTCAGACTTATTAAATGTATGCACAGACAGCAGGAAGCTTGTTTCCGCCGCAGAATAAAAAATAAAAAAGGTAATGTCTCACAATTCTGTAAAAAAAAAAAAAAAGTCAGAATTGCGAGATATAAACTCACAATTACCTTTTTATTTTTTATTACATGGCAAAAAAACGGAATTGTGGTTTGTAAAGCAGAAT
The DNA here is from genome assembly GCA_018155175.1 of Sinocyclocheilus anophthalmus. Lineage (NCBI taxonomy): Eukaryota > Metazoa > Chordata > Actinopteri > Cypriniformes > Cyprinidae > Sinocyclocheilus > Sinocyclocheilus anophthalmus. The sequence continues at coordinate 39,655 of JADLZN010001742.1, read as the reverse complement.
TCAGAGTTTATATCTTTTTTTTCTCCTCAGAATTAAGAGAAAAAGTGAGATAAAGAGTCACAATTACATTTCTTAAACACATGGTGGAAACAGTCATGTGACCTGTAACATCAGTCCTGACACATTTACAAACGTGACAGGTGTGACAACAACTCTACTGCAGTGTAATATCCAGCAGATGCACACTTCAGACTCTCAGCAGAATCAGTAGCTCATATGGGTTTATGTCACATACTGTTTCATGAATACTGCATATTCGGACATAATACTCATTTGACGTGCTGCTTTCCACAGCACAGCTCTCCTCAGCAAGACACATGAATAGAGAAATGCATGGTGGGACTAAAGTGTAATGCTTAGGCTCAAGGGCTTATCATTGTTGTTCATCTCGGGGAACTCAAACACAGAGCAATGTTGGATAAAGACACAGTGTCAGTCTATCAATTATAATCAACTCGGGATGGAAAAGAGTTTTAAAACAGAACTAAAGACAGGTTTGAGCTGATGAGGCATGGTGAGGTTCAGATCTGCCATCTAGTGCTCAGACTCACATCTGCGTGTGTTCACCCTCTCTTTGTTTGACCATGAGTCTTCACACTAAGAACAAACACAACACGAGTTTCCAGCCAGCTTCACCTTCTTCTGTGCTTTATTCAGCATTACGTCCATCGGTCAGAAGCCACAGCAGCATCAGTTTTAGAGAGTAACATGTCAGTTTTACAATAATAGTGCATCTCTGATGGGTTGAGTCTTTATCGTTCTTAATAGGCTGAAATAGTACATCTTGTAAAGCAGATGACTGACCCAGGACATGAGGTCTGTTCAGAGTGGTGCTGTTATTGCTGTTTCAGTCTCATTCAGAATTAATAAAGGAGAGACTAGCATCCTCATCCTCTGCATGGGAACCTCAGCTCCCTTCGGTGCTGTGAGATCTAGAGAAACAGCGTGGGCTGCCGGGTCAGAGACACTATCACAGCATTACTAGCATCTCTACTTCAGCCAGGTTAGACGCCATATTGAATTTAATATGGGTGAAAACAAGGCTGTGGGGAATAGGCATGCACTGTATAAAGATCCTAGAGATTATTTCATTTTCTCAATTCAAATGGAGTTTTTGTCTGAAAGTGTTTATTATTTCATTTTCTCAATTCAAATGGAGTTTTTGTCTGAAAGTGTTTGTCTGAAAGTGTTTGTCTGAAAGCCGTTTCATCAGTAATGTTACGTATCTGGTCCATGAACTTTCGTCTGCTAGCCATCAGAGGTCACCCTTTCCATTTTCATTGACTCTTGCACTACACACTGTTGCATATCACCCCGGACTACATATCCCATCATTCATTGCACTGATTGCACACAGCACTGATTGCACACAGCACTGATTGCACACAGCTGTTTCATATCACTCACTCACTATTTAACACTCACTCTGATCCTTTCCCTCTGCCGAGTATTGTATGTGTTTATCACTCTCTTAGCGATAGCTACTCTACGGAGCCTGTTTCCCTTCGATAGCCTTAGCCTAGTCTTGCCTTGTCTGTTTCCTCGTCTTCTGATTATTGCCTGTGTACTTCGGATTACCTCTCTCGTCTTGCCCTGTTCGGATACTGTTTGCCCCTGTCTGGACTATTGCTCGTGTTATTGGATTTACCCTCTTGTCAAGCCCTCTGGATAACGTTTGCAGCCAACTGACTCACGCCTGTTTTGGATTACTCTTCGTCTTGCCCTCATATACCTGTTTGCCATTGTCTGAACCTTGCCTGTTTCTGACCACGTCTCTTAAATAAAAGCTCGCACATGGATCCGCACGTCTCACGTCTCGTCAGCCCCGTTACAGGTATGTTGTTAAATACTGTTAAACATACTGTACTTCAGTCCCTCCCAGCCTCGTTTTCATTCCTGTCAAAAATTAAATATGGTATTACCCTGACTGAGGTCTATAGGGACTTTCCAAAAAGAGGATACACAAAATAGAGCTGGAATCTTTCCAAGGATTATGTTTTATTGAACATCTGCTTTAAAAGAGGTTTGCAATTTTTGCGACGTTAACAGACATTTTTGACATGTTTAAATACATGTGCAAATAACTCTAATCCTGATTTGTTTGATTTCATTATTTTCAAGTAGGCTAATAATCCTTTAACATATGGGGTGGATTCGGGTAATGTGGGATACGTTTTGCAATTTTGACTTGTGTATCATATTTCCATATGAAGCCAAAACAATTAATACAAATATTATGAAGTTGTTCCCTCATTAAATCAGAAGAAACTTTTCAGATATTGTTCTTAAAGTGTAAATGCCACACATTAGTGCTCCTTGTGCCAAAAGCTCAAATCTGGGACACTGTGTTTTGGGTTAGAAATAGTTTAATTTTTACAAAGCAAACTTCATATTTAACACTCCTGATTACATGGTTGTAATGTTTTCTGGTTAATTCATTAGTAGGCCTACAGAGTATATTTGACTGTCCCACATTAGTCAAAACATGCTGTCCCACTTTTGAAACATCCTTACAGTCTCCAGTCCACTGTCTCTGTAATTTTAGAAAATATCCTGAGTCTGAGATCTAATGCTGCCCTATCTGGGAGATTCAGCTTGAAGACCGGTAAGCGCCCTCTTGAGGAAGACAATAAAATGAAGGAAAAAAAAAAGTGAAAAAGGTCAAATTGGCCCTAAAGATGTCTCTAAGGAGGGTTAAAGCAGGGCTGTCCGAACTCCTGGATGGCCAGTGTCCTGAAGAGTTTAACTCCAACTTGCCTCAACACACCTGACTGGAAGTTTCTATGCCTAGTAAGAGCTTGATTAGCTGGTTCAGGTGTGTTTCATTAGGGTTGGACCTAAACTCTGCAGGACACCGGCCCTCCAGGACCGTGTTTGGACAGCCCTGGGTTAAAGGGTTCTCCCAAAAATGAAATTATTTATGCACCATCCACTTGTTGCAAACCTGTATGAGTTTCTTTTTTCTGCTGAATACAAAGGAAGCTGTTTTGAAGAATGTTGGTAACCAAAACAAATGACGGTAGCCATTGACTTCCATAGTATCTTTTCTGCATTCTTCAAAATATCTCCTTTTGTGTTCAGCAGAAGAAAGTAACTCACACAGGTTTGGATCAAGGGGATCATTTTTGGGTGAACTGTCCCTTTAATGAATGCAGTCAACACTACTGAATAGTGAAAATGTAATAAGATGATTAGGTGAAACGTTCCAAACGCTTCCTGTCTGTCACAATTTTATGGAACACTCTTATTTCTTTTAATAGAGGGAACAATATTATGTTGTGACAAGGTTGCATGATCAGTTTGCCATAACACATTTCTGGTAACTACACTAAGTTAATATATATATTTTTAATGGATTAAATGTCAATCAGATGATTTAATAATGATTGCATTGTTAGTGAAAAACAACCCAGCTTGTGTAAACTGCTGTTTCAATGCAGGACCAGTGTTTCCCTGACACAGACACTAACAACCAGTTACACAACATCACAGAAGAGTGAAAGGTCATCTACCAGATACAACACATCTTATACAAGTCTCCATTTAAATTCACAAGGTAGGCGGATGAAAATGAAAAACAGGACAGTGCTGCTCAAACTTACATGCAATATTTAATAACTTGCATGCAAAGACATCTCTCTCTGCTCTGCTCATCCACACAGCGCTTCTCATTTCTCAGGGTGAAATGGATACAGGCCATCTGAAGAATAGACTGAAATGTTATCTGTTCATAACAGAGGTGTCACTGCCTGCTTCTGCCCGAGCCGCTCAACACATGCTACGTTCTTGTGCTTTCAGTGAGCGTTTACTGGCTGCTGTTTTTCAGACCGTTCTTGATTTTTTTTTTTATAAGAAGCGCCGGTAACACTTTACATCTGGGAACACATATTCACTATTAACTAGGTTTTTCTCCCCCCTCAGTGAACTCTTAATTTGCTGCTTATTAATATCTACAAATATTCTCATGCAGAATAAGGCATTAATATGTGCTTTCTAAGTACTAATAAGCAGCCAATATGCTAGTAATATGCATGCTAATAAGCAACTTAGTGAGAACTGGTCCCTAAACTATAGTGGTGCGTCTTTCACACTTTATCTACAAAAAATACCATCTTGTAATTATCACACATCGCATTCCCATTAGCATCATCAAATAAATTAAGCTTCGAGTTGTAGTTGCGGTTTAAAACTGCACGACTGTGAAGAAAAAGAAGGATTCAGTAACATTTAGACAACTTAAGCATCTGGACACGAGTCGTATTTAAATTGGTCTGAATGTCCTTGCAGCATCTAACAAAATTTCAAAACAAGTGTCATCGATAGGAAAGAGAGATGCACAGACGCCCTTCACAAGTTTGCTACAAACGACAGATGTAGTGTTTAAGATGAAGACAGTCAGTATTGTGGTTAGTTATTGGATGATGTTGCTAGCTAATGCGATTCTCTACACCTGTGTGAACACGGTGAATCGCCAGCTAGCCTAAAGAAAACATCCCACAGCATTTGACACACTTCGTCTAATACAGTAAGGTTTTTAAGCATGACACAACTATACAAAGTGTCTCTTTTGGTCCACTGTACGAACAGGACCATGACATCTCATTATCTAAACGATCTCAGCGGCCTCATGGAGAAGAGCACTTACCAGAGCTGCAGGTAACACACCAGTTTGGTCACCATGACCTCGGCCCGGGTCAGAGGCGTGTTTGAGCCCTGCATCCAGCAGTGCATCCCTCACTGCACAACACGCTCCTCTCCTCCTGTGCATCATCTCATTAAATCATTCATGAAATTTTGACACCAGGAGAGAACCCCGAGACACAGGACGCCTCTGGGAAAACCTGACGCAGGACTGCTGTGCTTATGCACTTATTGTCATGTTTGTGCTGAATCTGTCATTTTATGACTGCTTAAATGTATTAAGCATATCAGAAGCCCTGTATCTGAAAGAGCTGCTCATGTGTTTATACATGCACACACGAATCAACCAGAAAATGGACACGCTTTCAACCGATCTAGCATGCGACGGCGGCGTGTTCCTGAGGAATTGGTAATAATACTTGATGCACTTAATCCAAACCGATTAGAGGACCGCAGCTGTTCAGGATTAGAACAAACTATAACTGCACTGCATCTATAGTTCCTCTTCTAAAACACGCCCAGGTCACATTTCAGCACAAAATCAAGAGAGAAACGATACGGTTTTATTGCCCGTCGATGTTTTGCACTGTGACGGTTATAATGTGTCATCATTCTGTCATATTCTTGTCTCGTGAAAATAACTTTGATATGAAGTATGTCTCAGGCATTGTTTCTGAGATTTACTCTAAAAGATGTACCTAAAGATAACAGCTACAGATCCAATAAAAGATAATGCTTGCAGCTAATCTTTGAATGAATGAAGCTATCACTGCAAATGTTTGTAGTTATTGATAAACTAATATTTGCCACAAATCATGGCTAATTATTTGTTTGATCATTTTTCTTCATTTGGTAACGGGGTTGATGGTTGAGACTGAGGAACACAGTCAACACTATGATTTGGCAAAATAATATAATAATAGAGAAAATATTTAGATTTTTAACTGTCATGCTGTAGAAAGGGTCAAAATGATGTTAGGGTTCGGTTTTATGGAACACAACATATTTTAAAAATAAAGGTTTATATTAGTGCTTTATGATTGTTGCTATTCAGCAGAGCTGGGTAGATTACTTACAGATTGTAATCAATTGCTGATTAAAAAACTGTAATAACAATTTAGGTTATTCATTTTAGGTAGCCTACTTTTGAGATTAGTTTTTTAGGTTACCTTTTACCTAACGTCTTTTAAACTTACCATTCATAATCAATAATGCAATTCATAATTATTTGCTTCATACATCATGTTTTTCACTGCATGGATCACAAGGTTATTTACATGCATTCTATACTGTGAATATATTCAGTGCTAAATGGTATAAAAGACAGTAGGATTTTTAGAAAGGAAAAATTAAAAGAATCAATAAATTATGAAAAACTTACTGCCATTGTGTGAATAATATGTATGTAATCACGTAATCCATAAACAAGTAACTGTAACCTGATTTTATGAGCATTTTAGAATGTAATATAATCTAATTGCAAGAGCTTAATTTTTGGAATCTGATTACGTAACCCAGATTACATGCAATCTTACATGTTACTGCCCAAGACTGTACGAACGTGATCCCAGCTATTAGCCGTGTCACACTGTGGGATCTCAGCTGTCAGTAATGTCAGAGCGTACGACAGACAAGACTCTTCTTGATGTGACAGTCGTCGTAAATGAAGCTACACTACAGGACTGCGCCTCAAAAGGTAAAATGCAATTGCAATGGTCATTAATCAGCTGTCGGCAAACATGTCACACTAGCAAGCAAACACTACAGATTTTGGCCTATGATAGGAGGATCTTTTAAGATTCACAAAATTTGTCTCATATGGCCAAAATCATAACAGAGTGCACCAAACACATGCGGGAAAAAAGTGTCTAATCCGAATAATTTGACAAATAAGGCATTGTTGAATGTAAATGTAAATTTGCATGTAATCACAGACAATCATATTTGCATCCGAGTCAAAATTTCACCATAGGACATCACAAAAGGTCAGCAAAATAACATGATTTACTGGAATTATTTTATCAGCATGAGCAGAGAGTTTCACAACAAAATATTGTTCAGGAATAACAAAACCATTTCAAACTACCTATGATGTAAAAAAAGAAATATAAAACTGAGAAAATTCATCCCTGTACGTGTTCCACCGCGTGTCAGAAATTCTGAAGGTCTGCAGGATGCACAGAATTGCTTCTGAAGAGTCTGTAAGCCAGGAGCTGCCCGCCAAAGATCATCATCAACAACCCAGAGCCTGCAGGAGACGAGACACACGTACCGTCAGCATTTCATTACAGATTGTGATGCACTGAGCATATGTTCAGCATCAGATGAGTGCCCTGATTTCATTTTATTGCACTGATTTATAAAAATCAGTCTAAATTAGTGACAAAAATTATCAGAAAAGGCCCTGTTGAAAAAAACAGCATATCCTGGTTAGGTATGTTTTGAAGCAGGATATGCTGCCTGGTTATGTCAACAGGGCTTATATACAAAGCGTCACTGGTGAAACTTGACTTTAAAGTAGTCACCCACAAATTAAAAAATAGCCGTTTTACTCACCCAAGAGGATATAGGTGTATATGACTTTCTTCTTTCAAGCTGTTTAATGGCACTCAGCGGGTGTTGCATGCATCAGTCCAAAAGAAGTCCATAAAAAAGTGTCTCACACGGCTCCGGGGGGTGAACAAAGGCCTCCTGTAGCGAATCGATGCGTTTTTGTAAGAAAAATATCCATATTCAAAACATAATAATCTTAAAGTTCTTTTGGACTGATGCATGCAACACCCGCTGAGCGCCATTAAACAGCTTGAAAGATCAAAGACAATTTTTAATATAACTCCGACTGGATTCGTCTGAAAGAAGAAAGTCATATACACCTAGGATGCCTCTGGGGTGAGTAAAACACAGCCTAATTTTCATTTTTGGGTGAACTAACCCTTTAACAGGGGTGTCCAATCCTGCTCCTGGAGGGCCAGTATCCTGCAGATGAATTCGAAAATCAGCAACAACTCGACAAAAAAATCAAGTCTGATAGGGAGACTCTTTTTAGTTTTAGCCTATAAATACGACATAATCTTTGGCAGTATTCAGCGCGTATGAATGTGCCCATCTTGATTGCCTAGATCAGTGCATCCTGAGACGAGCTCTTTAAAAGTAACCATGGCGCATTAAAAACAAGCAGCTGAGACGAAAAGGAAAACAGTGTGTGCGCTGCTTATGATTATTATTACGGTAATCTGCAGGCAGCGCAAAAAGATAAGCCTTGAAGCGTTTTTCATTATTGAATCAGATAAAGATGCCATTTTCTACAAGTTGTTCTTTAGAACATATATGAGAACTTCTTGAGAACTTTTCAAGAATTGCACTTAGGAACATTTTTACGAATATCTTGGAATTGTTTGTGTTTTGCGTTTAATTGGGGTTGGAGCTAATCTCTGCAGGACAGAGGCCTTCCAGGAACAGGTTTGGACACCCCAGACCTATAAGCAATTCAACCACAGACAACTGAGCGGCACTAGTGGTGCATTCACATGCTATCATAACTGCCATTGATATGTGACATCAACTTGACCCATAACCTTTTATGGTGAAAAGAGGACAGACTCCGCAGTGAACAGAGAATGTGAAGCTACGTCACGCCGCGTTGCATGCCGCTAATGATACTGGAATTAACACAGATACCTGCTTATCTTTTTTGTTTTTGCCTTGAAAATTAAATATTCACATTCTTCATAGTATCATCTGCAAGGAAGAGATGCTATTTTATTGCACTGCATGATAATTTGACGATTTCAGTGTAGTTTTGCAGAATTCCGTTCATTATTACTATTTTATTTAGTGATAGTTTAATCAGTGACATTATTAAAAGAGCTGCTATCCTGCGTGACATCAGCTTCATATTCTCTATTGTTGGGAATTATTTGTTTTCTTGATTGTATATTCTGTGATGCTAAACTATATGAAAGAGGCTAAAATTATGTCTGTTTCGCTGCCAAAACTGAAAGCTTATCCAAAAGAGAGAACTTACCGAGAGCAATCCACCAGTGCTCTGTCGAGGGAAAATCAGCCATAACTGAAACCAGAGACACAGTGAAAACAGGTTCAAAAGCAGCCCTCGTGTACTTTCAAATATACAATTTTACAAAACATTCATCACAAACACATGCATATCATCAATGCAAATACTGTAAGTACATGCAATGACAATATCTAGGACTGTCAATAGATTAAATGAAGTAGATATAATAAATGACCCAATGAATCACATCTATCAATCATCTATCGATCATTCAAAGACATTTGCCTACATTATTATGCCATGCAACTGAAAGCACTGAATAGACAAATAAATGTCTGTAGAAGCCAATGTATTTTTATTGACATTTTTGCCTGTTATGACAATCACAGCTCAGCAATCCATTTAATCAAGTCCACCTTGTTTTCCATTTACAGTGCTGTATGTTTTAATTGTTATTCAGATATAGCGTCGCACTGTTCTTTAGCGCCTCACGTTTTCTGCTCTCAGTAAGTGTGCTTTGGTGAAGAGTGTCGCCTGACTGCAGACTCACAACAACATGAACCTAATACTTCCAGCTTTTTACTGAATTTAAGAACGGGTCAGTGGCACGATTCATTATACCAGCCTTGTTGGTGAGCAACCCTCTCGTTAAACTTACGTACTTACTAAGCATTATGTCATTTTCCGGAACTGCAACTTGCATAATTCTGTGCATTCACTAATCTAATTCATTCAAACGCCCCAGTATGGGTAAACTCGGTTCACAAAAGGAGCCGGAAGTGAAACAAACCGGCTGATGTTTTGCAGTAGCCTGAGGCTGTCAGCAGTGTTGTGTGGGTGAAGATGTTTTCCACTAATGGATGTTATTCAATAGAGTCTGTGGCTCTCAACCCTCTGATGTACTTATGACAGTACTACATCACGTTTATCTATCATACTGATCTCATATGTTCAGGGATTGTTCACTTTTAATCCAAAGAGAAACATTTTTAATGTCAAAGGAACCACAAGAGAAAATGGTGACTTTTCCTTCTTTGTGAATTCAACTATTTCTTGGAGTTCAACACACCTGAGCCTTCATTGGCTGACTGTGTCGGCTATGACAGCTGTGACTATCGTGACCAAGTAAAGCCAGTAAACATGGTAACTTGGATGATACACACCACAAGGACACCCTACTAAGGAGCCTTCTTTCGTGTCCAATGGCATTCACATTTGCTATGCGATTACCTAGGAAGTCCATCCATAAGAAAGCCTGAACCATCTTTACTGCTCATCATACCGCGCATCACTGGATATGCCTGATTGATAATGTTGTATTGTTCCCACAGTCGTCCATATGCAGGACATTGCCTGGTCCCCGATAAAAACAAAAAACATATGCCATCCCTTGATTTTTATCATTCATGCAAACGTATGTAAGCTTCAAATCCATTAACATTGATGACCATATCTTAATTACTGATATAAATTATAAGTGGAAGTATTTCTTTATTGCACATTTCTTAACATTATGCCTAAAACGTGTTTTAACGTCACTATTGATGAGGATTGTATGCTCTCTGCATAATATCAGTCTTTAAATGCAAGACATTTAAAGTGTACTTGCACTAGTTCCACTTTAGCAAAATCAAATAAACTTCAGTATATCTTTAGTGCTACTTCCGCACAATTAAAGTGCATCAAGTACAAAATTAGTTGTTCCAATTTAGCAGACTTTAAGTATACGAGTTTAGTATACCAAAAGTACAACCGCAGGGTATTTTTAATAAGCACATAAATGCATCTTTAGTATACTTAGCAAAAAATAAATGCATTTCAAATAGCATATCTTTTTTTCACTAGGGTAAATATGATTTTTGCTTGTCTTTCACAAACTCTGGGATGAGAGATGGATAATTGATCAAACTGATTTGACCAAATGTGTTTAATGTCAAGTCTTCCCCTTGTATGTAGATGTTCCCACCTGCTACGGTCAGAGCGACGTGCAGCAGTGTGACAGTGATGGCGTAGTCCCACACCCACTCCTCCACGATCCACGCGAATATCAGGCCGCCCAGAACATACGTCACCTCTGTGGAGATCACACTCACTGCACAACACACGTGTGATTAGTAGCATCAAAACTTCTCTAATCATTGCACTGCACAGTGATGATAGAGCCAAAACTTTGTCAGTATGTTCTCTGAGATCATCAAGCATTGCTGAAGTGTTACCCTCTTTCACCAACATGTGTGCTTTACCATATATATACACTATCTAAGATTATATATGTGGGTATGTGTGTGTGTATGTGTGTGTGTGTGTTGGTGTGTGGTTGTTTTGTGTGTTTTGTGTGAGACCCTGGCATAAAGTCAATTTTTTCTAATTTGACCTGTATGTCATCATCTGAAAGCTGAATAAATAATATTTTCATTGATGTATGGTTTGTTAGGAATAGAACAATATTTGGCCTATTTGAAAATCTGGAATCTGAGTGTGCCAAAAAAAATCAAAATATTGAGAAAATCAACTTTACAGTTGTCCAAATTAAGTTCTTAGCAATTCATATTACTAATCAAACATTAAGTTTGATATATTTACAGAAAGAAATTGACAAAATATATTATGGAACATGATCTTTACTTAATATCCTAAATGATTTTTGGCGTAAAAGAAATGTAATGTTGACCCAACATCGTTTGTTGGCTATTGCTACAAATATACCCCAGCACTTATGACTGCTTTTGTGCTCCAGGGTCACATATCTACCTTATATCCATGCTCTCTTGATATCAACAATCTTCTCCCTATAATCAGCCCATCTGCAGACCATAGCAACTGTTTTGCGCTATAATAATACACAATACACAGTTTCTTACCACTATAGTGACAATCGATGAGCCTGTATTAGGTGTATGCTGCTTTACCAACACAGAGTATTTGAGCCCCTACCTAAATATTTGGGACTTTGCCATGATGGTTGAGTGGTGTAGTCAAAAGGCGCTAACAAGCTGTCCACCTCCTCCACCCTGCGCAAACAACACCAAATACCACTCACACAGCTTGAACTATTTCTGCTTTTAGTTCTTCAAAGATCAAGATGGATGTCTGCTATCATGTTAATCGTCTTTTATTCATTGCCATAAAGTTATTGAAGATAAAAGAACATTGTGGCTATTTGAATACTTAATTTAATCCCAGGGGGGTTATTCATTTCATACGCTTTTCTTAGCCGAACTAACAGTTAGGTTCCGGGGTGGAGCTTCATGCTTACTTTTTTTGTACAAATCACATTGCACGAATTCATACCTCATAAAACAGTTGCATTTTCTCATGAGATCAGGTTGAAAAACACATGGTGAATTAGAGTTAAATCCAATACATAACGCAAACTGATGCCGCTCTACTTCAGTGAATATCATGCTTATGCTAAATTTGTGTAGATCGCAAAATTTAGGATCCAGATGTTTCATTATACATCAAGTAGTAACCCAACCAGGGTTATTATAGTTCAATAAAACTAAAACTGAAACTAAAACTAAAAAAAGTTCATTATAAAATAAACATTAACTGAAATCAAATATAAAATATTTTTATTTCAGCTACTTTCCAAAGCAATATTTCTTAACTTAATTTAAATGTACTACAATAACTAAAACTGAAATAAAATTCCTACAACTATAGACAATATCTAATTAGAAAAATATTAAAAAGATAAAAACAACAAATTACTACACTTTAACTAAATTAATTAATAATGGTCTCTCTTATAGGTACTCTCAGTTCGCTCACATAACCGTGCTGGTTCCTATACATATATATTATAACTTGTTTTGATCAACAGTTTTTATTTTTATATTTGCTTTTTTCTCTTTAATTTTAGTTAAAGTTTTAGTATTTTGTTGTGTTTTGTCATTTTTAGTAGTTTTATAATATTCTATATAGTTTTTTTATTTATTTTTATTTCAGTTTTAGTTATTGTAGTACTTTTTAACTTTAAATGAAAGCCAGAAATCTTGCTTTGGAGTAGCTGAATAAATATTTGACTTTGTTTCAGTTAACGTTTTATTTAGTTGTGTTCTTTTATAATGACTTTCTTTCTTTTTTGAATGTTTTAGTTTAGTTTTATTGCAACATAATAACCCTGGTTTGGGTTACCTATTGATGTATGAAACATCTGGATCCTAAATTTGCCATCTACCCAATTGAGCATGCATGATATTTCCCTGAATTCGAGCGGCATCATTTTGCGTTATGTATTGGTTGGAACTCATATCTATATATCTATCTATATATAAATATATATATATATAGATATATATATTCTATATATCTATATTTATTATATCTATATATTTAGTAACATCCTCTCAGTTATGCTAAATAACACTGACCCAACACAGTTTCCAAAATCGTTGCTCGTACATTCAAAGAAAAAAAAACCCTGCATAGGCCCAACAATATTCTAATCAATAACATGATAAACTGTTCTTGGGTTGAACAGGAGAACTGATCATTTTGTGAATGCATATAAAGATATTACTAATATTACACGTGCTGAGCAATACTGCCAGACTATTTTCTTTCTGTACTACAGGAAGTCAGTATAGACGTATAGACATGTCACCACATAAGAGGCAGACGCACACAGAAACACAGACAGAGAGAGAGAGAGAGAGAGAGAGGAAGTTATGCTGCTCAACGTGGAGAATCTCACCTGAGAATGCCGATGCAGAGACTGACCACAATATAGTAGAGACAGTAGAAGCACAGCATACACATCAACAGGTTCTGAAGAACAGCCTGACGACAAGCACACAACACAGCCACGCTCAGTGCTTCTGGGAAACATCTCTAGTTCTAGTAGTGTTAGTATTATTAATCAAACATGTTCTATCGGCATAGAGGCCTGAGTTATTCCTGCACATGGTTTCTGTTATTAAGTCACTCCTTCATAGAAAAGCTTCAGTCTTGCATTACAATTCACTGAAAGCAAGGCCTATAGAAACACAGCTGCTGCTACAGGGACACAGTGGATCCTTCAGGATCAGATCTGCTGCACCAGAGATAATCAGACTTTACCCAGGTGTCATGGAGCTTGCTGTTGAGGGGCAGTTGTTGGCCATGGCGTTTGATCAGCGTGGTCCCACAGCACCGGCAGCAGTAGTCCAACAACATGAATGGCCAGCGATACTTTGATGGGCGCTCTCGCAGGCAGCATACGACTGAATCAGTGCATCTGTCATGGCTGCTCTTAATAAGATTAGCAACGCTTCTGTAAATCTGGGCAGGACAAAGCCCACCTCCAGGCCCGGGCTACACTAACTAATTACCCACACACACTAAAAATACTCCTGGTTAAGTAAGGCTGTGCTAGAATACCTCACATTAGCCACATCAAGATTGGTTTCTGTTCTATAGCACTTCTAACATTTTAGAAATGGTGCAGACTTCAGATTAACACTGTGCACCAACTGCAACACACGGGTACGACCATGAACACGATTCAGGCCCGCACCTGATACGAGAACTTGGTACTGCAGAAACGTATATTAAGGGCTCGCCTCTGCCTTGAAAATCTCTTTGGCTTTTAAACTCAATTTGCAACATGAATTCTGTATGTTAGCATGACGCCGAGTCCTTGCAAGTGGCCAAATTAAAACTATAACCAAAACCACCGACTGCAAGGCATGCAACTCCAAACTGTGGCACAAATTGCATAATAAAAAAAATGCATAAATACAGCTTTAGACTGCTTGGTTGGCTAACCAAATGCCATGTTTTATGCTTGTTTGTCATTTAGCGTTTTATCCAAAGAAATCAGATGAATGTCTGTGTTTAGGTCTACGAGGTGCATTCATTTACACAAGCAAAGTGCACTGAACAGCTAAACAGGCTTTCAAGAGACGAAGGCTCACAGAAACCCACTCGCTCTAAGCCTGAACTTAGTATAGTAGGCTATAATTCAGTGCGTTTTAGTTGAATAGTATCTAGTGTTGTTCAGTGTGTTATTATGTAGCGGTAGCCTGCTGCATGATACAGTGTTGCGCTGCGCAAATCCGACCATTTCTGTACGGTTCAGGGTTATTTTGTCGCTTGCACAGATAGGCTCGTGCTGTTAGCCTTCACAGCGTTTGTTTGCGTCACATTTCTCCAATAAAACCACCGTCAGCACTCGAGAGTTCGCTCGTTTGTATTTACTGAGACGCTTCTGTACATTTGGCGAGCATGGGTCGCACGCAGGAATGTATTTTTAGCAACACAACAGCAATGGCGATGTTCTGCGCGTTAGGAGAGCCGCGGGCGGCGCGGGGAGCGTCAGCGACAGCGTCGAGATCCGTCGCAATTGTTTCAGCGCAAAACTTTCGATATTGTCAGGATGGGCGAGTGTGAAGCGCCACGGCTGTGCGCATGCGCACTGGAGCCGCCTGGCCAATTTCTCAGTACTCGTGGGAGAATTTGGGTAAGAAACAGACTAATTAAAACAATCGCACGCTAGAATAAACTGCTCGTGTAGCATTTCATACTCTTTAATAAACCTTTATGCGCCGTCTCAGACTTTCGCGGGCGGTGTAATGCTTAGGAATAAGAATGAAAGTTAGATTTAAAGTAGAAAACGCCTGGACGTGTCATCAATAATACGAGCAGCAGGAAGAGAGTATGCAATCAAGAATAACGCGAATGCATGACACTCAGAACAGACGCAGTCGATAGACAGGAGCAAAGTGTGCATGTGCGGCTGATGGAGGAATAAAGCATAGGTTTCTCTGTGTGTGTGGAATAATGCAGAGCAGCAGTGCCGGAGACGGCAGGAACCGCTCGTGCCAAACAGAACCCGTCTCGCGCGGTCGGCTCAATCATGCACTTTAAATGTCATTGATCAGCAATACTGCCGCGATTCGCCAGGCCTGTGTCTTTCAGTTATATAGTGAATATAATTCCTGCTCCGCCATTTTGAGAAACTGCCCTTAAAACACATTAAAGAAAAGTGTTTTAATATGCGATAGCTACTGTGCCGTCTGAAATATGTCGTCGATGTTTAGGGCGAGATAATAATACTGCACTGTCGCCGTCGAGCTGAATCATTGCTCCTCATTCAGTGGAAACTATTTAATGCAATAGAGCTGCACGCAAGAAATGCGCACAAACCTGGAAATAAACGGCAGAAAACGCGCTTCACAGAAAGACCAGTGGTGGGAAATTAACATGCATTATATTTGATCATCATCACAATCGTCGCCTTTCAGTTTGACCTAAATCATTAGTTTTTAAAAAAAACTGTTATTCAAATAGATGTCAATATATTGTACTTCACATAGAAAAGTAAAGCATGCACGGATATTTCAAATATTTGATGAGAAAATGAACTTTGTTTAATTATATAATGTATCAAATACCTATAAATACCAACTACAGCAGTGGTTTCACGTCCAGATGTGCGACTCTGCATTTAATGCGAAACCGTGATAAAATGTATCAAAACACTCGATGCGCGCACAGACAATATTGCGAGTATTTCTTTTTGATTTCATTGTTGAATAGAGGCTTGAAAGTTTCCAGCGCCGCGGATGCAGTGCCGGCAACAGCGCGCTCTGCTGGCGGATCCGGGAATGACTCACATGCGCTAGGCCTCATGCGGCACTAACACACACACACTCTCACTCACTCTCACTCACTCACACACACACACACACCACACTGCGGCACTCACCACTCAATCACTCTCACCACTCAACAAACACACACACAACAACACATCACACTCACCTCACTCTCGACTCACACACAACAACACACACACCTCTCACTCACTCTCACTCACTCCACCAACACATATACACACTCACACTCTCACTCCATCTCGTGGACAATCACTCGGTCACTCACATCACACACACACAACACACACACACACACACAACTCACAAGAGACATCACTCTCCTCTACACGACGAGACACTACCACACACACAAGCGACTCCACTCACACTCCTCACTCACTCCACACACACCACACTCACTCTCACTCACTCACACACACACACACACACACACACACACAAAGCAAAAAAAAAACAAACTACACACACTCACTCACTCACACACACACTCACCTCAACGGTCTCAATCACTCAACACACACACGACAGCACACACACTCCTCCCCCCCCCCCTTCTCAGACCCACTCTCACTCCACACACGACAGAGATACATCAGCACAACACACACACCACTCTCACTCTCAAACACTCACTCTATCTACGTCTCACTCACTCACACACAACACACCTCACGTCTAACTCACTCACACCCCGCTCACTCACTGGCACACACACAACACCACACTCACTCTCCAAACACACACCCACACACTCAACCAAACCTCAACTCTCACTCACTCACTCTCCCACACGCACACACACACACTCACACTCACTCTTACACACACACACACACACACTCAAACTCCAATCACAATCGGAATCACTCTCAACAACACTAAAAAACTCCTCTCAAAAACCACCACACACACACTCACACTCACTTTACTGCAACACACTACACTCCACTCACGCTCAACACACACAACACAAAACCCCTACCACACAAACAACAACAACACACAACTCCCAGCCCTACACTCACTCTCCCAAACACACTCACACCACTATCACTCACTCACCAACACACACACACCACCCCTCACACTATACACCACTCTCAAACACACCCCGTTCCCCCACCTCTCACTCACAACACACCCACACACCAACCAACACACAAATAAACACACACACACCCCCGACCAACCAACACTCACATCTCTCAAACACACACCCACCACACAAACAGACACACTCCTCTCACTCACACACTCCTCTCACGTCACACCAACACACAACTCACACTCCCATCCAAAACACCACCCAACCCCACACACTCCATCACTCACACTCACTCCCTCAACCACACACACACCACTCACTCTCAAACACTCCGACTCCACACATGCACTCACTCAAAAACAGCACAAGCACGTCACTCAGATACTCACACTACACAACACTCCACACACTCACTACTCACATCTCAAAACACACTCACACATCACTCAACTCTCTACTCACAACACACAACACACACCACACACACTCACACACCTCTCAAACACACAACAATACACCCACTCACTTCCCACCCATACCCACACTCACACACTCACCTCAAACCACACAAAACACACACACTCACTCACTCCCCTCACTAAAAAACACTATCACTACAATCCGTCAAACTCAAAAACTTCACGCTCCCAACTCCGTCACGAGTCTCAAACTTCCCTCCAATCAAATCACTACTCACTACACACACCACAACACTCCCGTCTCACACTCACTCCACACAACACACAGGCACACACAACCACAACCCACTCCTCACACCTCACAACCCCACACCCACCACAACACCCAACAAAACAACAAACAACACACCACAGACAAAAAACAACACAAGGGGAAAAGGGAGGGGCACACGATAACATGAAAATCAAACAAACTCAATCCAACTCACCACTCACCCCCCCCAGGGAAGAGGGGCACCCGACACACTCACACCGTTCAACTCACACCCAACACACCCACTCCGTCACTGCCTCACTGACTACAAACACAACTCACACACACTCACACACTCACAATCACACACACACACTCACAAACACACCAACTCACACACACACAACTCAACTCAACATCACAAACACCACACACTCATACCAAAACACTCTCACATACACACAAAATGGAAAACAAGACAAAAACACACTGCAACCAAACACAAGCAAAGCCTCACAACAAACACTCTCACTCACACACACGCAACAAACACAATCCACACTCACTTCACATCACACACACACACACCACCCAACAAACACATATACCACTCACGCCCTCTGACTGAAGCACACACACTCACGCTCACACATACACAGCGCAACCTCTCACGCACTCAGCGCCATAGAAAAGAGAATAGCCACACACAGACGCGCGCTGCACACAACACAACAGGCACAGGATAGGAACAGAGGGGGGGGAAAAAACACACACACTGCGACATCCCGGACCACTCTCCAACACGACAAAATAGCGGGGCAAAGCCAAGGCGGAGAAAGAAAGCAGGCGGAGCACACTCACACACAAACTCACACTCAATAACCAATCTGGGCGGAGGGGTCACGAATCCTCAAACAAAACATAAAACAGAAACACAACTCACACTCACGCAAAACACACACACACTCGGGACGTCACGGGCACGGACTCACACAAAAAACAACCACAACACAGACACACGCACATGTCTGTGCCATATTACCCCAAAGACCAATACAAACAACAAAGATATAATTGGTATTATGGCGATTTAATAATCTCAAAAAGTAGTGAGATTGTTTTATGCAAAAAATGTTTTATTTATTTTTTTTAAATTTTGGGGGTGAAACGTGACCAGTGAATCCTGAGATTTAGTCGCTATGTATTGCACATACTAAAGTTGCAT
The DNA here is from genome assembly GCA_018155175.1 of Sinocyclocheilus anophthalmus. Lineage (NCBI taxonomy): Eukaryota > Metazoa > Chordata > Actinopteri > Cypriniformes > Cyprinidae > Sinocyclocheilus > Sinocyclocheilus anophthalmus. The sequence continues at coordinate 20,453 of JADLZN010001742.1, read as the reverse complement.
GCATGTTTACATGCACACACAAACACAAAATAGCTACTAATCAACATTTCATTTTGTTTCTCTGTAGTAAAAACAGACTTTAGATGAAGTACAAAGAGCTCAGAAGTGTTTCAGTGTTGTTTGCAATGACTTTCAGTGGTATATAGTGAGTAAGGCTTGTGAGTTTGGCGGTTCTGTGGGTTATTACACGGTGTTTTTCAGATTAGCTGTGTGCGGGTGTGATGGAGTCGTCGGGCCCGAGCACAGCCGCTCCAGAGTTTGATGTGTACGGGGCGATGGACTGGAAGGACGGAGTGGGAACACTGCCTGGCAGCGAGCTCAAGGTTAGCAAAGACATATAGGCCTTTATTATGTAAACATAAGACTGTCTATGAAACTAAACATGATGTTAAATCTTTATGATGTTTTAATAGTGGTCTGATGGTCATCTTGTAGGAGTGTGTAGGTTAGTTGTGTACATTCAGTGTGTGTGTGTGTGTGTGTGTGTGTGTGTTGTGTGTGTGGTGTGTGTGTGTTTTAGTTCCGGGTTAAATGAGTTTGAGGTCCTGGAGGTCCTACTACGAGATGGGGAGAGGGGCAAAAAAGCTCACGCCACCACCACGTGGAGCGTCCCCACTGCACAAGAGGGTAAACACACCACCATACGCTCGTGTTTGGGTTTATTACAGCAGACGAAGCGCTCTTAAGCCCCCCCGTCCCCCTGATTACTGTTTCTAACTTGTGTTACACAACATCCCATAGGAATGAACTGGAGATTTGTGCGATTTTCACTTATTTCACTCATAACTTGGTAAAAATGACTGGATTTTATACTTGAGTGGGCTGGAATGAAGCGTGAGATTGCAAAGCATTTTCATCTGCCATGTTTCCTTAATTACACAGTAACATAATTTAACAGAATGGAGTCAAATGAAAAGAGAAAAGCCTCATTTTCACAGTGATTACAGCTGATCATGTTAGTGCAAGTGAACAGATGCAACACATTCACTACGGTACTGAACTCTTGCATACTGTCACAATACAGTCACCTGAAATAATGTTCAGTTAAAGTAAAAATACCAAAAATGAAAAGTGGTATCCTGCAAGAACTACTTCTGCCTGATTTAAACCATATAAATGAGTTTTGTTGGTATAAATCAATGTATTTTGGTTCATTCAGTGACGCTAATGTTTTGATTTGATTATAACTTGTTAACTTAGATGTTTTTAGGTTACTATTTTTTCAGTGTATAAGTATGATTCTAAATTCACGTAAAAAAAACAACAACTTACAAGTATACTTGCAGTATAAAAACTATTAAACTAGTAGTTTACTGAGAGTGCACTTCAACGGGTCTAAAACAGGGATATATAATATATATATATATATATAAGTATATAACAAGTAAAATAGAAGTTAAAATAGAAGCATAAGTGACCTGGTAAGAAGGTTTAGTGTTGAATGGCATTTGAAAACGATCCAAACACACAGATCCTCCATAGACTTACATTTGAATAGAGCACAGGCCTGTCTGATATTGCAGGTGGTGATTGGTGTGTAATGTTATCAGGTAAAGGGTCAGTCAGTCAAGAGTTACATTTTGTTATTTAAGGGTCTTGTGTTGATTTTCCTCAGCTCTCTCTAAGGAGCCAGTCTCAAAGAGAGAATAAACTTCGTGGGCCCATCGAGGCCTCACGGGCTTCACTGCAGCGAGCGCTGTCTGCAGCAGGAGCAGCAAGAGTAAGTCCTGCACTGTACTAAGCCCACTGCGAAAAAGTCAAGCATCACTGTCACTACTGATCATATGTGACCCTGGAACAAAACCAGTCATAAGGGTCAAGGGTTTTTCTAAATTGAGATTTATACATCAAAAAATGAATAAATAAGTTTTCCATTGATGTATAGGACAATATTTGGCTGAGATGCAACTATTTGAAATTCTGGAATCTGAGGTTGCAAAAAAAATCTAAATATTGAGAATCATCTTTAAAGTTGTCCAAATTAAAGTTCTTAGCAATGCATATTACTGAATGCATAAAATTAAGTTTTGATATATTTACGGTTGAAAATGTACAAAATATCTTCATGGAACATGATCTTTACTTAATATCCTAATGATTTTTGGCATAAAAGAGAAATGTATAATTGTGACCCATACAATGTATTGTTGGCTATTGCTACAAATATCCCCCAGCGACTTAACACTGCTTTTGTTGCCCAGGGTCACATATTGGGTGATTCTGGGTGATGAGCTACCACATCCTTAAAAAGTTACGGTAATTAGGAGTTACTTGTAATTTGACAATGGACATATCTGCATTAGCTTTTTCAATACGTAATGCAATTACTTTCTTTTCCCCATTTATTGACTGACAGCTCTCCTATCCCCATGTTGAGAGAAATCAGGTGATTTGGTCCAAAGGACTACTAATTACTGTATGCGCTGAAGCTTAATTAATTTCACTAAAGGGGATCTATTATGCTTTTTCACTTTTTCAACTTTAGTTAGTCTGTAATGTTGCTGTTTGAGCATAAAAATTATCTGCAAAGTTACAAACCTCAAAGTCCAATTTAAAAGGAGATATTTTATTTAACAGAATCACTTTTCAAAAACTACAACGAACGACTCAAAAAAAGTAATTGAGCAATACATGCATATTTTTTTCGGGATTTGTGATTCTACAAATATCGAGGAATGGGATGAGACCTGGTTGAGCTGCACTGGAGAAGACAACGAGTGTTATCACTATGTCGGAAAACACGCTAGCTTTCCCAAGGCAGACAAACTTAGAGTGGTTCCAATCATCCAAGTTTTATTCGTGCTCAAATTGATTTGATTTTGACACAATATTTACACTGAAGCTCGCAGGCGGTTATGGTAAGGGGCATGACATTTCCCGACCAGGCGCCGAGTGCTGCCAATCACAGCACACACTGGCCAGCTAACCAATCCGCATGCACGACACTGGCCCCGTTCTAAACAGTCGCAAAGACACCTGGTCCAGCAACCAATCACAACACAAATCACACACCCATGTGGCCCAGCCTAACCAATCACAACACACACTGGAGGCCAGCTGAACGCAATGTCACAAAACAATCAGAAACAACAAACCCTGGCCCGCTAACCAATCCAAGCACACACCTGGCCCAGCCCCTAACCAAGGTCACAACACAATCACAACACAAAAAACGCTGTCCCAGCGGATAACCAATCACAACACAAAGTCAACAAACCGACACTGGCCCCGCTACCAGTCAAACACAAATCACAACAGGGGATAGACACAGTGGCCAAGCTAACCAATCCAAAACACACACAAATGGCCCTCTAACCAAATCACAAACAATCACAACAACCTAAGGCCCAGCTAACCAAATCGACAACACACACTGGCCCATCTAACCACATCACAAACACAAATCCAACAAAACACACTGGCCCAGCTAACCAATCACAACACAAATCACAACACACACTGGCCCAGCTAACCCATCACAACACAAAGCACAACAACTGGCCCAGCTAACCAATCACAGCACACACTGGTCCAGCTAACCAATCACAACACAAATCACAACACACACTGGCCCAGCTAACCAATCACAACAACACACACTGGCCCAGCTAACCAATCACCGCACACACCGGCCCAGCTAACCAATCGCAGCGCCGAAAACAAAGCTGTCCCCGCATCTTCAAGGCTCACAGCACACTCTGGCCCAGCTAACCAATCACAGCACTCACTTGCCCAGCTAACCAATCACAACACACAGTGGCCCAGCTAACCAATCACAACACACACGGGCCCAGCTACAAAACCACAGTCAGCCACAAACAAATCACAACACACACTGGCCCAGCTAACCAATCACACACACACTGGCCCAGCTAAACCAATCACAACACAATCACACACACACTGGCCCAGCGAACCAATCACAACACACACTGGCCCAGCTAACCAATCACAACACAAATCACAACACACACTGGCCCAGCTAACCAATAACAGCACACAAATCACAACACCACACACTGGCCCGGCTAACCAATCACAGCGCACACTGGCCCCGCTAACCAATCACAACACAATCACAACACACACTGGCCCAACTAACCAATCACAACACACACTGGCCCAGCTAACCAATCACAACACACTGGCCCAGCTAACCAATCATAACACACACAATCACAACACACACTGGCCCAGCTAAGCAATCACAACACACACTGGCCCAGCTAACAGATCACAACACACACTGGCCCAGCTAACCCGATCACAGCACACACTGGCCCAGCAAACCAATCACATCACACACTGGCCCAGCTAACCACACAACACACACTGTCCCAGTAACCAATCACAACACACACTGGCCCGGCTAACCAATCTCAACACACACTGGCCCAGCTAACCAATCGCAGCACACACTGGCCCAGCTGACCAATCGCAGCACACACTGGCCCAGCTAACGGATCGCAGCACACACTGGCCCAGCTAAGCACACACTGGCCCAGCTAACCAAATTGCAACACACACTGGCCCAGCTAACCAATCGCAGCACACACTGCCCCAGCTAACCAACCACAGCACACACTGGCCCAACTAACCAATCACAACACACACTGGCCCATCTAACCTTTCACAGCACACACTGGCCCATCTAACCAATCACAACACGCACTGGCCCAGCTGACCGATCACGGCACGCACTGGCCCAGCTGACCGATCACAACATACACTGGCCCAGCTAACAAATCACAATACACACTGGCCCAGCTAACCAATCGCAGCACACACCGGCCCAGCTAACCAAACACAACACACACACTGGCCCAGCTAACCAATCACAACACACACTGGCCAGCTAACCAATCACAACACAATCCCAACACCCACTTGCCCAGCTAACCCAATCACAACACACACTGGCCCACTAACCAATCACAGCACACACTGGCCCAACACACACTGGCCCAGCTAACCAATCACAACACACACTGTCCCAGCTGACCAATCACAGCACACACGGGCCCAGCGAACCAATCACAGCACACACCGGCCCAGCTAACCGATCGCAGCACACCCTGGCCCAGCTAACCAATCACAACACACACTGGTCCAGCTAACCAATCACAACACAAATCACAACACACACTGGCCCAGCTAACAATCACAACACACACTGGCCCAGCTACCAATCACAACCAATCACAACAAACACTGGCCCAGCTAACCGATCACAACACACACTGGCCAAGCTAACCAATCACTACACACACTGGCCCAGCTAACCAATCACAACAACACACACTGGCCCAGCTAACCAAACACAACACACACACTGGCCCAGCTAACCAATCAAAACACACACTGGCCCAGCTAACCAATCACAACACACACACACACTGGCCCAGCTAACCAATCAAAACACACACTGGCCCAGCTAACCAAACCCAGCACACACTGGCCCAGCTAACCTATCACAGCACGCACTGGCCCAGCTGACCAATCACAGCCCACACTGGCCCAGCTAACCAATCACAAAACACAATGGCCCAGCTAACCAATCACAACAAACACTGGCACAGCTAACCAATCACAACAAACACTGACCCAGCTAACCAAAGTCGCAAACACACCGACTGTCCCAGCGGGTAACCAATCGCACACACACTGTCGCCACGTACCTAATCGCAGCACCACACTGGCCTCATGCTAACAAGGTCACAGCACACACGTGGCCCAGCGGTAACCAATGCACAGCACACACTGGCCCAGCTAAAAAGTCGCAACAAGCACGTGGCCCACGTTAACCCATCGCAGCACACACTGGCCCAGCTAAGCACAAGGTCTCGAACACACGAGGCTGTCCCGAGCTGGCGCGGGCAATGCGGGCAACACACACTGGTCCCAGCTACCATCGCAGCGACACACTGGCACATCTAACCAATTCACCGCACAACACACTTTGGCCCCCCAAACTAACCAATCCCAACACAACACTGTCCCAGCTACCAGATCCCAACACACGTGGGACGGCCCAGCTAACCAATCCCAACACACACTGGCCCAGCTAACCCATCACATCACACACTGGCCCAGCTAACCAATCGCATCACACACTGGCCCAGCTAACCAATCACAGCACACAGCTGGCGCCATCTAAGCCACGGTCTCAGCAAAACACACTGGTGCCCTCGGGTAAAACCATCTCAGCACACACTGGCCGCAGCGTAAGGAAGACCATAAACGCAACACACATGTCCGCATTAACCCAATATCTCAGCACACACTGGCCCAGCTAACCAACCAATCGCAGCACACACTGGCCCAGCTAACGGATCGCAGCACACACTGGCCCAGCTAACCGATCGCAACACACACTGGTCCAGTTAACCGATCGCAACACACACTGGTCCAGTTAACCGATCACAGCACACACTGGCCCCAGCTAACGCAAGGTCGCAGCACACACGGGGGGGGTGGGGGGGGGGGGGGGGGGGGGGGGGGGGGTGGCCCAGGCTAACCATCGCGAGCACCCACTGGCCGCAGCTAACGCACGGGTCGGCGCACCCAACTTCCCAGCTAACCAATCACAGGCACACACTGGCCCAGCTAAGACCAATCTCAGGCACACACGTGGCCCCGCTGAACCAAGGTGGGCGCGGGAGCCCACACTGGCCAGCTAAGGCCAATCGCAGCACACACTTGCCCAGCTACCAATCGGCGAACACACACTGGCTGCCCTGAACCAATAGCGCGCCCACCTGGCCGCATGCTAAAACCGCATACTGCAGCAGACCACACACTGTGCCCAGCTAACCCAATCGCAGGCACACAAACTGGCCTCACTACCCATCGCGATCACACACTGTCCCAGGCTAACCATGGTGGGGTGGCACAACACACAACGTCCCCGTCTAGTACCATCACAGCACACACGTGGCCTCAGCTTAACCAAGGTCACAGCCCATGGTCCCAGCGTACCATCACAGCACCACTGGCGGCAGCTAATCCAATCACAGCACACAGCCTTGGCCCAGCTAACCCGTCACAGCAACACACTGGCCCCGGCGGGCTAACCAATCACAACACAGACTGGCCCAGCTAACCAATCGCAGCACACACTGCCCCAGCTAACCAACCACAGCACACACACTGGCCCAGCTAAAACCCCCAAATTTTGTCCCCCGCATCACACACGGCCCAGCTAAACCAAGTCGCAGCACCCGGGACTGGCCCGCTAACCGGGGCTGATCTCATCACACAGCTGGCCCAATCTAAACCTGGCGCAGCACCACTGGCGCCATCTAAACAATCGCAGCACACACTGGCGCCAGCTAAACGAGATCGTAACACCACTGGCCAGCGTAACCAATTAGGCACCAACACACCTGGCCGCAGGCTACCCCTCGAAGCACACACTGGCCATCTAACCAATTCACAGGCACACAGGGCTTCCGCATCTAACCATATGTTAAAAAACGCAGCACACACTGGCCCAGCTAAAGCCAATCACAGCCACAGCACTGTGCCCCCAGCTAACAATCACAGCAGTCACAGCTGGCCGCAGCTAACGGTCAAGGGGTGGGGCAGCATCACACACTGTCCCAGCTAACGGCACTCACAGCGCCACTGGTCCGCCATCTAAACATCGCAACACACCCTGTCCCAGCTAACCCAGTGAGGCAGCACAGCACTTGGCCCAGCTAGCGCCACCATCACCCAGCTGGCCGGAGGCTAAGGCCAATCACATGCAGCAGACACTTGGGCCCAGCTAACCAAGTCCCAACACAGCACGTGCCCATCTAGACCAGGTCGCACGACCACGTGGCCCATGCTAACCGATGGTCACAGGTCGGACAGAAATCACAACACACACTGGCCCAGCTAACCAATCACAACACACACTGGCCAATCTAACCAATCACAACACAATTTACACACACACTGGCCCAGCTATACGCAATCACAAACACACACGGCCCAGCTACCAACACAGATATTGCGTATTTAAAGGCGGGACTTCATTTGGCAACCGAAAACTATTCGAGCCGTTCAGCCAGCTGGGGAGAGAGTTGTTGGTATGTAAATATTAGTAGTGTTATGGGTAATAATGTAAAATATGTGAAAATTTTGTTTTTCGAACAATCTAGTATGAGAGCCTTTTCTAGTACACCCCCAAAACAAAATCAAGACTTTGTAAAAGAGCATAATAGGACCCCTTTAAAAAACAAATAAGCAAGCCCAGTCCATGTGACAGAAAGTAACACAAAAGTAATGTAATGCATTATTTTCCATAAAAAGAACTAAGTCCACAATAGTTACTTTTTTGTATAAATGAGGTAACGGCAATATGTAATTCGATTACTTTTTAAAGGCGGCTTGGGATTCCCCAACACTGAAGGAGAGTGTGCTGCTACTGCACTGAAGTGATCAGATGCACCATTTTCACCTGCTGGACCGAAAAACAGCAGAAAAAAGAATTGTTATGCTAATTTCATCAAATGGTAATTGACACCCATTGGTAATGTTCCAGCCCAGTTTCTCTGTGTGAACATTTAACTGTTAATTTCAATTTAAAGTATAGCGTAAACTTACTGAACTGCATTAAAATAGCACTAAAAGTCCATTATATTTCACTAATTACACTACTCTTGCTCTAAACCAGGGGTGGGCAAACTTGGCCCTTCCATGTCAGCTTTTCCTTCAAGTTTAGGATCCAATCCTATTCAAACACACCTGAACCAGCTCATCATTGTCTTCAAGACTACTAGAAAGCTACAGGCAGGTGAGTTTTATCAGGGTTGGATCAAATCTCTGCAGGAAAATGGCCTGGAAGGGCCAAGTTTGCCCATCACTGGTCTAAACGGACACTGGGCAGTTGAAATCTCCATTGCGAGTACTTTTTTCGTTACCTCGCCAGACTGAGATATAAAATATATTATATGTGTCTTAGATTCATAGATATATAGTATATATATATAGTTGATATATATATATATATATATATTCTATGTGTCAATGTTGTTTGTGTGTGTTGTGTGTATATGTATATGTATTCAACATTTGAAGGGGACAAAAAAACAAATCAATGTTGTCCTAAACAAACGCATTTTGTTTGAGGTTTTGAGGCACCACTTTGATGAAAGTTTTTTTTTGATCACTTCAAATGTTGGTTTTGTGATAGGAGTTTTAAACATGAACTTAGGACTGGTGTTGGTGCTTTTTTTGGTCATTCAGTGTTTCGGTAAAAAAAAAAAATTGGGGAAAAACTAAAAAAAATACTGATTAGATAATAATGATACAAATTCTACTAATAAGAACAACATAAAACGCACCAAGGATTAATGAGCTACTGGATTTATGAATATTAATCAGGTTGTGTGCGTTTGCTCGAATTGATTCGCTGAAATCAAAACAGGGACCATACTAGGTGAGCGCCAGCCAATGAGATTGCTGTTTGCGCATTAGTTCCGCCCACTACCGGAGAAAGCGGTAGTTCTTAAAGGCTGAAGAATTCCAAAGGAACTCTGTTTATTTTGACAGCAAAATACAACAAAGAATATCTCTCTTCTCCCCCCCCCCCTCCCTCTCCTTGTTTCTGCGTGTGTGTTAAACAAGCGAGCCGCGAGCGTGCGTCTTCACACTAGAGTTTGATATTATATTATATCCCGTAGTTATTATACTGATAAAATTCTCCGTGTTGCGGTGCGTTAGTTTTCTGCTTATTACTCACATCCATGGTCACATCCCACTTCTCGCTACTTTCACACCACACACTCACACACACAGCACACACACTCCACGGCTCTAGCACTCGTCACACCCACACACACAACACACGCAACACACACACTCTCTCCCGATCTCACCCACACACACAACACACACCGCTCGCGCTCTCGCCAGCACACTCACAACACGCACACACAACGCACCCCACACACACACTCTCTTCGCTCTCTCTCTCTCTCTCCCTCAACCTCTCTCTCCATCTCTCTCCCATCTTTCTCTCTCTCTCTCTCTCTCTCACACTCACACACACACACGCGCACACACTCACACACACACACACTCAAACTCACAAGCCCTTGCAATATGCATATGGCGATACATTGGTGACTTTGATCATCTCAATATATCCCGCAGCCCTGTTAGCGCTACATTCAACAGCACTCGTCTCTGACACTGAATGCAGATATCTGACAGCTACAGCTCACTAAACCCGCGTTTGGCCTGTACTGGGATCAGTGGAGTATAGTGACGTGTGTGTGAGGTTTGAGGGAGCTGATCTGAGCTGCAGTTGTCATGTGTTTGTTTGTGAGCACTGGGAAACACGCTTGCATTGACTGACCTCTCACACTGGTTTGAAAGAGCATTAAAATTTAGTGTGTGTTTAGAATGGAATGCAAGCGCACTGCATACTGAATGATATAATATAAAGATAGCATGTTAAACAATATGCAGTATCATGTAATGATAAATATTTAAAATAGTAGTAGTATAATATGCTCAGTTATACACACATGACCTTAGTACAGTGATTTAGTTAATATCTTGGAAATAAAGCAGCTGTTTAGTGTTTTAGTCTGCTTTTGTGTAAAATCATCCTGACTGACCGTTTTCTCTCTGATCAAATGAGCCAAGACGGAAAACGCATGCAGTATGGCTTCCGGAGCACGTGTTCACAGAAAAGGAAGGTCAGCTTGAGTGCAGTGTATTGTTGTAAACTCAAGGTTCCCAGCACAGTCGCTGAAAACCTAGAAATGACGTAGAAACTGTGATATCCAATCCAAGTAGTCCTTGAGAATTAAAATATCCTACGTTTGATCTGCTCTGAAATATTTCATTTGCTAAACATTGATGAAATCATCCATTTGTTGGTTAGTTACTCATTCTGACCGACCTAATTTTTAAATAATCACTGTGAAGCTGTATTGTATAAAGCTCTGTAGAAATAAAGGTGACATGACTTGACTAAATGTTAACTGACTGTAATAAGATCACTTATGTGACTCATTGGGTGGCAAATGGTAATAACCAAGAAGTTTCTCAAAAGATCAAATCAGCTGGTGAATGGGATTGACGTCTTTTATTTATTTTTTTGTCGTGTTGGAAAAACTTGCACACATACAGAAGTGAAATTGCCTTAGCCATAGTAAAATCACTAACACACAGCCTTGTGTGGCCTATTGCTTTTGTAAAACAGCAATGTGATAAAAGACACAGTAAATATCTGTTATAATGCTAGTTAGGTGTTGCAGGTATTCATGCATGCATAAAATTGGTCAAATGTGTATAGTATGCATACTGCATACTTTAAATTTGCTTCTGTTGCTGCCCTCTCACTGATTTGTTAAACACCATAGTGTTGCTATGAAGCTTTCATGTTGTGGTATTTTCCAGTCAGCTGTGAACAGATTTGCTGTGATCAGTGAAGCTTAACGTGGAGCAGGTGGCAGCTTTATGAGATGAATGTATTTGACGTCCTGCCTGTTCCTAAACATAGGCCAGACAATCATTCATACAATCAGTAAGCTTTATATTTTTCAGGGTGGGAAGTTAGATGATCTATGTAAGTTTTCAGGGTGTGATTTGCACCAAATATATGTAACACACTGTTATGCCACGAATATAGACAGTTGTTTAGAATTTCATTAGCCAAGTGTCATTATAAATATTAAAATAAGTTGAAGTTATAGTTAGTGTGGGAGAAGAATAGTGTTTGGGGTGAATTTATACTCAAATTAAAGAGGTTTATGTGCTGTCTGTGCTATTGTAGTGGCAAATTTGCTGAAGGAATTGACCTATTGGTAAGCCCCTCCCCTCAAACGCAGATGAGCCAATGGCAGTCGAGTATCAGTTGCACGGGGAGCGGAACTCGGACATCTTTAGGTTTCAGCGCCATAGAGATACATTGGAAGATCCGAAGCTTGCATCATTTTTATGTGGTTTATGCTTCAAAAATGGAAAAATTATGTGCCTGGGGTACTTGTAACACTGATTCCAGTTATCCTGAGAGGATAGGCAATGTAATTTATTTTATTCCATTTCCTAAATCCAACCAAAACAGAGTAAAATGTCCCGAAGCATTCAACCCAATCCCAATGAAGACAAAAACGTTCATTTTCTGGTTGTCATACTCTCATTAAGTTACACTTTTCATCTGCTCAAGCAGAACGTTAATGTCATCTTGTGCTTCAGCAATGTATCTCTGGGTAAAACTAGCTAACGTTAGCGTTAAATTTAGTGAGTCCATGCTAACGTACAAACCTTAGTAGCGAACTGTTCTCATGTCATGTACCGTGCAGTGAAAGTCAAAAACACATAAACGAAGGTCTATATTACAGTGCCTCTCCATATTACTCTGTTAAATGCAATTAGGTGTCATGATGCGATTTCAAGTTTTGCTTTCTCTTTGGAGTGTTACAAGCTGATTGTGAATAGATAAGATCCATGAAGTTGCAAAGATTAAAGTCTCAAATCCGAAGAGATATTGTTTATAAAAGTTAAGACTCTGCCACGCCTCCCTAAAACGGCTCGTTCTAACACGCCCCACCTGTCTACGTCACGATGTGGGAATATTAGCATAATGCACCCAAATGTGCACGCAAATAAAGAAGTTGTGGTTTCAGTAAACGCAGTTAGTGTTGAAGCAGCAATGTCAGGGGCTCTGATGTTTTTTCTGCCGAAAGCAACCCACATTTATTTGGTCTTCCTGAGTAGTGCTTAGAATCTTTACGATTCGATACACAGAACCGCACCGCATTTTATGGTACGACCGTTTTCGTGAAACCTATCAGGAGTAATCTGCTTTTGCTATGACATCTGGCGCTTTCTGAATCAGCGTACTGTTTTGTAACTCGTTTTAAGTCTTTGCTAGTTGCTGTTTAAAGGGGAGTTTTGCCATTGTTTGTTTGTGTGTGTGTGTGATGTGTGAAGAGAGAGAGACGCGAGAGAGAGAGAGAGCGAGAGAGAGAAGATAGAGGAGAGCCGAGAGAGAGAGAGAAAGAGCTAGCGAAGAAGAGATAGAGCGAGAGCTCGATATAGGAGAGTCGATCACAGTAGAGTCAGCTGTCTAAACCGCAGCTTGTGTACTGCATCATTTAGACTTGGGTGTCCAGGTGTTCCCCTTTCGGGCTTGAATTGATGGTAAAACTAATGACATTATTTACTGTCGTTACATTTATTTTGAAAGATGAAGCTGGGGCGTTATGTAAGGGTCTGTCTACTTTTTCCGATCTGCTTGCCGTGGTGTTCGTACCATCACAATGTCAACTGGTCAGCGTGTGCCCAATCATGGAGCTTACTGCGCTTGTCGGAAAAATGCAGGGGCTTGTAGAAAACGACCGTTTTAAGAGGGGTATCATCGATCCCTACATAATTGAAAACAGTATTTGAAAAATAATGTGTTTTTTTGAACATTAAAGCATGTCAACAATATTCTGTTACACCAAATAATGATCTTTAAAAAAGCATCAATGACCCCTTTATTGATCTTACTCGCAGGTGGATGAACAGTGTTGATCTGGGATGTTGTCATTGCGATCGTGACGACCGTAACATAATCCTCCCGTTTGCATTAAGATCTGTATTTTTACATATTTATTTTAATATATTTTATATATCCCTCCATGGCATATTCAAATGTTCAAAAACATCTTGTGACAATGTTTTCACACTGACAGCTGTCATTGTATGACAGTTAGCAACTCTGTTTGTTTGTCTGAGTGAGCGACAGTAACTAAGGGGGGCGGGGCTTATCAATAGGTCAATTGAGCAACATTTCTACAAAGTAACACTTGCACAGCACAAGACTACACAATCTAGTGTACTTGCTAGTGTACTCTATCACTCAACCAAAAATGCTGAAAGTTCACTCGACTACACGCCACATCTGGATATATACCCAGTCATAATGCTCCTCTCTGTCTTATAACATCTCTCTTAAACAGAATTATGCTTACCACTAGTGATCAGCTCTTCGTGATAAGATCCAGGAGTTTGCACTTTTGCATCGTTGATGTGTTGATGTATTGTTGCGAATCATGTAAAGCAACAAAAGGCAAGAATGACTTCATCATTTAGATTGAAAATAATGCACAAATCAGTGATGTTTCACGCAAGTGAGGTTTTCTAGCAGAAGTGTGTTTATGAATTCCTCACTGTCATGCGTTCACATTATACAGAAGACATTTTAAGAAAGTTTTTTTTAGTTAAACATTATTTCTTTTTTACTGACACAAAAATGACTAAACATTGATATCAATCCCATTTATGGTGAGGCGATGCAGCTGCTGGCAAACAATCAGAAGAGTGCTATGCAGTTAAGAAAGAGGCCACAGGATGTTGTGAAAGGGGTCTTCCTGTCTCAGAAAGAGAGAAAGAGAGAGACTGTATTGAAACAGACAACTCTGTGTGACATAAACAACTTATATTGATAACAACAAGACATATTCTTGATCACATATGTGACCCTGGACCACAAACCCATTCATTGTTTATGCTCCAGGTCACATCTTATATTGTTATTCAACTTAGTTTGCTACTGAAATCTATACAGTAAAAGATGCTTCTCAAGAACCGGTAGTCTTTAAAACTGTGTTTCTGTATCAGTTGTAACAGAATCTCATCGTCGAGGCGTGTAAATGATGATGCTGGAAATAATGTCTTGTTATCGTGCAGTGAGCTGAAGAGAGAAGGCTCCAGAGCAAACGGAGAGGCGCTCGGGAGGAAGAGATCCCGCATGACCGAGAGACTTGCTGAAGACTTGGACAGCTCGATGGAGATCGCCGAGGAGGACGATGAAGACTACGTCAGTTCACTTACTTTTGCTCTTCATCTTTTGTTTTCAGATTTCTCTGGCTGGTTTTATGTAGCAGTGACGTGTGGGTAGGAAAGAAAGAGGTCATTGTGGCGAGAACATTTTTTAACAGTCCCTAAAATCGAGTGCCATTATTTTCTGGCTGCAGCCTCAAAAGACTCAGAACATCGTAATGATACACATGTAAACCGGTACACATCTGCCTTTTTAAACACTAGTACCTGTGGTACCTGTACACAATACTGGTCAGTGTTGATAAACAAGAGTAATTTCGTTTCAGAATAATTAAAAAAATCTCTTTCTTCTGCATAATTAATCTTTGCCTTGTTAAAAACAATATCTAAACAGCCTTAAAATGAGATTTGCTCGTAAAGCTAAAGGTGTTGCATTACATGAGGGCATGTGTTTGCTTCCTGACAGATCACACACAAGCTGATCTCATACAGTAGATCTCATATGAAAAGATGTCAGGATGATACAGTGATCTGTATGTTTTGTTCTGGAAGCCACTGCAATTTCCATAGATTCCTGTTTTGTATGTGGTGTGTGTGGGTGTGTGTGTGTGTGTGTGTGTAACAGAAGCAGAAAGAGCAGGGCTACCAGCACTTGGGCGGCGATAGGCCCGCAGGAAACGCAGAGGAGTATGCCGCGCTGCTCATATAAGTTTAAAACACACACACACATCACACACAGAATGCTGTGCAGCACCTATATGCACTCTAGGAACCTGCGATTGTTTCCCATTATGCCGCGGTTCCCGTATGCGGGCAAGAAGGCGCGTGTGTGGTGCCTCATACCTGGATCGGAGAGAGCCATCGCTGCCCCCCAGTAAACTCTTCCAGGATGGTGAGACACCCACCCTAATTTCAGTGCCAACTGTGTATGAAGAACCTACCTTTGATTCCATTCCCTTTGATTCTACAGGATATCTAGTGATGCCCAGTATAGAGTTTTTGTTGATGGAGTAATTTTTGAGGGCTAGTCCCACGATTAATCTACTTAATGGGCTATGCGGTTATGATTAAGTAATCGCGTATACAATTTGGATGAGAAATTACCCACTAAAGATAATTTAAAGCTATTATTGTGTTACATGAGAAAAGCATGAAGTAGACATTGCAAAACATAGGTCTAGCTTTAGAAATAAATATTGATTTGATCAACGAATTTCTTTTACCCATAAACTTATTAAAAGCTACAACGGCCATGTTTTTTTTTTTCTTAAGCGCCTCTGCATTGGTATTTTGATAGTTACAGACCATTGATTGCAGCTCAACACAGTTTGGTTCAACACTTTAAAAAAATATGGTCCTTTTATGTTTCTGCAAAATAAAGAAGTCATATAGTTTTGAAAGGACACAGGCTTGACTAAATTAGGACAGAATTTTCATTTTTATGTGGACATTGTTTTTTTTTTTGTAATTATATGGAAATACAAATTTTTTTTACACAAAAATATACTTTAAATAGACGTAAACTGCCAGTGGTGGCGTTGGGTTCTTGATTAATGGTAGTCATTGAATCATTCATTCTTGATTCGTTAAACTGTCTGATTCATTTTTTCCGGTGAGAAGTAAAAACGCTCTCTTTATGCATGGACAATTGAAGCTTTTTTCACCGATTCCTTCAAACCCAGATCTTTCATAAACGAATCACACTCTGAGTTTCGTTGCTCGGAGATGCACAACAATTTTCTGCTGTGGTTTATAGGTATATGTTGTCTGAAACAATTGAGTCAAGACGACAATTTGTGATCTAAATATAACACTTTATTATTATTGGCCTGTTTGTATGAAGCAGATATCCTTTTGAACTATGTCCTGATTAAGTACAAAACATATGATATTCCTCTTTGCTTGCATAATATTCTTAACTATCATCCAATTATAATGATAGAGCGCCCCAAAGTCTACAGGGGCTTTTGCCCCAACTCTAGATTGTAGGCATATCACTGCCTTCTATGGCTCCTCACTGGCATCTGTCAGGCACCAATCAACGTGTCTCACAATCGTCACACTCCATTTCCTGCTGCTGCTGCAGCCTTTCAGAAAAAAGAGCCTCTTTGCATGCTGCAGATTGGAAACCGTCTGCCAATTGTGCCGTGACCTTCTCCTGGACACTTCAGTGCTTAAAACAAAAAAAGCAATTTCCCTGAAATAGTGACACACTAGATCTACATTTAGGGACCGTATTAATGTATTTTGTTCCCTTCAATTTATTCTTTACATTTTCTGCTTTTGGTCTTAAAAAGTCTTAAGAAAACCCTGCAGAAACCCTGTAATAAATGTGCAAAGTTATCACAGTTTTGTCACTATGGGGTATGAAGTGTACCATTTTAGCATAAGGTTGCAAAATAAAATGTAAAAAAAAATGAAGGGTTCTGAATATTTTCTGAATACACTGTAAGAATTATCAGCCATCTGTATTAGTGAACATTTGTTTGCTGGTGCATCTCGAGCTGTATAAGGAGTGAATAACTGTACTCTCTCTGTGTGTGTGTGTGGTGTGTGTGGTGTGGTGTGTGTGTGGTGCATATCAGTCGTTTTTCCGTCAGTGTAAGAGTGTCTTTAGGGTTGGCATGAGACTGGAGGGTATCGACCCTGAACACCCATCCATGTACTGTGTCCTCACCATCGCTGAGGTAACTACCAAATCTGAAGTACTGTCTAAATAGTCTGTAAATGTTGTAACATGCTATTTTAAAGTCATGTTACTTTCCACCTTGTGGCGGTATTGTGCATATTTGCAGGTGTTAGGGCATCGAAACAGACTGCATTTTGATAAGTATTCGGACTGCTATGACTTCTGGGTAAATTCCAGCTCTCCTGACATTCACCCAGTGGGATGGTGTGAGAAAACCGGACACAAGTTGCATCCACCTAAAGGCAAGAAACACCAGCGATTCAAAGAACACCCACAATTCAGTTTAAGCATGCAATGGCCAAATTCTAGTTGAGATGAATTGGTTCGGTTTTGCATGTAAAATTCTACATATTTTTTCACTTAGATTACTAAAGTGTAGCAGTATGCACTCTTGTTCCTCACATGGCTTGTGTGTTTTTTTGTGTTTCTGTAGGGATGAAGGATGAAGAGTTCAGCTGGTGGTGGGTTTTGTTGGTCCTCTTACAACATCCCTTAAATACATCGACAGGACCGGGAACGCAACCAGCAGCCCTCTTCGAACCCGAACCTGGTGATAGCATCACCTGACCTCCAGATTAGCCACATGAACTTTGTCCCATCTTCCCCTAGATGTGCAGTGTTCATTCATGTATAAAGCACTTAAAACTAGTTCAATCAAGAAGACATCCACAGCACATTTAAAAAACCCTCATTAAACACGCACTTCACATTACCTTATGTCCCCCTGGAAGCCAACCCCGGTCTTAAGGGTCAATTTTTTCAAAATTGAGATTTATACATAAACTGAAAAGCTGAATAAATAAGCTTTCCATTGCTGATGAGTTTTGTTAGTACAACCATTGTTTGGAGATACAACTATATCTGGAATCTGAGGGTGCAAAAATCTAAATATTGAGAAAATCACCTTTAAAGGTGTTCAAATGAAGTTCTTAGCAATGCATATTACGAATCAAAAATAAGTTTTGATATATTTACAGCAGTAGTAAATTTACAAAATATCTTCATAGAACATGACCTTTACCCATTACTAATCCTATGATTCTTTTGGCATCCAAAGAAATGTATAATTGGTGCGGGCTACATGTCTTTGTCTTTGGCTATTTTGTTTCTTTGTCTTTTATACTTTAAATATCCCACAGCGACTTAACACAACTATTTTTGGCGTTATGTGCTGCAGGCTCCCATATTATTTAACAGTACAGGACCGTAGATACAAGGGAAGACGGAATATATTATTAAACTTGACTATATGATTTTAGCACAGGAGTTTTAAGTTTTTGCAACATATGCTGAAGATAACTCATGTTTAAGTACAATACTTGGGTTGCAAGGTATTAACATTGAATGATAAGCTTTGTTTTGTCCAGACCGTGACGTTTGATGTTTGGTTGTGGTTGCCATCATGTTGTAGGGTTGGATATGCGCTGGAGGCTCATCGATAGAAGAATCCCTCGTGATCATCGGGCTGCGTCGCCACTAATTACAGACAATGGTTGAGAGGTCGATGTTCCTGTGCACTTTTGAACGACTGGATGAAAGTTCTGCCTAACTGTACTTCACATCTTTGAATTCCTGTTCTTTATGCTTAGGATCTTCCGCCTTTCCCTGAAACGGAACACGATTTTTTCTTTGGAAGGTCATAATTTTTAAGAGACTTTCTAATAGCTTTCTAATCTCTAGATACTTTAAATAAACTTGTTAGATGGTAATTGCGTATGCATTACAGGGCCACATAGAGTCGCTTAAGAGGCTGATTTGTTGCGCATTGTTCCTAAACCAGTATTGTTGTTTCGGTACAAGCACGTACTCACAAGTGTTTTTGTTTTACTATAAGTCCTAATTCTACTCTGTACTGGAATTCTGGTAGTATCCTCAGTTTTGAGCTATTCTCTTAATTTACCACGATCACACATAGTTATACATATTTAATAACCCAACATTATTCATTTGTGTCTTTTTTTTTGGTGGCAAACCTGACACTGTCCAATGTTAAACGTCCAAGGATGATATTTATTACCTCTTGTTTAAAAAATTAAAATACCATACTAATACATAATAGAGTTATCACATTTTATTTTTCACCATATATGTGTGAACCATATACATTTCATGGGGACCATACATATACTTTGTGATACAGTAGAGGGAAACTAACATCTGTTTGAATCGACCCTGTAGGTCGTAAAACAAATAATCATCATATTTTAATTTGACCTCCTGCCCGTGGTGTCTGTCAACAATTGGCTGAAATGCTTATGAAATTGATGAAACTGACATGACCTTATAAAATCTTCAAGACTAAGTTGATATCTTTTCATTTTATATCCGTCCGTATTAATTCTAAGACCAATGTGGCATATTCTCATTCTTAGGTGACTCAGTTTGAGTCATGTTGAGTCCTTGGTGCTCATTCATATCCGTCCTGCTGAGTGGTGTTGTGTGTGTGTGTTGTGTTGTGTGTGTGTTGTGTTGTGTTTTTGTGTGTGACAAATGGAGGACCTGAATTTAGTATCATACACAGGTCTGACAGGTATTGACAAGTGAATGTACTTTTTCCGGGAACATTACCTCCATGGTCCCCACTTTTCAAACGGCTTATAACTGCCACAGAAGGATGTATTGAAAATCTGCAATAGCGAAAGTCTCTCTGTGAGGGGTAGGGTTTGGGTAGGGGGTGGGTAGGGCATGACTCTGATATTATACGGTGGTTTCTTGTGTTTATCATTTTAGAAACCCATGTAACACCTAGGGAGAGCGCCCCAGAAACCATAAAACACAAACCTGTGTGTGGTGGAGAGCTCGAATGCTGTCAACTGCTCATCAGTTCGCAGGAGGCGAAGGCTGATTACCACACCCACACACACACACACAGACAGATGTCTTCCAGCTCAAATCACACATCACCTATCTGGAACCTCCCTGTGCATTGAGCCACAGCGCCTCCTGAACATCTCATCACCACATTTGTTTCACTTTATTCAAACAAATTATT